>ML663020.1:4966463-5357249 GCA_007570785.1 Antilocapra americana
TTTGCTGTATGGCTCAGGAAACTCAAACAGGGGCTATGTATCAACCTGAAAGAGTGGAATGGGTGGAATGGAGAGGGAGATAGGGGGGAGGTTCAAAAGGGAGGGGTTATATATATACCTATGACTGATTCATATTGACGTTTGATAGAAAACAACAAAATTCTGTAAAACAATTATCCTTCAAAAATTAATTAATTAAAAAAAAGAAAACTACTTACCACTTTTAACAACAAATGCATCTGGAGTACATTATGCTTAGTGAAATAAGTCAGACAGAAAGGCAAATACTGTATGTTATCACTTACATATGGAATCTAAAGAAAAAAAGCAAATGAATATAGCAAAAGAGGAATAGACTAACAGAGAACAAACTAATAGTTACCAGAGTGAGAGGGATTTGGAGAAGGGGCGTGATAGGGGTAGAGAATTACTAGGTGTAAACTACTCTGTATAAAATGAGTAAGTTACAGGGATACATTTTATTTTTTATTTTTATTTTATTTTTTTTTTATTGTTTTTGCCATACATTGTCATGCTATCACCATGGGCTTACATATGCTTCCCCTCCGGAACCCCCCTCCCTCCTCCCTCCCCCCCGGGAAATCTCGCTGCACCAGCCCCGAGCATCAATCCTCGGCTGGCGATTGATTAGACATATGATAATTAACATGCTTCAATGCCCTTTTCCCATATCATCCCACCCTTACCCTCATCCACAAAGTCCACGAGTCTATTCTATACATCTGTGTTCCTTTTGCTGTCTCGCATGTTGGGTTCTCGTTACCGTCTTTCTAAATTCCATATATATGCGTTAATATACTGTATTGTTGTTTTTGCTTCTGGCTTACTTCACTCTGGATAATGGGCTCCAGTTTCATCCATCTGAGTAGAATTGCTTCAAATGAATTTTTTTTTAATGCTGAGTAATATTCCATTGTGTATATGTACCACAGCTTTTTTATCCATTCGTCAGTTGATGGGCATCTGGGTTGCTTCCATGTCCTGGCTATTGTAAACAATGCAGCGATGAACATTGGGGTACACGTGGCTCTTTCAATTCTGGTTTTCTCAGTGTATATGCCCAACAGTGGGGTTGCTGGGTCATACGGCAGGTCTATTTGCAGCTTTTTAAGGAACCTCCACACTGTTTTCCATAGTGGCTGTACTAGTTTGCATTCCCACCAACAGTGTAAGAGGGTTCCCTTTTCTCCACATCCTCTCCAACATTTATTTTATAGCTGAGGAAATAGTGCCTCAGAGAGGTTAAGCAACCTTGCCCAAAATCTCAGAGCTGACAAGTGAAAAGATTCAAACTCAGGTCTGAGTCCAAAGCTTTTATTCCTCACCACCGAACCTTAGGCGCAGAATTGGCAAAGACAATTTACCATCTGTTTCTTCATCACTAACTCTCACCTCTTTTACCTCTGCAGCTGCTTATTACCTCCATCGCTGCTTCCAGCTGCAGCTTCTCTTTCAAGTTATTGTTCTTGTGGAAAGCACATAGGCTTTGATGTGAAAAAAGATCTAGCTCAAACTCCTATACAGAATCTGATTAGACTATAGTCTGTGGTCCTTATTTTCCTCATCAGGAAAACAGTGAATAACTCTTACTCCAAAGAATTTAGGCAAGTTAAGAGAACCTAAAGCATAGATAATTTACCATCACAGGTAGTTTTGTAGTCACCATTCGACCCCCTTTAAATGATAACTCTTATTTTGGTTCTTCCATTTCAGAGTATACCTGATTATTCTGGACATAATGACCTGAACAGTTACAATCCTGGTTCTGAATTTCATGAACTTAGGATCTGTGAATTTGGAGATGCCATTTACTTTTGCTAGGAGAAAGAAAAATAACATCTAGTAAATATATAAAGTTAGAAGAAACTAACTTTGCTTAGATTGACACACTTAATTTAGCAAATAAAGTCAAGTATATAGTCATCAGTCAGTGATAACAGAGAGACTATTTTGGCAGTTCAGTATCAGTACTATCGTCATCTTTAATCACAACAGATATATTTCTAGAAATGGAAACTTTATGACTTCATGGGAAGATTCAATATATCAAAAGTCCTTTCTGCAGTATCACAAACAAAATTGATTTTAACAGGAAATTTCTACTACAGATCTTTATGACATTTTCACATCCCTAGGAACCTGAATTATAAAGATCTTTATGTATAGAATGCTAATTTCTTAGGTCTCTGAAATCAATTTACAACTGTTGAGATCTGTATTTTTAAGCATTTTTCTTGATTATAAAATATGAATTACTTGAACACAAGTTCCTTAAGACAATAATAATTTTGGAACTTACCTATCATATTGTGCTTTATTACTGTAAGAAACATAAATTAAAATATATATACAGGTAGTCCTTGTACAGGACCGTGCTAACTACTGGATACCAGTTCTATGGGACTTTGCACAGCAAGGCCATGGTTCTAAAAAGCACACATTTCAGTTTACATCGTACCATGTAGAGTAGAACTGCCTATAAATACTAAGATGGGGGGGATGATTCAACACAATAGGCTACAAGGAAAAATCAAGTACCAAACACTGTGCCTTAGACCTACAAAGCACTCAGCAATATTTGTTGACTGAATGAATCTTTAAATGGTAAACAACAAGCAAAACTGAATTCAGTTCAGTTCAGTTTATTTGCTTAGTCATGTCCAATTCTTTGCGACCCCATGAACTGCAGCACGCCAGGCCTCCCTGTCCATCACCAACTCCTGGAGCCCACCAAAACCCATGTCCATTGAGTTGGTGATGCCTTTCAACCATGTGATCCTCTGTCTTCCCCTTCTCCTCCTGCCCTCAATCTTTCCCAGCATCAAGGTCTTTCCCAATGAGTCAGCTCTTCGCATCAGGTGGCCAAAGTATTGGAGTTTCAGCTTCAACATCAGTCCTTCCAATGAACACCCAGGACTGATCTTTAGGATGGACTGGTTGGATCTCCTTGCAGTCCAAGGGACTCTCAAGAGTCTTCTCCAACAGCACAGTTCAAAACTATCAATTCTTCTGCGGTCAGCTTTCTTTATAGTCCGACTCTCACATCCATACATGACCACTGGAAAAACCACAGCCTTGACTAGACAGACCTTTGTTGGCAAAGTAATGTCTCTGCTTTTTAATATCCTGTCTAGGTTGGTCATAACTTTCCTTCCAAGGAGTAAGCATCTTTTAATTTCATGGTTGCAATCACCATCTGGAGTGATTTTGGAGCCCAGAAAAATAAAGTCAGTCACTGTTTCCCTATCTGTTTGTCATGAAGTGATGGGACCGGATGCCATGATCTTAATTTTCTGAATGTTGAGCTCTCCTCTTTTACTTTCATCAAGAGGCTCTTCAGTTCTTCTTCACTTTCTGCCATAAGGGTGGTATCATCTGCATATCTGAGGTTATTGATATTTCTCCCGGCAATCTTGATTCCCACTTGTGCTTCCTTCAGCCAGCATTTCTCATGACGTACTCTGCCTTGACGTACTCCTTTTCCTATTTGGAATCAGTCTGTTGTTTCATGTCCAGTTCCAACTGTTGCTTCCTGACCTGCATACAGATTTCTCAAGAGGCAGGTCAGATGGTCTGGTATTCCCATCTCTTTAAGAATTTTCCACAGTTTATTGTGATACACCTTATCTAAATTTCACATCTTTCAGAAAATCATCAGAATAGATCATAGACTTAAATGCAAAACATAAAAGAATACAAACTTTTAGAAAAACACAGAGAAGGAGATCTTAGGGGTCTACATCTAGGCAGAGAGTTCATCAAAGGTACAATCTATAAAAGTAAAAGTTGGTAAAGTCAATCTCATCGATATTAAAAACTTTTGCTCTTTGAAAAAGTCTGTATGAAGACAACAAAAACAGAAGCTACAGATGGAGAGAAAATATCTCCAACACAACAGCCAAAAAAAACAATCAAACAATTCAACTGAAAAAGAACATAAGACATGAACAGATACTTTGCTCAAGAGGATATACAAATTGTACATAATCACAGGATAGACATTCAGCATCACTCCCCAGAGGGGAGGTAGCTGTAGTGTTAAATGGCAGCACCGGGGATCCCAGTGGTGTGTGACCTGCTCAGCCTATTGAATGTGGTACTGGAGACGTGAATCTGCTCAGAGCCTCATACATGCATATACACAGGTGAGCAAAACAGACTGCAGAGAGTTCTGAGTAAGATGGTGAGGCATGCTAATCTCGATATCCTGATTATGACAGAATGCTGTGATTTCGTAATAGGCCACACTACCCAGGGAAACTAAGCAAAGCGTACAAGAGATCTCTTGCTATATTTCTCACAACTGCACGTGTATCTACAATTAACTAAAAAAGGTGAGAGGCAGAGTACTGCACACTTAAAACAAGTGAATTTTATAGTATATAAATGATGCCACAATAAAGTTCTTTAAATAACTAGACACTCTAATAAACACTCTAAAGAGGGTGACCAAGGACACAGCAAGTCTAGTGACATTTGACAAATAGTAACTATTTAAGATTTAAGGAAACCCAACTAATTATTAAAAATCTATGACCTCTGAATCACCTCTGACTTGTGGAACGCACTATACAGATCAAAAGAAAAGAGAATCAAGGAATACAAATCTTTAAGCATACAAATTATAACAATGTGTAGACTCTTAGGATGTATCAATAATTGAGTAGAGGTATAAATACAAAAGAATTGATGTGTGCCTATTACTGGGTCTAATAAAGAAACAGCATAAATGCAAACTACATTAAAAATGATTTAATTACTTATTAAAAATCAAAGTACAGGAAAAATGTGATTTAATTTTGATTGCTGGAGACAATTTTATATATTAATAACATGAAAATAGTTACAATATAATAATTTTATATTTCAAATTTGTGAGAATAATGATCTAATTTGTTTAACATATTTTAAAAATATTTTAAAAAATCATCAATTGTTTAATCTCCTAACCACTCATATATCCTTATTTCTATTAAAATAACAGTGACAATAACAATAGTACTTTTTTTTACACATTGACCAAATAATTTAGAAGAGCTGTTTTGTTTTTTTTTTTTCCTAATCTAGGGATTTAGGCCTTCTGGTTTTTAAAATTAATTTTATTATGCTGAGACTAGAGAATGTGGCCTATATGAGGTCTTCATGAGAGAAATATGTAGGTTTTCTTGACACAGCTATTCTGGAGAGTGAATTTAAAGTTGGAGTTCCAATTACACAATATGCTGGATGACCTTAGATATTTCAAACAAGGTTTCTGATCTTCGGTTTCCTATAAAATGGAGGAAATCACTCCTATCTATATTACAGGATTGCTATGAGTCTTAAATGAGATAACAAATTGAATATATAAAGCAGTATGTATATCCTGACTCATTCCCTTTTCTCTAATGCCAAAATCTGAGAAACTTTTCTGACATATTTTAGATATAATTTTCATTTTTTTAAAAAAGAGGTACAGTAGCAGTCTAAACATAACTGTTGTAACAGCACAGAGGCACTTCCAATTAGAAGGCAGCATAGATTATATTAATTACCCAAAGCTCTATCAAGTTAATTATTAACATTTATGAGAATAATAATTTTCTGTTATTGTAATATCTTGTTCTCTTTTCAAAAAAGTAGAACTTTTCCACAAAAGAATGCTAAAGATTGCTTTATTAATACCTACTGGTATATCTAATATAAAATCATCTGTAAAGTATATTAAGCATCTTTAATCAAAACATCCCTATGTAACAAGTTAAACATCAAATAAAGTATTATTCTAAAGGAACACACTGCTCTACTGCTTTCAGTAATTCTATGGCACTAAGGATTCAAATAGCACATGCTGTGGAAACACCTATATGTGATAAAGAATGGTTCACACACCATTTAGATGGATGGATGACACACAGGGGAAGATGGGAAGAACACAGAGGAGTCTGGAGGTCTCAAAAAAGCATTCTGCTTTAAACACTTTCGTTTGAAGCAAAGGAGATTCTATAAAGTGTCTTCCTGAGTAAGCAGTGTTAAATCACCAGTCTGTGGTGAGTGACATGAATGAGCTAATTTAAATACTCATTATAAATCATTAGTTTTCAATATTTCTTAAATGTCTAAATAGTTGGATTTACAAATAAGAAATTTCCTATCTCAGAAAAAGATCTAAAACTCTGTGTACCAAAAGAGTTATTTTTAACACACATCTAAGACTTAAAGATGAGGAAATTCACTCCTTTATATTGCCTTAGAAATTTTCAAATTTTTTTTCCAACTAGGAAGTAACTAGATTTTTACTTACTTTCTAAGTGTTATCATGTGATTGCATAAGAACATGGGAGATTCTGTGAGAAAATATTTTCCACATTTATAACCAAATTGGCAGCCCCGACATTTATTTCTCTTTTTCCAAAAGAACAGACCACCAAAGAAGTTTAAAACAGACTGAGGAGAGGGGGGAAAAAAGAAAAGGGAAAAAACCCTGATAACCAAGCACACTTCTAACTCTGAAAGGCAACAACTGTAGAGAAATGAAGGAGGGAGGGTAAGTCCACAAGGAGGTCCTTCTAAGGAGAAAAGGGAAATAGCTAAGTACTAAGAGGTCACAGGGTACATTAAACACATAAAAAAAAACCCCACTCATTAAATTTAAAGATCTGGTCCTGCAAGAGCAGTTTTTGTTAGTAAAAGGCATACCATTTGTAGTTTTTTTTAATTCAAAAAAGATTTACAATATCACTTTGTTTTCTGAAGGTTTTTTTCCCAGTGCTTTAATTTGATTCTATAATGAATGGTACCAAATGGTATCTAAACAAGTGTAAAAATTAAGATATGTCACTTAAAATGTAACCAAAAAGCAGAGAATTGGGGGCTTATTCAATTTCACTTATTTCTTCAGCTTCTTTTGCAGAGAGATGTTCCACTGTCTGTTTTAACTTTCGAGTAAAATAAATTCATTGAATTTCTCACCAGCATTATTTTTTAGTTGCACTGATTGTTTAACTGCACTCTTTACTCAACCCAGTTGTATCAGCAGTGATCACGGCAGCACATTCCCAACCCTCAGGGCACAGCACACTCCATGCCCACTGACCACAAGGCCACTCTTATCAGAGTTGTGGAATTAAAAAGACAAAACAAAAACTGTCATTGTCACTGACATATTTTTATACAAATAAAGACAAAGTATCAAAATAAAATAAATATATTTTTAATTTTTAATTTTACTTTTGGCCACGCCATGCAGCACGTGGGATCTTAGTTCACCAACCAGGGATCCAACCTGTGACCCCTGCATTGGGTGTATAAAGTCTCAACCACTGGAGGCCCAGGGAAGTCCCTAAAATAAAATAAATACTGACAGCAGCCAATAGAAAAGTCAGAAGTGAAAGATCTAACAGTGAAAACAGACTAACACAAAATGTGTGCTTTATTCAGGTTCCTTCAACTTGTTGTGACTACAGGGCACAATACTTGAAGTTTCACTTTCCTCACCTATAGAGTTTTGAACTTGATGATCTCTAAGTTCTCTTTTAGCTATAAAATTCTGTGATCCTCTAAAGATGAGAAAATCTTAAAAATTAAAACAAATGAAGAGGTGATAGAGGTGGACGTGTGTGTGCCTGTATGTGTGTATTTAGCATCTGTCCTTTCTGTCTCTTTCCCCTATGTTCGTGACTTCTACAAATCACTGCTCAGCATAAGCAAATAGGGGTTCTCCAAGCATGGCTCACTTGCTGAAATCGTGTCCCTTCTTTCAAATAGCTTATGAAATCCTCTGCAACCTGTTCTTACAGAATACACAAACTGCTGATCACAGACCTAAACCAAACCTGCTGCCTAAACTTGAAAACATATGTCTTTTCTCATCTCTTCATCATAAAAACACCTGCCCTAAATAGAATATAAACTCATTCAAGTTTTACCATAGAATCTATGTCAATAAATATCAGAAAAACAAAACCATGAGAAAAAACAATAAACGGGAACCACAAATTTCTAGTAAAATAATCAGTGAAAGTGCAACATGAGTTAGACAAACAATTCACAGACTTCATATGAATGATTTTGACACATTATCATATCAGCCAATGGATTAGCCTCAATTTTCAAATCTGAATCAAAATGTATGGAAAAAGTAGACTTGTATATAGCCATTGGTTAAGTAAGTAATGAATGATAAATTTGCAAATTTGAATGACTAACTTGGTAATTCATTGCTTTTATACTGTGAAGTAAGGAAAATAACTACTTTTAACCTATTCAAAAGCACAATAAACACACAAAACATTCCCTATTAAACTGATCTTAGGTATAATAAATTATGATGCATGGTTTAGCTTATCTAGTTATTACCATAAAATATTTTTGTGAATGAAGTATTTCAACTGTTATTTTTGCAAGCACCTGTTTAAAATTTGGCAGACATCTAAGGGCCTAAAAGTACATTTAGCTAATTGGCTATATCCTACTATAAATGAAGTATGTTAACCTGATAGGGAGCACCATTTTAAAAGCCAAATCTACAATTTGAAGATTTACACTGGCTAGTGTTAAGCACCTGAAGTTTAAAAGATAAACTTAAATAATACTTTACTAAAGATTGACTATGCTTCTTTCAAAACTGGAAGAAGCATAGGCAATTTTACAGTGGATCAAAGCCAAAATAATAAACCCTGAAGCCTATACCTTTCATGTTTAATAACCTTAATTTGGTTCACTGACAAAAACTGTGCTGGTGATGTGTGTCAAGTAGTGCTGAAAGAATGTAACCTGACATCTAATAATGCTTAAAAACAAACCCACAAACGCGTTTCTGTTCTCAGACATGCCTCTCCTACCCCTATTTGCTCTCATACCAACATAGAAAATGCCACATTCTTTCTACACTAGAAAGGCTTACCTCTAGCCTTTCCTAACTTCTTTCCACCTTAAAAACTATCTTTGCCCATGTTTATTTTGAAATCATTTCAGCCATGTAAAATGGCAGTCGGTAAGGAACACACAATCTCCAGTTATGAGGTACTCTGCTCATGTATATCCTTAAAACACAAACCTTCCTCTCACACATACCATTTCTCAAGCAGTTTTCCAAGAAAAACAATAAGCCTTTCTTTATGTAATCAGTAGGAAAAAAGACCCCTACACAACTGTCCCCGAAAAAAAGCCTTTTCAAGAAGGAAAATCCTTTTCTAAGTTGGCCTGTTTCATTACAACCAGGCATTTCTTTTGGATATAATTTTGCTCAGTTATTTCTATTAACTCCTAAAAGTTATCACCCAGGGTAACTGTGTTAAGCTGCCTCTAAGATGGCTCCTAAAGACTGTTGCATCCTGGGGTTTATGCCCTTGTGTAATCCTTTCCGCAATGCCTGAGTTGGATTTATTGACTCACTTCTAACAAAAGAATATGGCAGTTGGCAGCAGTGATGAGAGGTGACTTCTGATAGTAGGTTATAAAAGACTAGAGAGAGTTTTGGGTGCTAGCTCTCTTAGATTGCTCACTTGAGGGAAACCCAGGTGCTACATTGTGTACAGTGCCTCAGACAAACTGTCAAGTTATCTGGATAAAAACTGCAAGTTTCCTACTCAACCTGAAAATAGAATAAAACTTATTTTTCATTCTGATATCTTCTCAACTTTGTAAACCATTTTCTTAGGTGGTAAAAATCCCTCCTATCCCAGAAATATGGTCACCAACTCCAAACTTAAAAAAAAACAAAACAAAACAAGGAAAGTTGAAATGGAAAACTAAATTAGCTTCACTTTGCAGTAATAAAGTTCATGATCCATTGATATAGAGAGAAACATCTGGGATCCTTGAAAATATAAACTCCAGTTGTTAAAAGAAGATTCAAAGATTAAATTGCTAGATACACACAAAACCTAAAGTAAAACCCTTAATTGACTGAGGATTGGCATCCATTTGTGATTTCATCCACTTTTAATAATTGAGCACCCACCATATAAGTAACTAGAGCCCAGTCACAGAGAAACAAACGAGACGGAAAATTAAGAATTTGCCAAGTTTATAACCAAAATTTAACAGCTAAAGCAACTAGCAATCCATGGTGACATTACCTGTACGTTAATGTTTTGCATTCATGTTACTGCAAAGTATGTAAAAAATCGAAAACTGTGCTTGTGAACTCCCCCCAAACCCACTCTACTTCAAAGTTACATTTGGGCTAGAAGAGTAACCTCTGCTTTTTCCCGGCTTTATTTCAGAGTGAAGCCGGGTCCTACCTGGGGTCCCAAGCTGACTTACACCCAAGTGACCAAGGAACACAAGAACACACCTACTCCCGCCTCCTGACACGGAGTCCTTATTTTAATTAGACAGCACCGCTGTCACTCAAGATGTTTTGCACTGTCATTGGCCCCAAAGTCTTAGAGGTTGGCAAGTTTCTGCCAACTGGCAAGCATCGGTTGTCATTATTTCCGAAAAGTAGGGGTGTACAGGGAAGAGACGCAAGAGCTATGAAATATGTAGGGTGATGCCCTTACCTGGGCGACCTGCGATCCCACCGCCGCCGCGACGAATCGGCCTCTGGGCGGGGGCTTTCAGCCAAAAAGAAAACGGCTCAGCCGGGAACGGGCGCCCAGGCCATGGAGAAGCCGGTTCAAACTTCACTTGATCACGCCGGTGGATGTAAGGTGGGGGGAGAATCCCAGAAACAGCACCGGAGCCTTCCGAACTCAGAGAGCCTCAAGCTGCAGCCCCCTCAGCGGCCGAGTTTTGACGTTTCCTATTGTTGCCGGAAGTGACATCAGAGTTCAGAGGCTTCAGAAAGTATTTTCATCCCCAAGGTCGACGATTCGCCACAGGGTCTCGGCTTCTCACGTCCCAGTTCGAGCCCCTCTGAGCTTCAGAACTGGGCAGACTTCGAATCTGCACCTTGGGATCTGACTGAATATAGAAAAACCTCTCGGCAGGGCAAGTCTGCCCAAACCTCTGGAGAGACATCCTGTGGAATCTGCGGCGGAGAACCCAGGGACGTGGTGGCGAGCCGACCGCTTAGAAGGTCCTGCAGCGGTGCTCGGAATACAAACGGTCGGCGCGAGAAGCGCGCCCCGGCACCGGCGTCGGGCCCAGGGACTCGTCGCTGGAGGCTGGGCTCCCGGGGTTCTCGGGTTGCATATGCTACCACCTCCTTTGCCCGTTGTGCAGGGCCAGAGGCCTTCGGAGCCCTTTCTTGGCTCGGCCGCTCTGGGTGAGCGCGGGGGAGCCGACTGGGCTGCGCCCGGGACTTGGCGGGGGTCGCCTCTCTTCGCTACTCTAACCGAAGCCTTGGGAGAGGGGGAAGCAAACAGCTCTGCCTTATCCTTTTAAGTCAAGTGAGAGGAGGAGAGCCCTAGACGTGCCTTGCGCATCAAGCCGATTGGAGTATCCTTTTGATAACGACCAAGTGGGAAGAGCTCATCCTCTCAGGTTATGACTTAGGATCTTGGACGGACCGATTCCTCTTATTGGAGCCTCTGAGCTGAGCAGTCCAGCTCTTCGGAAATACTGATGAGAAGGAAGAGCTGAGAATAGTTGATGTTTTCCTTGCTTTACTTTTCCCAGGTATTTCAGGGGGGAAGAAAAAGTACTTCACTTTCCTGCAGGACTGGATTTTTCCGTTATTGGGGGGGGGGGGGAATACTGAAATTTGGATTCTGGGATCAGGGCTGTAGTAGACTTTTTCTAAAATTATCCACAAACCTTTTCACAGTTTTATATACGAACACAACTATCCCGCAGAGTTATATACTTGACCCTTACTCCCCGTTTCCCCCAATTTTCTCCTGTTATTTTTAATAGATAATATCAATAGCTGTCACAAACTTTGGCTAGTCATCAACCATAGTCATTACACCAATCAGTTTAATTGCTTCATTTTGAACAAAAATCACTGAGTTCGTTGGCATTCGACTGGGAGGCATCATTTAATGACCTTTAATGGCAGTGAGACTGAATTAAACGTCTTAAACTGCTATTTTATACCATTTTCCCGATGCCTCCTGTAATACAATGGGGCAGACCTAACTCGAGGAGAACTCTGGAGGAAGCTAGGAAGCAATATTGAGACCATTTTAGTGGTTGAATATGTGCTACAAGCTGAGTGGTATATGCCTTTGTCTTTTAATTTCTTTTTATAAGTGTTATAAAGTGGAAATGTTAAGTGACTTCTTAAAAAGTTATTTTTCATGTGTGAAACGACTGTGTTAAAATGTGCACAATTCCTAGATTGGCTTTTTGTTAATATCTTAATTTTTAGTGTTTTTCAGTTTTATGATAAACTGTAGAGCCTTCCATGAAAATGTAGAGCAGTAGTAATTTTTTTCTGTAATACTCAATTTCTTTTAATCCTTTAACTTTTTTCTTTCCTATTTTATCACTTATCTTCCTCACCTACAGATCCCAGCTGTACTTTTATCATACTCTTCTTCAAAATATTTATTCTGCTGATACAGAAGAGGATGTGTTCCAGGGACATACTTTGTTGTCAGAAATTCCATTACCAGAGGTAGAAATAATGTTACAGGACTTAAGAGAAAGGAAGGATACCATAAAGTGTTAAATAAAATTTCATGCATCACAGAGATGGAATATACTTCCAAAAGGGTTAAAAGAAGTCTGTGGAAAGAGATAAAATTTATATTAAAGTAATAGAATGTCTTAGGAGAAAAGGTGCCCCTAGAAGAATTGTATTAAGGTACATGGGTCTGGAGGCTTCCCAGGTGGCACTAGCAGTAGAGAACCCACCTGCCAATGCAGGGAAGGTAAGAGACTCAGGTTCTATTCCTGGGTAGGGAGGATTCCCTGGAGGAAGGCATGGCAACTCAATCCAGTATTCTTGCCTGGAGAATCCCTGGGATAGAGAAGCCTGGCAGGCTATACCCCATGGAGTTGCAAAGAGTTGGAGGTGTCTGAAGCAGCTTAGCACACGCACATGGGTCTGGAACTTAACAAAGACCTACTACATTGGCCGGTGACAACACCCAAATATATATATATATATATATTTTGCAGTCAACAGCCAGATTAGTTCCCACTTCATCTTTTCCAGGAAAATTAAGGCTGGTCTTGGGAAGTCATCCTTAACCACTTCACTATGTACATAGATTCTGCCAGAATCCTGAAAGATGTTAAATAAGGTTGACCTTTCTTGGCCAATATATTGTTGAAAGTGATTTTTAGAATCACTTCCTGTTTTTTTCTAGTTTTCTTGCATCTGACACAGTTGAAATTTCCTCTGCTTAAAAATGTAAATGCTTGGTTGAAGTGGTTGATTGGCTGGAAAATATTGACTGAAACTCACATATGAGCATTTAAAAGGATATTCGATAATGTGTTCTTTACTGTGTGGATAAAGGAGCGGAGACTTGGAACAGGAAGAGAAAGTCGCGCTGGACTCTGTGACCCCATGTACTTATACAGTCAATGGAATCCTCCAGGCCAGAATACTGGAGTGGGTGGCCTTTCCCTTCTCCAGGGGATCTTCCCAACCCACGGATCAATCCCAGGTTTCCTGCATTGCAGGCAGCTTATTTACCAGCTGAGCCACAAGGGAAACCTAAGAATACTGGAGTGGGAAACCTATCCCTTCTCCAGGGGATCTTCCCAATCCAGGAATCTAACCTGGATATTCTGCATTACAGACTGATTGTTTACCAGCTGAGCTATAAGGAAGAAGATACTATGTTTAAGAGGAGGAAAGGATACAGAATTGAGTGGCCAGTGGTTTATAGAAAGCTTACTGAATTTAGGATTTTGCACATTTGTGCCTCAGATTATATAGATAACAGGGAAGGTATGTGAGAAGGTGATTTGTACCCTAGGCAACTGCTGGGATGTTGACCAGGGGGACATGATCATGCTGACCCTGATTTGTGGATTGTTCTGTTTTGTTTTTAATGTCAGTGACTTCGTTTGAGAGGAGCAGCATTCCCAGAGGATTCAATACTCAAGGTATTGTTATATATTTGGACAGTTACAAATATTAGTATTTTGAAGTGTGTTACTGACCTTTGCCTCATTGGTTACACTTTAGAAGCCCTTTGTCTTTTTCTTGCAAAAATTTTTAACCATTTGTTTGCCTATTTATTTAGTTTAGGTACCTCCCTTGGGAGTAACTTCCTTTAGTCTAAAGAAAGCCCTACCCCATGCAATAAAATGAGTCATTTAAAAATGCAATCCCGTGGTATTATTTTCTTTGAGATTTAAAGAAATGAACCATTTAAAATCTCAAATATTGTTCGTATCTTTTGGTGCACATAAAGTACACACATATTCTGTTATTTGTATCCATTGGCCTCATACTCCTGTTTCATGGACCCTGAGTATGTTAGTAGATATCATTAATAAGTTTCCCAAGGTCATTGTACTAATTTATACTTTCACAGCATTGTGCCCTGTTTCAGATGCTTTGCAACCTTGCCTTTGGGTTTACTTTGTAATTTCCTAATGATTAATAAGGTTGCATATCTTTTCACATTTTTGTTGTTTTAACATTTACTTTTCTGTAAAGTTCCTGTTCAGGTCTCTTTTCTGTTTTTCTATTGAGTTGTCTTTCTTATTACTCTGCAGGATTTTTTAAAAATCTTTTTGTTGGTTATGTATATTGACATGACTTATCTTTCCATTCTCTTAATGGTATTTTTTGATGAACAGAAGATAGAAAGTTTATTGTGGCTCATTTTATTAGTCTTAAGACAAGAACTCTTTTTCTACCTGAAGAATCATGTATTCTATTCTATAATCTCCAAGAAGCCTATCTGTCTGATATTTCACATTTAGATTTTTGACAAACCTGTAATTGATTGTAAAGGATATAAATTCCCTTTACATCAAGGGGGTCAAGATTTATTTATCCCATCTGGGTATTCAGTTGACACAGTACAATTTATTGAAAAAGACCCTCCATTCTCCAGGGCTGTTTTCCATCAACTTTGTCATAAGCCTAGTGTTGATATATGCATGGTCTATTTCTGTGCATTATTCTATTCCATTGTTCTGCTGGTAGATATTTTTAGTAATTCTAAATTCAACTTTATAATTACTCTCCATATCCAATGGTTGAATTTTCCAATTTTGATCATCTTCACCCATGGTGTTATTTCCCGTTTATCTTTTGTGTATCTATGCAAATTTTAGAATCAGCTTGTGAATTTCCACTTTTAAAAAACTACAGTGTGGGCATGGCATGGAGGGAATACATTGAATTACGGGATCAACTTATTGAGTCTTTAAATCCTTGATCCAAATGTAGACCTCTTATTTAGGGCTTTATATCAATAAAGTTTTCTGTTTTTTTGTTTTGTTTTGTTTGAGGTCTTACAAATCTGTTTTAGTTTTATTCATACATTTATGATATTTGAGGCTAGTGAATTATTTGTATATTTTAAAACATATTTTCTAAATTTGAGAAATACAGAGAAATACAATTGATATTTGTATATTGACCTTCAGTCCAGCAACCTTGCTAAATTCATTTTATTTCTTTTGAATTTTTTCAAATAGTTACATAGTCTGTGAATAGTAACATCTTTAATTGTCTTCCTTTTTAGTTTTTATTTCTTTTTCTTGTATTTTTGTACTAAGACCCATAGTACAATATTGAATAGAAATGGTAAAAGTGGATAAACTTGCCTTTTCCCAATCTCAAGAAGAAAGCTTTCAATATTTCACCTTTACATATGTCTACAGTAAATTTTTTGTAAATATCTTGTAGATGATGGCAAGCAGTTTCCTTCTGTTCCTAAGTATTGTAAATGTTGAATTTTATCAAATGCTTATTTTACATATATTGAAATATAAATTATAAGACTCTTTTTCTTTATTTGTTCACATTGAGTTATACTGATTTTGTTGTTGTTGTTGTTCAGATAATTTCAGCTTTGATCTCTGGAAGCTGTTTCATTCCCTGTGACATACTCCTATCAGGGTGGGATTGGTTTCTTTGTTTTGTGTGTACTTTTTTACTTTCTAGAATGATATAATGATAAAACGAGCCTCAGGCTCATCTTGTATATTACCTGCCCCAGTCTGAGAATTGGCCATTTCTCCAGGGAGCCAGCATTGCACATATTTCTGTATCTATATTAAGCTAAACATGAGTTCATACTGATATGTTTATCTAATCCACAAGGCAGGGCTGATTCCAGTCGCCTCCTTTTGTTTCCCTGTAAACTCCCACTGCAGCAGTGAGAATCATAGCTTCTACTATTCAGCCATCCATTTACCTAATTGTTCAATTCCAGCGTATGTGTGTAGAAGCATCATAACTCATATGCACATACGAAACAACTTTATAACTGGAGTATAGTGTTTATGTGCAGTTCATTTCTCCTTTAGTCTTACAGAGGCCTCTCATTTCCAAAGTTAACTTAGCTTGTGGCTTTTTCACCCTCCCCTTCTGTGAGGTTGCTTTGTACATTAACTGTAATCTTTCTTCTTACTTCTGAATCCTTGCAGCCATGATCTCTAGTTTTATTGTCTTTACAGTTTTGCCTTTTCCAGAATGTCATAAAATGGAAACCAATTAATATTTAGTCTTTTCAAACTTGTTTCTTTAACTTAGCAAGATGCATTAGGTTCATTTCTGTCTTTGATGCCTTTTTTTGTTGTTAAATAATATACTGTTGTATGGATGTATTCTTTTTTTTTTTTTAATTCACTTGTCTATTGAAGGACATCCTAATATCTTTTGGCTTTGGATGATTAGGAGGAAGGCTACTATAAACATTTCCATGCAGAATCTTGTATGTACATTTAAATTTTTAAATCAGTTGGGTAAATACTTACTAGCACAACTGCTGATTGTATGACATTTAGCTTTGTAAGAGTCTGCCAGACCGTCTTCCAAAATGACTATGCAGTTCACATTCCCACCCACCAAAAATGAGAGTTCCTGTTGCTATTCTCATAGGCATTTGGTACTGTCAGTTTTTTGGATTCTAACCATTATAATAATATATGCCATGGTGTCATTTTTTAATTTATAATTACATAATGACATTTGATGTTGAGCATCTTACATGCTTATTTGCCATCTGTATCTTCTTTGGGGCTTTCCAGGTGGCTCAGTGGTAAACAATCTTCCTGCCAAGTAGGAAACAGGAGTTCGATACCTAGGTCAGGAAGATCCCCTGCAGGAGGAAATGGCAACCTACTTCAGTATTCTTGCCTGGGAAATCCCATGGACAGAGGAGCCTGGTGGGCTACAGTCCATGGTTTGCAAAGAGTCAGACACACGTAAACCACCACCACCACATCTTTAAAGAGACCTTCAGATACTAGGCCCATTTTTAAATAGAATTGTTTCCTTACTCTTACATTTAAGATTTCTTTGTGTACTTTGGAAATAAGTCTTTTATCCAGTATGTATTTTATAAACATTCTATCTGTGACCTATCTGTTCATTCTCTTAACAGTGTATTTTCTAGAAGTTTTAAATTTTAGTGAATTACAACTCATTATTTTGTGGGTTGTGCTGATTTTTCTAAAAACTCATTGTTAAACCTGGGAATCAGAGGTAGTTTTCTATCGGAGCAGGTTATATATATCGGAACAGGGAGGGAGTGGAAGCAGACGGACAGTAAATCTCTAGGGTTTAATTGCTTCTTATGTCAACCTTCAAATAATCATCCTATTCCAAGCCCCTGACTATACCCCTCAGGAATATCAAGGACCCTCATTTCTGAACGTGTCTTGCTGTTGTTGGTTTCTTCCTAAATAGGAGGATGGGATTGACCTATCTTTGCTGTGCTAGATTGGTTGGTAACTCATCCATCTGTTTTCCATCTTCCAAAATTTTGTCATGGGGAATCCCCTCTAGTTTTCTTTTTCCTGATGAATATATATGGTTTCTAATCATTTCCTTTCATTTTTCTGGAGTTTAGAAAAGGGAATAAAGGTAACACGCATTTTAATCTGCCATATGTAATTAGCCGAATCCTGAATTTTTTTTAAACTCATCTATTTTTATTTTTTAAACAAACCTTCTGATTTACAGCTATGTAAGTTCAGAGCCCTGGGAATACTGACTAATTCTTTGTCTCCATTTCCTACTGATTTTATTATGTACCCTTTATAAGTAGCCAAAATAGTCATTGATGGAGATTATTTTAGGGTGATATGTCTTCCCAAATGGTACTTGTTGTACCATAATTAGGTATTTGCTAGAGTGTCATGTAATAGCAGTGGTAAAGAATCTGTGTGCCAATGCAGGAAGCACAAGAGATGTGGGTTCAGTCCCTGAGTTGGGAAGCTCCCCTGGAGGAGGAAATGGCAACCTACTCCAGTATTCTTGCCTGGAGAATACTCTGGACGGAGGAGCCTCATGGGCTACCGTCCATGGGATCACAAAGAGTCAGACATGACTAAGAATGCACACATATAAAATCAGACTCATTGTAAGAAGATGAACATCTGGCAAACTTACTATTTTTTTAATGAAAAAATATTGAAGGGAAAAGTGCACCTGACATTCAGGAATATATAGAAGATACCAGTCAGTACTAGACCAGTAGGGAAGATAAATTGGGGAGAAATAGCTAAGATAAGTACAGTAAGTTTGTATGAGCTATTAACAAAAGAGATTAAATAAGCCTCAGAAATACAAAGAGTTAAACAATGTCTCATGGATTTCTTTTTTTTTCCTTAGGTGAAAAATTAGATAATTTATGAAGCTGGAGTTGAATCAAACATTAAATAATGGCAACAGGTGACTTAAAAAGAAGCTTACGAAACTTAGAACAAGTGCTTCGCTCGCTAAATTATCCTAGAGAGGTGGATTGTGTAGGGTAAGCTGCAATATTGAATTTCTTTATATTATTTTCACTAATGATTTGAGGTAACATTTGACATGGGGGCATGTATCTAAATAAAAATACAGATTTTATATAAGTCCTTTAATTTTTTTCATCGAAGTGACTGAGATATTTTAGAAAGCAGTTAGGAGTTTGTTTCTAAGTAGGAATTAATAAAAAATTCCAACTCAAGAGATTGGAAATGTAGAAGCACAATATGGTAAGTATAAGGTATGGTCTTGTACAATTTTAATCTCATGGAAGTATAATGGATTTCATTAATTCTGTAGTTTACCAGCCCCCACATTTAGTTGGGTGGTATTCCTTTATGATTTGGAAGATTCTAGTTAACAGATTTCTTATGACAACTTACATCATACTTGAAGGTTGTTATTAAGCTGTCTCACTTAATAACCCCACTTTGAACCATTTGCTTTAGTTTCTACTGTCCAAATATGACTGACTTGCCTTTGTAAAATATAGCAACATACATTTCTTCTCTAATTCTGCTAGTCTAATATACACTCCTATCATTCTTTAGCCTTTGATACCTCTTTTCCTTCCTATGTGGGATTGCTTACTGATTAAATATTTCTCCCAGTAGAATGCAGCTTGACATCTGGTGCTTTTGTTCAATTCACTGCAGTCTCCCCCTTTCTAGAACTGCATGGAACATCTTAGAAGCTAATTAGACATTTATTCTATGAATGTGTTGAGGAACAAGTTCGTATTAGGTATGTGTTCAAGTAGTAAGTGAACCTGAGTTAAACCAACTACTCAGTAGCATCCTAGATATTCTCTTTGTGAACCAGGGAAAACTAAGAGAAGACTGCCATTGAAAGCGTAGCAAAGAAACTAGGGAAAGTTTAGCTCAGATGACTGTTATTACGACCATCATTTGTGAGAAACAGAAGGTTATTCCATAATCTGCTCCCATACTATGTACCAGTCATATATTGGTTTCTCAAAACAGTGACATCTCTACTATCCAGACCTGCAGGGACTAATCAGTTTGAGTAAACACATTTTCTTCTTCCCACTTTTAAGCATTAACATTTTAAAAGGGATTTTGGATAGAGATAATTCTGAAATATACTGATTATTTTCCTGTCTTCTGAGTATAGCATTCAAACATTTGATTTTCTTATTGACGTAAGCATATCATTAAAAACAAGTTTCGATTATTTTATAATGTAGTAACGTCTGCAGGGTTTATTGACATGGGGTTGGGGGAGGTAACAATATCTTGCTGCTTCAGATTGCTCTCCTTGGCCACACACACAAACACACACCCTCTACGTATTTTGGGTTCTTTATACTTTTTCCCATTTTAAAGTTTTATCCTGACATCTGCTGTTTTTTGTTTCTAGTATCTGTTTTTCTTACTGTTTCTAGTCTAAGTGCATACTGGATAACCAATATTTTTGAGATTGTTTAGCAAAAGTATTCATTGCAGACTGGCTGTTTTCTATTATAATGTTCATAAAATAAACAGATTTTTCTGTGAAAAAGTACTTTTTCTTGTTCTGTTTTGAACTGTCTTACAGAGAGACAGTTGCCAGAGCAATTTTCTCATTGAGTAAATTATAATTGTACTCATAAAGGTAAAAGAGAAACAATTTATATTTGTTCTGAAAAAACAAAATGTAATGTTATCATATTTGTTCTCTGCTTTATTTTAAAATTTGGGGCAGGATGGGGAGATTTATGTACATGTTTGAATTTTGTGGAAAACAATCGCTTTAAGTAAGTGCATAGTTGCATCAGTTGAACAAGTACTTGCTGTTAAGAGAGCAGGCAACAAAGCAAGCAACTTGCTTTGTTAAGAGAGAGTCAGTGAAGGCACTTCTTGGTGAGAAAGATGCATGTGTGGAGACAGTTAGACAACAGTACCAGACAAGGGCATAAGGCATCAGATCCTGAACACCTGGGGAGTTGTTCTAGAGAGATCCTTGTGGGTCAGAAAGATGGCTTCATGGAAGGCTTGAGATTGGATATATTATTCATACAGAATGAATGACACATAACTGAAGAGAAAGACATACTTTTCTGGATTAGAAGAGTTAGCAACTAACAAGGTAGATTTGAAATGAACCTGATGTCAGGGGAAGATAGTAAATTGGTCAACCTCGTCAGCAGTGATGTGTTTTCCAGCTCTGGTATCCTCATCTATAACTTAGGACTCGTAACATTTTTATCTTGGAGGTTTATGATAAAGAGGTAATATGAGAATGTTTGCAAAACCAGAAAGCCTACTTGCATATTGTAAGGAGGTAGATTTGCTGTGTTGGTAGGAGAAAATAGACTAGATTGAGTGAGTCCAGGCTTTGGAAAATCAATAAATACTGTGGTAAACAGACTGTTGGTATTGATGCTGAAGAGTTTTTGTTTCATAGTAATTTGGCTGCACTGGTTTAGAGTAGGATGGGGTGGAATCTGAAGGGTCTTGTGCGTCGCCTAATTATTATGGCTGTTGTATTAAATCATGAGTTTTTAACAGTATTTCATTGTGGAATTAAGCATATTAAAAATCTTTTTCTTTTTTCCCATACAGTCTGGTAAAGGGAGATGCAGCAGCCTCTCTGCCCATCATCAGCTACTCCCTTACCTCATACTCACCCTACGTAGCAGAGCTTCTGGTTGACTCTGGTGTTGAGCTCCTAGCAAAGAATGACTTGCGCTTCGTAGATGCTGTCTATAAGGTATTTTGAGTTTATGAGACAGTAATTCTTTTAGAAGTCATCGAATGGTTTTTTTAGATCAATATTTTTATAACTTCTTACATATATATCGGACAGTATTTTCATCTGTATTTATCTTATGTAAATGCATTCTTTGTTATAATCAAGATACAATTTGTTTGCTTTTATGTTTCATACTTTAATAAATATGATGACGGGTAAACATTTATCATTGATTATCATTTGTCTATTTTATATCTATTTTTAGTAAAATTTGGTATACTGGCAGAAGTTCGAGTGAAATGTGGTTTTATTAAGTAAAATTTGTGGTTCATAGAATTGTGAGTTGTTAATTTAGTTGTTTGTAAGAAGGAACTGCAACTTATGTTGGAACAACTTGCTTTCCTTGAGATCTGAAACCATGTCTTATTATCTACTCTGGCATCTACACTTGTACTACATGTATCCTGAACTTAATCTCTGTTTGATTTTTCAAAACCCTATTTTGTATCATTAATTTTACTTATGTACTGTGGTTTATGTAACCTCAAAAAAACAGTAAAAGCCAATTTATCAAATCAAATGTTTTTATTTATTTTTTTTCTTTTTTAAGTAAAAAGTTTGATAGTCTCTGTTTAATCTTCCCTTTCTTTGCCTCTTACCTCAGAAAGCATTCATGGAAGCCTAAAAGGACTTCTAGGAAATCTGGGGTTACCCAGAAGAGATTTTGGAAATTACTGTTTTAATCTATTTCTTTCATTTTACACACAAATCGAAACTGAGTAGCCTAATGACTTGTCTAAAAATTATCATAATTTCTATAAACAAGTAGAACTGTGGTTTTCTGATATCTGGTATAGTAATGTTTTATAGCAAGCATAGGAGTTTTTCTAGTTCCTATGAGAATATGGTATAGTAATGTTTTATAGCAAGCATAGGAGTTTTTCTAGTTCCTATGAGAATATTTGAAGCTTTTGTTTTCATCTTTCTGGGTAGCTATCTGGTACATTCTTAGCTACCTGTTTTCTACCTATTTCCTACTTGATCAGATCTCATAGCACCCCTACCAGTCTCTTTAGGGCCCTTTCGATAGTGGGTTAATCCTCCCCCATCTCTCAAAAATGATATTACATCCCTGGTCACATACCATTTTGGATTTTTGAAAGAAATTTCTCCCAGCCTTTATGCTGGTCTATTATTTTCTCTTTACAGCTTCTTCGTGATCAGTTTAATTATAAACCAATCTTGACAAAAAAGCAGTTTATCCAGTGTGGATTTGCAGAATGGAAAATCCAAATTATATGTGATATTTTGAATTGTGTGATGAAAAAGCACAAGGAGTTGAGTAGTCTTGAGAAGGTAATTTTATGAATAGATTTTTAACTTATGTTAAGTGGCTATATTTTAATGTATAAAGTCAATACCTAGTCAGCAAATTAATGCACAGTGCAGTTTCTGTGCTACTCGCAGATCTGAGTGGCCTTACAATGCCTGATGTTTGCTTTAAATACAAGTCACTTGATTTGACTCATTTGTGGCTTGGAGCTACTAGTCCTAAACTAATATAACAAACTAACATAATGCATTTTCATCACTTTGTAGTTTTCAAAAGACATGTAGTCTCGTTAGACTTGCAGTATTTGGCAGTCACATTTCATGAAAATTTAAATGGTAGAGGAATTTAATATATATATATACGCCACCTTCCCACATCATTTATGACGTCTTTTTCTTTTAGGCTCCATCACAGCAAAGGAAAAAACCCAGTTCTGCTAAGTCAGAACCTTGTTCAAGTGCTGAGAAGACATCTGCTGAACCTGTGGGCATTGATGTCACCGGCAGATTTATGACTTCAGGAAAGGTGGGACAGTACAAAGACTGTGTCACATTAGTGTTAAGAATTACCTGCCTAACTGATCCAACACACAAGGTTCACTTTTCTGACTAGCATCTAGAAAAAGATTCTGCTCAGACAGTAGAGTATAAGGATTTTTCACGATACATATCATATATTGTCTGGGAACATTCCTAAAGTTAGAAGAAGAGGGTAGAAATATACAGTTGAACATGTTTTCTCTTTATATTTCTAATCCCTAATTCTGCCTTATGTGATTGTGAACATGTACTCTTGATTATGTGTCTAATTTTCCTAAAGGCCCCCGCTTTAGTTCTACGTCTTGACTTATATACATTCATATTTCTGTATCAGGAATGTAGATTATCCAATGGTTGATAGTCCTTAAATCTATAATCTGGTTTGGGGATGGTGTTTTGAATGTTTTCTGTTTCTGGGAGATACCTTCCGTGACCTTGTCTGCTTCAAGAAGCTGTGGCTGAATGAGTTCAGCACATTTAGGGATAGTTTTTCTATCTCCAAGGGAAAATGAAGCCATAATATTATTTTATAATGGTAAATATGCTTTCAGCTGTCTTCCACCTGGGGCAAACCCATTGAGACTGAGGGACAGACTATCAGACAAATAATCAATGTGTCATTAGATATAGGATTTGAGTATATTTTAGCAGAAGTAAGATTCAGGGAATGATTTTTCCCCAATTCATAGTGTGAGTTATATAAACAGAATCTGTGAATTTATTTATACTTTACTCCATTATAAAATGTAGTAACACTTAACTATAAGAAAAAGGCTCTTGTCAGTAACTTAAAAAGAAAACTATGGCTGTTCTGCCTCAGGTCATGAGGGCACTAGGAAAACAAATGTAACTGTCCTGAATCCTTTTCCAACTAGAATTTGTCTAAACAAGAAATTTCTTATTCCAGATTTTTCACATCTTCATTGTGCTTTTTTAGCACAGTATTAGGTACACTGTAAGGACTTAATGAATCTGAGTTGATATAACTGAATACATTTTTCAGTCTTCTATTTCAGTATGGGCCTGAGGAATGATCTGAATTGTCTTAACAAAAAAAGATACAAAATTTTAAGACATTAGACTTGTTTTTAATTTTCTTAAAATTTCTTTTGTTATCCATCAAAGTTTTATCAATTATATCAAAATTATCATAAATTTGGGTAGGTATTAAAATTCTTCCAATTATAGAAGTTGGAGACAGTAAGTACACTGTTTTGCATGAAAAGCTGAGTCAGTACTAAAGCACATTGTCTCCTTCCCCAATGCTTTTCTGGAGTGCTAGTTGTGACCTCTGTCGTGTGTGCTGAGTTTTCATTGTATATATGCAGATTGTCTGTAGAAAAAAGAAGTAGGCTGAAGAGTCCTGCATAAATGCAGTTTCACCTAAAGCCTTTCTCTCAATGTTTTCCCGTTTGTAATTGTTATTGAGGGCCTGATGTTCAGTGGTTTATTTAATAGAAAAAAACATTGTAATGAGTCCTACTCATAAAGCCAGCTCAATTATCTATATACATGAATAGTGTGTTAACCTTTTAAAAACAACTTCCTCTTATGGACCATCTCAAACATTTAGCAAAGTATCCATTCAGAGTTTCAGCAATTTGTCAACTCTTTGCTAATCTTTTATCTTAATTGTAATCACCTTTCTCAACATCTTTTCCCCCAAATTGAAACCTTTTGAAACAAGTCACAGATGTCATTGAATAAATTATTTCAATATTTTGTAAAATATGAAAATGCTTTTTAAAAATCATGACCACAACTTTATCATCACATATAAAATATTAATAAACTTTGGTGTATGCATATATGGGAATTTATACTTCTGTAAATCTTTTTTTTAATTTTTATTTTTTATTGGTTTTGCCATACAATGACATGATATCACCATGGGTGTACATATGCTCCCCCTCCAGAACCCCCCTCCCTCCTCCCTCCCTCCTCGAAATCTCGGTGCACCAGCCCCGAGCATCAATCCTGGGCTGGCGATTGATTTCACATATGATAATTAACATGTTTCAGTGCCATTCTCCCAAATCATCCCACCCCTGCCCTCATCCACAGAGTCCACGAGTCTGCTCTATACGTCTGCGTTCCTTTTGCTGTCTCGCATTTGGGTTCTCGTTACCATCTTTCTAAATTCCATATATATGCGTTAGTATACTGTATTATTGTTTTTCCTTCTGGCTTCTACTTCTATAAATCTTAAATGGAAAATAGGATGTTTTGAAAAATTACTATGTGTGTGTTTAAAATAATTGTGGAAGAGAACATGGAAGCATCTCTGATGTATTTTTCTCAATGCAGAAGAAAGCTGTGGTGATCCGACACCTGTACAATGAAGATGGTGCTAACATTCCTGAAGATTCAGTAACAGATGTTAACGAAGTATTTGATGTTTGTGACTTAAAGACTGCTGAAATAACAATTCCTGAATTACAGGTTCCTGACATTAACTGTGAGCAACAAGTAAGAATTTAGGGCTTCTTGAACAGATGCTCGTACATGATTATTTAAGCATCTAACCTTTGTAACATTTCTAGTCTTTGAAACTGTTGATCATGACATGTTACCATTACTTAAGAATCACTAAGTCTTACTGAATATAATTAAAAAGGTAATATTTGCTCCTTATGTTTAGGTTACTAGGAGAGATGATGCAAAGATGAATAAGACATAGGAATTCTTCAAGCTTTACAATCTAGTGAGAGACATAGACTACTTTGTAGTGAAGGTTCCTTTCCAACTCTTCCCTATATTGATGAATGGAAAAAAATGATGCACTGTAGCCCTTTCATTTTCCTTTCGGGGCACTGGCTGTCCTCTGTGCCCCGTCTCTCTCTCTCTCTCTATGAATATCATTTCTATTACTTTGTAGTCACTGACCCCTGTTTTAGTGTCTGGTCACTACTGCTTCTGTTAAAACTTCTTTTTCTGTCTTTTTCACCTTGTGATTTACATCTTGGTATAGAGTTGACATTTAAAAGCCACCAGATATCCATTAGGCTCATTTCCTGTTTATAGCAAAGGGAACAATCTCAATGTACTTGCGTTTCTTGGTCGTTTCCTCTTAGCTTTCCTAATTATAAGAAGCTAGTTAGTTTCAGTTTTATTTTCCTAACTGATACTATTCTATCATTTTAGGATATAAAAGTCAATCCTGAGATTACTGCATTACAGTCTATGCTTGCTGAATGCCAAGAAAAGCTTAAGAAACTGACTTGCATAGAGAGTAGATTAGAATCTTTGGAAGAAAAAATGAAAGGGAAAGTGATGGTGAATGAAAAAACCTGGGCTAATCTTCTGAGTCGTGTCACGCTTCTTGAAACAGAAATGCTTTTATCTAAAAAGGTATTTTCTTTCCTTTGCTTTTTAAGAGTATCTCGGATATAATAAAGTACTTTTATTCATTATTATGTGTATATTCTTTGGGATGCTAAATAAGAGACCGTTTTGGGTCTTGGGAAGTGTTTAGTTTGAATGAAATCCTAGTTAGAAACAGCCCATTTGGTGGTGCCTGTCGTAATTATCGCTTTTCCCTTCATCCAGTAAGATAATGTTATGAACTTGTATCAATTTCTGGTCCTAGTCTATCTTTCATTCTTAAAAAGTATATTCAAGGTTTCTATCTCCTTCCACATTTGAAAGATCATTTTTTTATATGTAGAGAGATTTATGTTTTGCTTGTAAATAAAATAAAAGTATTTAAGCATTTTTATGTCATCTGTGTATGTTATGCTTAGCAGTAAGAATATAAATTGAGAACATATCATTTCATTTCATTCTAAATACTAAAGTGTGTTATTTCAGAATGATGAAGATGCAGAGTTTAATGAGATGAGTGAAGACTATGCTTCTAGTAGCGACATGGACAGTCTCAATCCAGGTGAGCTCTTGGTGTATTGGAATTGGTGATATGATTAGGAAATTTCACAAAATTATAGTATTCAGTTATTTTAATCCCTAAAACCTTATTTTTTTAGAAATTGCAAAACTCCTAAGAAGAAAGAAAATACTGAACTTATAGATAAGTCAAAAATTGTGAGAAAAGCCAACTTGCATATAGTAGTAGAATAAATTCCAGTGTACAAAATTGCAAACTTGTAGAGGTGCTTTACTTTTTTATTTGTGAAGTGCTTTAGAATAATAAATGGACCTCCGTAGTTTCTCATTTAAACTTAAGTAATAACTTTCACCAGAAATGGCTTCCCTGGTGGCTCAGTTAGTAAAGAATCTGCTTACAATGCAGGAGACCTGGGTTTAATCCCTGGGTCAGAAGATCCCCTGGAGAAGGGCATGGCAACCCACTGTAGTATTCTTGCCTGGAAAATCCCATGGGTAGAGGAGCCTGGCAGCTACAGTCCGTGGGGTCACAAAGAGTTGGACATGACTGAGTGCCTAACACATAATAACTTTCATATATGTGAATAATATATGTAAAATTTTAAAAAAACACATTTGTCAGTAACCTGTAATGTGTTACCAACCTCTTATATTTCAACGGTCCACCGATGATGATAGAATGTGAAGGACCTAAAATTAGGGCAGATCTCCATGTCCCTTAACTTCTTTGGCTACTGGCATTTCCATTATGACTGAACAGCAGGGATAAGATTTCTGAGCTGCTTTTCGGTGATGGCTTTTTTTTTTTTTTTGATTCTTATACTTTTTGAAAAGACGAAGGTCTAAATTTTGTCTCATGTTATAATTAAATCATATTTGCAGAAGAGATATTTTTCCAACTGAGAATTCATAATGAAGCTGTAAAGTAGCTTCATAATAAAGTAATAAAAATTTAATTCTCAAAACAATACAAGTGATTTATTATCCATATTTTACAAATGAGGAAGAGAGATTAAATATTTAGCTGCCAAAAGCCACATAGCTACTGAATGATGGGACATGTTTGAATTGAGGCAAATTAGCTTTGACATTTTTTTTCAGCACTACATACTTAGTGTACATGCCAGTTTCATTGCATAGAGAACAATTTCAATATTTAGGTTATTAGGTACAATTATTAGAGATGCTGTTTCTGGCACTAAATTTATTATAGACTACAAATTTCAGATTTGGTAAAAGTTGACTTTTTTCTCTTTATCATTCATTACTCAACAAATTTCTAAGCTCAGTTCCAAGACCCTTGAGAGTAAGAACTTTATCTATGGTCTGTCCAGCATAATGTCTATTTTTGTGCCCAGTAAAAATTTACAGTAGAAATCAAGTTTTCATACATTGCAAGAATACTGAATACCTGCTATTCACAAACATTGTCTTTGCCAAGTTTGATATTGCCTGTTTGGGCTTAAACTTTTTAAATAACATATCGTAGCACATACTATTAACCCCTTAGTTAAACACATAACCAAGTTTAAGACATGCGCTCGGACTCAGAGTGATGAGCAGACAGACCACTGTCTGACATGGATTATAGATTAGGAATGAGGTGAATACTTGTCTCAAAAAATTTTTAGTCTGACCTTGGTCAATTAAGAGTCAAATTTATGAAGCTTATACACTATACCTTACCTATACATGCTACTTGGAAGAAGAAGGTTTGACTTCCTTTTGATGCTGAGAGCCGCAGTTTACCAATCTGATCTTAGAATCATGTTGGGTGGGAGTGGTTTCTGTGAAGTTCATGCTGATGGAGTGAGTTGAGGAATGGAGCAAACAGGCAAGAGATTGTGGCTTGATGAGAGACTAAAGTCCTCATGTGGTAGAACTCTGTTCCACAATACAAAGATTGTCTGGGTAGGCTTATGGTAAACTGTGTAAAATAGTTTCAATGGGCACCTGAATTTTTTTTTTTTTTTGGCCTTGTTTTTTCAAATGTACCATGACTAAAAATGCAGGGCTTATGGGATTGATTGGACAAAAATTTGTCTTTTCTGTGATGTTCTATAATTGATTCAGTTGTAGGAAAGACTTGCCATCATTTTGCTGAATGAATAATATCAGGATACTGGAAAAGGAAAGTTATTCAGTTATATAGAGAAATAGATCTGTGAACCCTGAATTTTAAGCAATTTTTTCCTTATATACCAACTCAGAGTAGAATGTTTCTTGATTTTTAGGAAGTATATGCAGGCAGTTTTAGTAGTAATTGCCACTATTTTAAGAAAAGAATATTTATGGGTCAGTAGCCTATATTTAAAAATACATTAACCTGTATGTATATTCAGTTGATTGCTATCATGATAAAGATAATATTACTTTTCTTGATTTTTATTGACCGATTTTTAACATCTAGATCTTCATGTGCAGGTCATTATCCTAAAAGAATATTAAAGACTCATCTAGACCTATACCAGTAGCCATTTTATATTGAGATATTTATTTTCCTTCCCTCTATACATAAAATATTAGATATTTGACTCTCCCATGAAAGGAAAAGGTAATCTAAAAATTAATTTCTCCACAGATAGAAAAAGCAAAGAGGAAAGGCATGCAAATATTCCTTTGTCCTCTGGTTATAGTACAGTGTCATCAGATTCAACTCCCAGAACCTCAACTGTTAATTACTGTGGTTTGAAAGAGATCTCAGAGGTAAGAAGAATCTGGCAACCACTTACATGATTTCCTTTGTAATGTCAGAAAAAGTAAGCATTAGATTTAGTTGTAGATGCCATTGGCAAGAAAAATAGTGAAACTATAAATCTTAATCTCATAAAAATTCTTTGTGATAAATAAACAGTACTTAATGCAGTGTTTTAGACTGTGTTTTATATGTTCACGGTCCATCTTGGATTATGGTTTACTTTGAGAAATCGCCTAAATTTGTTGCTTTTTAAATTAAAGGAAACAACAATGCAGAAAATGGAAAGGATGAAAAAAATGTAAGTAACCAAAAAAGGGCAACAGAGATTCATTTCTCTATAGGGAGTTGTGTTGGATTACGGTATATAAAAAATGTACATGTGTGTTTCAAACCTTGAAGGTCTCTCAATCAGGTATGGAATTTCCTTCAAGACTCCAGTGAATAATAAATCCATCTACAGTTATGTGTTTGTGAGATGAGTCACTGTTTTTGTTTCCAACAAGTGATATAAAACATTGTTAATAAAATTAATTGCAGATGAAAGAGTGCAGTGATATTTTTGGTTGATATTAACAGTTAATCAAGAAATTATCTACTATCTATTTTTGGTAACTACTTTATCAAACTATTAAATTATGTCTGTAGATGAATCGTTTGGGGAGATATAAGTATTGTTAAAGTATTGCTAGTCTTTTTCAGAAAGTTGTTGGTATGGTAATACTGAATATACTTTCATCTAATATAAATGTAAACTATGTGTATTTTTTAAAGAGAAATTGAAATAAAATATGAAATGAAATTGTGTAAGATTATCATGCAGCCTACTACTTTAAAAAAATATAATTTGTTTTTGAAATTTGAAGTGTGCTGAAATAACTTATGCTCCACGATTTAAAGACTTAAGATTGACTCTTGTTTTTCCTTCTCTTCTGGGCACAGTATACTTATTAACAGTACTTGTACATGTAAATAGGCACTGAAGTTTATTTAAGGCTCAAGAGCATAATTTCAGCAACCTAAATCCTACACCTCACTATGAATTAGTTATTTACTTAATGTATTATTTATTTATTATATTTCAGGTTTGAAGAAACTGCAGAGTTACTGAAATGTCCAAATCACTAATTATAGAATTGTCTGCATGAACTTCTCTAGGACTTTGGCTACTGTACATGTTGTATATTTTAAAGAGTTCTCTATTCAGTTTTAATACACTGGAATGTTCTTATTAGAATTTGAATTCCATTTGGTATATTAGCTTTTTGGTTTCATATTGAATAAATACTTAAATATTTTTGTGCTTTGATTATACTGCTTTACTGTTTTGCTCTTCTTAGGACAGCTAAGGTGCCAGTACACTTCTTTTAGAGTGTGAAGTCATTCCATCACTGTATTTTTGTGTCAACATTTGTTGGCAGTGTGTTAAATAATATGTTTTTTAAAGTGCAGGCTTGAGGACCGTGGTTTACATCCTGTTGGAAACGCTCCCCCTGGGACTTGCATGTTGTCCCCAGGAGGCTCTCATACAAAATATCTTGCCATCTGTACTCACGAATATGTTGTAATGAAAAGTTGAAAATACTCACTGAAATTTAAATAAAACAAAAATACAACTGTTTCATGCACAGTCAAAGGCAGCAACACATTTTCAGTTAGTGTTGAGGAAGTCACGGCATGATTCTCCTTTTGTGTTTGGAAGCAAGTTGGACAGTTGTGAAAATGTGTTGAGTGTTTTAGTACTCTATTCTGTAACACATTTTAAGACCAGCAGCTCAGACACAGATGGTGGCCATTCTGTATTACAAGATACACAATGAGTATTTTTGTTTGTTTTTTAAACGATGCGAAGTTATGCTCTTTTTGAGAGAGAAAATATCTTAGATGAACTTACAGAAAAGTAGAATTCATTTTAAATAACTAGATGAATTATTTTATTTACTCATATATTTATATAATGTAATTTGATATTTGACACATGTTAAACATTAATAGTAAGTTAAAATTCTAAGTATAAGTAACCTAAAAAATACTTCTAATACTGGGACATGTGTAGTCATCATACTTTAAAATTATGAACTTTTGAAGTTAGCATACAACTTTGAGCTTAGTAGTTTCAGTAAATATTTCTAGAATTAATGAATCCATTTAGCTTTATTATTTCAATTGCAAAAAATTATAGGCCAAGAGATTATGAAAAACCACTTTATCAATGAAACTTCTAAAAATTTAGTATCCGCAGGCATGGAATTGTAGCACCACCTTGTGGTTTATATGCTGGTATTTTACCTTTTATTAAGATATGTTGTTTCCCGTGAAACATAGGATCTTATTTTCCCTTTGAAAAATCTAATTCCAGTTTTAAAAAGAAATGTTTTTGGAATCTTCATGTTTGCATGAAAGAAGTCATCTTCTTTTCTCATGGTCTCTTTTTCCCCTCTCTCTCCTTTATTGTTGTTGTTTAGTCCCTTAAGTTGTGTCCACTCTGCTACCTCATGGACTGTAGCTTGCCAAGCTCCTGTCCATGGAATTCCCAGGCAAGAATATTGTAGTGGGTTGCCATTTCCTTCTCCAGGGGATCTTCCTGACCCAGGGATAGAACACGCATCTCCTGCATTGGCAGGCATATTTTTTTATCACTGAGCTACCAGGGAAGCCCTGTATACCAATTAAAAGATTTTAAACATTTTAAATTTCCTGATATACATTAAGTGTGCCCAATATAAATTTCTACTTAAAATATAATAAAAGATGTCATAGTATCTAGTGGAATTTGGAATCCAAATTTGTTCATACTTTTATCTAACAAACTTACACAGGAATTAATGAAAACAACTCATAAGAACACCATGCATTTATACTTATAAAGAATCTTACTACTTTGACAACATAATTTTGGGGGGAAAAGAAAGCAAATTTGATTTCACTGAAGTTATTGAAGAGAGAGCAATTATTTATTATTCTTCTAACTCTCCTGGAAATAGTAGAAAACTTTCCTCTTAGGTAATTTGGTGAGTAGCTTGAAACCATAAACCAGCCACTTGAAGTTCTTAAGAAAGTAAGGAAGGGGACTCCTGGTGAGATTATTTGGAGCTACATAATTAAACCCGCAGTTAACTAGAATTTTCACAAACTCCATCCCCTTAATTCTCCCCTAAGCGGGATGAAAGGTATTTATTATACTGCCCACAAAAGCATCAGCAGCTGGTGTGGCCCTACCTATACTGTGCTCTGAATACATCTGGATAGAGATCAGATAGAAACACTGAGAATTCACAAGGTAAAGTAAGAAGAAATGTCAACTCAATTGTAGGCATAACTCAGGACTATTAAGTTGGAAAAAATGGCTCTATATTTGTTTGTTTGTTTCACTCTAACACATTGTAATGTCATGTTTTAACATGTAATACATTCCCTGAGAAATAAAACTTCTAGGTTTGGAGGCTACATTTCATCCTACTCATTCCTACAGCTTTACATCGTTGATAGGCACTTGGGGAGGCATTAAAGAGTAAATGAACCTTGTCAGTTTTACAAACTACAACACTTTCTGAGATCCAATAACATTATAGATTTAATTTTTCCTTTTTAACAGTCCCCAAGTTCATCTAGTGAAAATGTCAGGTTTCTTACCCTACTTTCTCAAAGAGTGATAAAAGACAGCAGTAGTGACACAGAGAACATGCAGATTTATTGGAGTGGGAGGGGATCTTTTAAAATTCATGCTTATTTGATTATGGTTTTTATATCTAATACTTGTAGGAATGGGGACTGTATAGTATGTATGTCTTGTTTGTTTCTGAAGTTCACAAATCACAAAAATTATTTGATTAAAAAAATTTTAACATGAAATATTCAACTCAACATTTTAAAATTAAAAATAGAGCACTTGGATTTCCCTGATGGCTCAGTGGTAAAGAATCCACCTGCCATTGCAGGAGACATGGCTTCAATCCCTGATCTGGGAAGATCCCTCATGCTGCGGAGCTACTAAAGCCTGTACACCAGAGCTGCTGAGCCTGTGCTCCAGAGCCCGGCAGCCACAACTACTGAATTCTAAGCCCCTTGAGCCTGTGCTCTGCAATAAGCCACTACAATGAGAAGCCGTCACACCACAACTAGAAAGTAGCCCCTGCTTACCTCAACTAGAGAAAAGCCCAGGGCAGACAACAAAAACCCAGTATAGCCCCCCCCCCCCCCGCAAAAAGCATTTATTCAATAAGTATCCCAAATGCATAAATTATTTAAATTATATATTATGGATGGGTATTAAAGAAGGTGTCATAATTACTGGCTTCTGAATCTGACATCTTAATTTCAATTTAATATCAGTCATTTAGATGTTATATTGCTCTATCTGGTAATGTATTTAAATGTGGAAAATAATATGTAGCATGAATTTATCAGTTGATAATTTTAACATAATTTCCCGTACTTAAAGCATTAATATTTCTGAGCCTTAGGGCAGTAAGTTTCTCCCAATAAAAAAGGTGAGCAATTTTTAGAAACTACCATATTTTTAAAAGTTTGCATGAAACTACCTAGGTCTACTTTAAAGCACTAACAGTCAGAGAATTTTTACCAAAAAAAAAAAAAAGATCTCTGCTTGCAGCAATATGACAGACAAGATATTAAAAGAATTTTTTTAAACTCCTGCAAGAAACCATCAGACATTCTGGAGGAAATGCACTAAATATCACAAGAAGTTGAAAGAAATGCTTAAGGACCTAAAGAAGAGGAAGCAAAAATTTCAGAGTATTAAGCTTTCAGCTGGCTTGGGGTAATTTGTTGACAGTAGGAACCTAAGGCATTGAGGGTTTTTCCTTCTTGTTTTTTCATCAGCCTGATTGTGGAATAATTTACATATAATAAAACTTCCTTGGTGGCCCCGAGGTTGAGGATCCACCTGCCAATGCTGGGGATAAGATTCCACTCCTGGTCCGGAAGTTCAGGGCCGCTAAGTCGGAGTACCACAGCTACTGAAGCTCATGCCCTGGAGCCCATGCTCTGCAATAAGAGAAGCCACCGCAATGAAAAGCCCGTGCATTGAAACTAGAGAAATCCCATGCACAGCAAAGAAGACCCAGCACAGCTAAAAATAAATTAAAAAATTTTTTTAAATTACATGCAAATGTTTTAAATTAATTCACCAGTTAACAGAATTCAGTGAGTTTTTACCTTCATGTAATTACCTCCCTAATTAAGATCTAGAACATTCCCCTCTGTACCCAGTCCTCCACCTCCACCCTTGTCTTCTTGACAACCACTGGTTTGCATTCAGTCATTTTAAAGTTGCCATTTCTAAAATTTCACATAAATGTAATCATACAGTATTTTCCTTTTGAGGTTCACTCATGTTGTATTAGTGCTTTCCCTTATATCACTGAGCCATATTTCATTGTGTGGAAATACCACAGTTGCTAGATGACTTATCAGTTGATGGACATTGGGTTATTTCTGGTTTGGGAATGTTATGAAGAAAGCTGCTGTGGACCTTAAGATGCAAGTCTATTTAAAAATACACTTTTGCTTCTCTTGGGTAAATACCTAGCAGTGGAATGGCTGGGTCATGTGATAGGTTATGTTTAACTTTTATGAGAAACCGCTACACTGTTTTCCAGAGTGGCTGTGCCCTGTTACTTTTCCCACCAGTAGTCTGAGAGTTCCACTTGCTCTACATCTTCACCAACACTTGGTTTTGTCAGTCTCTTGGTGGGTGTGTGACCCCGGCTTATCCCTTTCCAAGCTCAACCCTCACATGGCCCCACTTGGCCCGCAGCATTCTCCTCCCACAGGTGGTGAGCGCACCTAACTTAAAAACTGTTCAGAGATCTCGCCTGTCCTGAGATCAGGCATCTCCATCACCCTAAGGTAGGACGCTCCTCCTTACCAGTGATTAGTAAACAGGAGGTGACAGTGTGGTATCTCATGGTGTTTTTTTAAAAACAATTTTATTTATTTATATATTTTTGGCTGTACTGGACTTTCATTGCTGTTCCGGCTTTTATCTAGTTGTGGCGAGTGGGAACTACTCTGTAGTTGCTGTGTGCAGCCTTCTCATTGTGGTGGTTTGTCTTGTTGCAGAGCATGGGCTATAGGGCAAGTGAGCTTAGTAGCTGCTAAGTAGCGGCTCCTAAGCTCTCGAGCATAGGCTCAATAGCTGCGGCGCACGGGCTTGGTTGCTCCGTGGCATGTGGGATCTTTCCAGATCAGGGATTGAACCTGTCTCCTGAATTGGCAGGCAGATTCTCTAACACTGAGCCACCAGGGAAGTCTTTCTCGTGATTTTAGTGTGCATTTCTCTAAGATGTTGAGTATTATGTCTTTATTTGCTATCTGTGTATATTCTTTGGTGAAAATTTCTTCAATTCTTTTCCCTATTTTTTATATTGGGTGGTTTGTCTTCCTACTGAGTTGTAAGAGTCTCTTGTTGGATACCTGTTTTGCAAAGATTTTTCTCCTACTCTGTGACTTCTCAAATTCATTTCCCTTAACTAGGTACTTTAAAAGAGCAGAAGTTTTAAATTTTAATGACATCCAGTTGATCAATTTATTAGTTATTGAAACAGGAAGTGTTGAAATCTCTGATTATAACTGTAGTTGAAGGCTGCAAAAAATTCTCATTTCTTTCAGTTCTGTCCTGTATTTTGAAGCTGTTGTTATATAGATTCATAAACACTTTGGACTGTTATTGCCTCATGATAAATTTATTCCTCCATCACTATGAAATGGCCCTCTTTACCTTGAGTAATATTCTCTCAACTGGAAATCTATCTTGTCTGATTTAATATATCCACTCCAACTTTCTTTTAGAAAGTATTATTATGGTATTACTCCCCATCTTTTTACTTTTAATGTATCTGCATCTGTATTTGAAACGGGTTTCCTGAAGAGAATATATATGTTGGCCTTGCTGTTTCATACAATCTATAAATCTCTGGAATGTTTAAATCATTTACATTTAACTTGATTATGGACATGGTCAGGTTTAAATCTACCACCTTATTTGTTTTCTTTTTTCCCATTTGTTCTTAGTTCTTTTCTTAACCTCTTTTTATGCGTTATTTTGCATTAGTTGAGTCTTTTTTTAATATTTCTGTTTTATCTCTTATTAATTATATTTTATATTTATAATGTGTATAGTTGCTACAGGTCTGCAGTATACATCTTTAATTTACCATGGGCTACCTTCAAGTAATATTATACCACTTCAAGTATATTATATGAACATTAAAACTACATGTGCATTTGCCCCTCAAGCCTTTTTTATTTTACTTCTTCATGTTTTAATTTAACATTGTCATTATTTTGGCTTTAAACATTTATTTATTTTTTGAAGAGTTTCCTATAAGGTATTTGAAATTATTATAAAACTGTTGTAATTATAACAGTAACTATGATTGCTAAGCAGTTACGGTATTGCAGGGCAGAAAAATAGGCTATTGCAATGAGCAGAGTACAGAGCTTCCTACCAGACTCTACATAGAATAAAGATTATGAAAAACTGCATTACTAACTAGTGGGAAAAGGATGGACTATTCAGTGAATATGGGCTTCCCTGGTGACTCAGTGGTAAAGAATCTGCCTGCCAATGCAGGAGACAGGTTCGATCCTTTGGTTGGGAAGATCCTCTGGAAAAGGAAATGGCAACCTACTCCAGTATTCTTGCCTGGAGAATCCCATGGACAGAGAAGCCTGGAGGGCTACAGTCTATGGGGTCACAGAGAGTCAGACACCACTGAGCATGTGTTACACTACATTCAGTGAATAGTTTTAGGAAGGCCTTGCTGTTAAGGGGTGGGGGAGATTAAATTAGAGCCTCATTTTATACCATTCAATCCTTTGAAGGTAGATTAAAGACATAAATATGGAAATAGAAATGAAAGTGAGGTCTATGAGCAGCAGCACCAGCATCACGTATGAACTAAATCTGCATTTAAAAATATGCATGTGAATGTTAGGGAAGCACTGGAAAAGATGATCTTTGTGGAAATAGTTCTTAACTCAAAATGCACAGACCATAAAAGAAAATACAAACTTGACATATGGGAATTGAGTTACTGACTAGAAAGATGGTGGCTTCCTGGAGGGTTGGTTGTTCATACAGAAGATAGCCCTCCCTGCAAATGTGTCGGCTGGAAGGTACTTGCTGAGCACCCCCAGCATCCTACACCTCCTGCACAAATGGCTTGGCTTAAACTAGCCAAAACAGGAAAAGATATGATGGGTAAGGGGAACCATAGACATGGCAGAGCCCAGAAATCTCACCGGGAAAAAGGAAACAAGCTCTGCAGGCATTCCAATCCGGAAGGGAATGAGAATCGGGCACTGGGGCTCGGGCCACTCCACCCCCTGCCATCCCACAGGATGTCTGCCCACAAAGCCCAGGTATGTATGCTGAAGGGCAACTGTCTGGACCTGTCTGTGGAAAGGCTGTTAATGTTAAAGGGCTTTAACAGCTCTGAAACCAACACCCTTTGTGCCTCTCAAGATGATATAGATGTTCCTATGGACAAAACACATGATGAGTTCAGGGAGGCGTGGGTTAGCGCTGGTGGCTCTGGCTTGACTGTCAAGCCCAGTCTTCAGCTGCTTTGTACCCGTTGGAGATGCCCCTGCAACCTGGAGCGCCCCTTCCACCTCAATGGCAAGAGACCTAACTGTGGGTCATGGAGGATGGCCAGATCATTGCACATCTGTATTTTCTACCTTCTCCTCCACTTCACCCCCTCTGTGAGCCCTGACCTTCACCAACAGAGTGTGCCAAGACAGCGGTTCCAGCGCTCACATTTCTTCTTTGATGTCACGTAAAATGTCCACAGTGGAGCCGATTGAGATCGCAGAGGTGAGCTGGCCACACAGATGCCGTGGCTGCAAAGTCACTCTAGAGCATCACTGGCTGAAGCCCTCGGCTTGCACACACCTGGGAGCCAAACTCCCAGAGTGACTGTGCTGGAGAAGGAGGGCCGTCCTCTGAGACCAAGGCCACCATGCAGGTATATTTCCTCATCCTTTCCTTCCTGATAGCAGTGGTAAAGGAGGCCACCACCAGGGTTCTTGGGGGCAAATAGCTCAACCTCTGAGCTTGGTTTTGTCTTCTGTGAAGGAAAATTTGCCCTAGGGTACTGGTTCTCAAACTAAGGCATTGTGGAACCCATGGAGGTTCCAGAAGTTCCTGGAGGACTCTGGTAGGAAGCACAGAAACCCTGAGAGGAGCCCCAGGAACTCTGAGCACTCGTACCCCATGACTCCCAGCTGATGCCTCCCTCTCCATTTGTAATTTTATTCTTACATGACTTATTCCCATGTGATTTTACCACTGAAATAAAAATTTGAGAATTCCTTAAAAATATTTCAGTCCACTAAAAGAAGATGTGAGATGACAAAGCAGAATTTTTTCCAGTAGGAATAACCAACAAGTTAGTATTCAGCATGTAAAAAGAACATCCCTAAATAAATATTCCAATAGAATACAAAAGACAAGTTACTGAGAAAAGACATCCTGAATGTGTAATATACAATAAAAAAAATACAGTCAATGTGCAAAATTTTAAGTCATAACTAAGTTTTATTAAGGCTGTGGTCAACAAAGTTTTAAATAACCCTGATTGGAGTGTAGTCAGTACAATGACTTTGCAGATAGCTTGGCAAAAAACTTGTAAGATGTGCATGTCCTAAGAAGGAGCAATGTCGCACCACAGCATGTACCTTAGATAAATTCCCTCATAAGTACTGACAGAATTTATAAGGATATTCATAGTATTTATGATATCATTTCGTCAAGCAAGTAACCACTGGTGAGAATTGAGGCTGAAGAGGTAGAATCTTGTATATTATCCTAAGGAGCTTTACCTTGTGAAACAATGGGAAGCCACGAGGACTAGAATATTGTTTTAGGAAGATGGCCCTGGTGGTGTTTTGGAGTGGGAACAAGAAAAGGACAAAGGTGGGAGGCTGGGGGACTAGTTAGAGAATGTTTACAGGGTCCAGGAAAGAAACGAGGCTGAAGGTAAAGAAAGCATTGGAGATGAAGAGGGAACACTCTCTGGATAAGGAAGAAAGAGTGTATTCTGCCTTGAATGGGTGATAATCACCCGAGAACATTGACAGCAGTCCAATGGAGTCACTTTAAAGAGCCCTATCTCCAGTGGGTCCAACAGGATAAATAACATCCAACAGATAATTTCCGATAAACATTTCAATTTGTTGGCTGGACTCCTTTATACATGGTTGATATCAATTTAGTATAATGTCTACCTCAAACAATGATTTAGTTGCTTCACAGTAGTAATCAGTTTTCTGGCAGTAGTTTTACAAAGCTCTCCTAAAAGACTCAACTACAGCCCTTTTTCTTAGGACTACTTAAAGATGGTCTCTGCTATGTCCTGGGACTGGCCCTGTTTCCTCTGTTCTCCCAGTGATATCAAAAGGCAACCTTTGTGCATGGATTCATCAACTGGGGCCTGTCTTCAAGTTAAAAACAGATGACATTGTTCATTTTGGTTTTGGAATTAAAGACCATAGAATTGGTTGGGGTTGTTGTTGTTGTTTTTGTTTGTCTTTTCATTTTGTTTTTTTCTGAAAAGTGAAGAAGTATAATTATTAATGTGGAATAATCTACTTAATGATGATGGGGATCGTGGATACATTTGCTGTCTTCTCTCAGGCTTAACTTTCTTTGGGAGATTTACCCAAATTTCCTAGTAGGTAACAATACTTTCCCGACCCAATGGACTATAACTCACCAGGCTCCTCTATCCATGAGATTTTCCAGGCAAGAATACTGGGATGGGTTGCCATTGCTTTCTGTAGGGGATATTCCTGACATGCCTCTCTTGTGTCTCCTGCATTAGCAGGATTTTTTTTTTGCCACAGAACCATCAGGGAAGCCCTAAGACAACTATAAGCCAAAATGACTTCAGGTATAAGCCCACTTGCCTTATAACTCATTCTCCTGATTCCCAGACACAGGCAAAGAGCTTGGTCTTCTGGGAAAGACGAGTTTCCTTCCCTTGCCTCCATAGCTACCAGAAAAGACCCTTAACTCTGTACAATGTGATGTGAGGGTGTGGCTCTGGAGTTGATATACTTGCTTGTGCCTGAGTGAAAAGCTGCCATGTGGAACCCACAGAGGAAGGTGTGTGGTCACAGCATTTAAGATGCTGAAGGAAGCTTCTTGCAAAGCCAAGTCTCCTTGTGGACTTTTCACTGCCATGAACCAGTACACTGCTATTATTAGAGACCTTATGGGTATAATGACATACCCAGAAAATTATGTGTAACTTTTGGGGAAAATCAACCTTATTTCTTTAATTATTTTCTCATGACAAAGAACTGTTTGATAAATATAATTTCTTAACCCTAATACTTTGACACATGTAGAAGATGTAAGTATACAACTCGAGCAAATTAGCTCCAACATAGAAGGTATCGATTGTTCTTAACTTTTCAGGTCCAAACCCTCGTCTAACAACAATAACAAAAAATTAAAATGGCTTCTAAAATCTGAAGTTTATGTAGAAAAATTTACAATGAGCTTTCAACATTTAAGATTAGGATGTAAAGAATCATTACAACTATGTTGTTGTTTAGTCACTAAGTCATGTCTCTTTGGCAGCCACATGGACTGTAACCTGTCTGGCTCCTCAGTCCATGGGATTTCCCACACAATAATACTGCAGTGGGTTGCCATTTTCTTCTCCAGGGAATCTTCCCGATCCAGGGATTGAATCTGCATCTCCTTGATTTCAGGCAGATTCTTTACCACTGAGTCACTGGGGAAACCCTGTGACAACTCTACTTTCCCATTTTATCAGGAAAGTGAATCAGGAGGAGTAGGAAAATACACAGGAAAGCACTTTGCTCAAACACACAAAAAATTACATTTTAAAAAGAGCTGGTCATAAGAATGTTCAGAAAGCTAAAGTTAAAGGAGACATGTGTTTTTAAATTGTTTTCAGTGTATCTTCAAAGTTATAAAGTAGTCAGTGTTAAAATATATCTGGTAGTTTAACAATAACATTTTGCTTCCAGGATAATGTTCTCACACTTTATAGCTTTAAGAATGTACTGTACTCATGGGAAAATGAAGGCTGTTATGAGAAACTGAAGGGAAAAGTTCAAAAGGTAGTCCATGACGTTTTGCTCTTTTTTTTTTTTTAAGTTTAGAGAAAGGATAAGACTGTTTGGATTATGTTGTTCTCTGACTTAGTAAAAAAATGCTAATGAATGTATGTTAACCTTCAGGTTATCAACCTTCTTGCTCAAGATAGATTTATAGTAAAAATAGACTACTGAACTGTCTTGTTAAATTTTAAAAGATGAGTTTGGATGAGTTACAAATAACATCCTCTACCCTGAGGTCAAAAAGAATATGCAAACTCAAATTTTTTAGATAAGAATACTTATTATAGTTTCAACTTTCATGCTTCTTATTAAAATAACTATGTAAGAAATACAATCTTTTATGGTTTTATTTTACTATATAGCACTCTCTGTTTTTAACACTTCAAAGTACCACATGTTCATTTTATTCTCATTTTGAAAATTTTTAAAAATACGAAGAGCACCTTAAACTTTGTTAATATTTTGGTGTTATCTTTTAAAATTTTTCTATCTATGTGCACATTCATGTGAATTGTGTGGGTTATTAAAAATGGATATTATATTTCAGATATAATTTTAATTTTGTCATGGGACTAGTTATCATTTTTCATGTCATTATGTTTCTGAATGTAAAATAGGGATTTTTCACACTATTCTGACCTAGAAGTTTAACAATCATTTGACCTTCTTCAATGTGCTGGGCATAACACCATAATCTTTTAAATAATTTCTCTATTGTGCATTTACTGGTTTACAAAGTTCCTAAATAGAAAAAGTGCCCATATAAGCCTTCCTACATGTAAATCTTTGATGGTACATATTATTTCCTTGAGATAAGTTTTTAAGATATGCAATGATTAAGATAACTGGTGTCTATTTCTGACTTTATGTCCACAAAAGTCATATCTTCTACAGGAGTTTTTAAGTATACACTTGCCATAATTGAATATATTCACTTTGTAGATCTCTACTAATATCAATACCTATATTATTATACTATTATATTATGATGTCATTGTATTTACTATTTTTTTAGATTAAGATGATTGCTGAGGCTTCTTATCCCTACAGCTCTTCACCTGAGCTCCACTCCCCAGCGGAAAAATTCTTGGCTGTTTTAGGTCTTTCTCTGGTGTTTTAACTGTATTTGTAAATAATCTGGTTAGTTTTTGCTCGTTCGGCCTACTTTTGACCTTATCTCTAGACCACCTGTTATGGAATAGGAAGAAATAGCACTCTTAAGGGATGTGTCCATCCTGCTCATCTGTTTATACACTATTTTAATCTCTTGTGTTGTGTTTTCTGTTTCCTAGAACCTTCCCACATGGAGCGTCCCATCCTCTTGTTCCCACCCCGGCCGGCTGCATTCTAGGCCTCCTCCATCCAGCTCGTCCTGGACTCTCCCAGGTCCCTCTCCCAGGTTGCCTATTCATTTCTGGGACCCTATGTCTCCCTTCCCTTGCTGCACTCGGATGTTTTAGGGGAGCTCCTCTGCTAATCCTGGAGCCCCTTCTTCAGCAACAAGTCTCTCAGGAGGCGGACCGTCACCTTCCGCTTTTCCTTCCTGAAGCATCGCTCTTGTCCCTCTGATCTCCATTTTCCACCAGCTCTTGAAAACCCCTGCTGGTGGCCCCTTACCCACATTCCTCCTGTGGATTTATAACTTACCTATACCTTTGTCACGGGAAATGGGGCAGAGGGCCCCAGGGGCAGGGAAATGCATGCTTTCCTCAAATAGAAAATGTGCTTCATTCACTCAAATATTTTCATTGACTTTACCATACAAAAATACAAAATTAGGACAAGATTGCTAGAAAAATATTCAGATATGACAAAGTACCCACCCTTACTTTCCTCCCATCCTTGATTAAGTCCACACAAATGTAAAGGACTGTGTAACTGGAATAGTGAAAGGGACAAACATGGGCTGAAGAAGTAGGAATTAAAACAGAGTTCAACAGTGAAAACTAGGAAAAAGCTGGGCAGAGCAAATAGGGTAGTTCTGTAGGATTGGTAAGGATTCCCAGGTGGCTCAGTGGTAAAGAACCCGCCTGCCAATGCAGGAGATGGAGGTTCAACCCCTGGGTTGAGAAGATCCCCTGGAAGAGGAAATGGCAACCCACCCCAGTACTCTTGCCTGGAATATCCCACGGACAGAGGAGCCTGGTGGGCTACAGTCAGGGGGTTGCAAAGAGTCGGACACGACCGAGCCACTGAGCACACGCCTAGGGTTGGTAGTGTTCACAGAAGCTAGGGCAACAAGGAGAAAACAGATTGAGTCCTTGTTTCTAAGACTGCTCCTCCTGGATTGATAATATATTCTAAGCTGCACCATGGTACTCATTTCAGTGAGTAGGAGAAAGCAGTGGCAAAGGAAAGAAGGGGAATATAATGGGGATACCATTTGCTTAGCCTGAGAGCCCCCAGCATTGGCAGTGCTAGATTCATTCTATTAATTGCATCACTCACATCTTGTAAACACATTTCCTTAGACCACTTGTAATAGGCCTTGGCTCCATTCAGCTCATTTACTGACTCAAATACCTAACGTATAATTTTTTTTTCACATCATTCTCGTCAAATAAAATTCACTTTCATTTTTATGACCATATTTAAAACAGAATATCTCCCCAAGTGATCTTGGCTCTCAAAGTGGCAGAGATTTTATGTGCTTCACGTTTGAACTGCCAAAGATCTCCGGCGATGTATGCATTAACCACAACCACTTAGAGTTCTGGTTCAGATGTTTGCTCAAAGCGTAGGGCTACCACCAGAAAGGCTCTCAGCCTACAAAGAAAATTACTCCAGTTACGCAGATCCATAAATTCCGGCTCAAGCAGTGTATTTTGGGGGTAATAAACACAATTTTGTTCCTAATTGGGGAGAAATAATACTTAGGTTTGAACCTGTCGCCTTCCTGGAATTGAAGTCTATCCCACATGGAGACATTCCTCTGTAATGAACACTTTTGCTAGTAAAACCAGTCCACCAGGATATCCAGCCAACACTTCTTGCAGAAGGCAGAGTTCTCTGGAATTCACTGAAAATGGAAAATTGATTACATTGGACACAGAGGACATTTATATTTATACAAACACTTTAGATAAGGCTTTTAAAAGCCAGAAATCACTTTTAGCAAGATTTCAGAAAAATGTTGTAGTCTTTTTAAATTTTTAATAGGTGTTAGAAGGGTTATTATATTGATATTGACAGCAATTAGGTGATTAATTGAAGAATTTGACTTGAAAGGATGAATTGCTCCAATGTTGGTTTGTAATTTTTAACTATATACAGTTCAATTTTGTGGTCTGGCAAATGACCAACAGCCATTCATCTAGTACACATACCTTTCTACAGCTGGATTTTCAAATATGATTATAAAGTTCATATGACAGAAGTGTCCTGAAAATAAATAAGTCAGCAGGCTTTGCTTTATTTTATGCATTTATTCTGGATGTAACATAACTTGATACAAACACAGACAACGTTCTAAGACATTTTGCCAGACCTGTTAAAGTACAGCATCGTTCGAGGTGGTGGAAGGTGATTTAGAAACACCTGGGTTGAGTATTTCTATCCATGCCTTAAATCCTAAAGGCCTTGCAGTTTTTATAGTCCTTTCGGGGAAAGACAGGAACTACATTAACACTTGTTAGTCTAACAGTTAATGCACTTCTGAGAAAGACTTTGTAAAAATTTTGAAAATTATGCAAAAAAAATTAAAGGGAAGATTTAAAAAGAATACGTGTTTGATCAGCCTTTATTGTGGCTTCCCTGGTGGCTCAGTCAGTAAAGAATACGCCTGCAATGCAGGAGACTGCCTGCAATGCTAGAGACTGCCTGCAATTCAGGAGACCAGGGTTCGATCCCTGAGTTAGGAAGATACCCTGGAGAAGGAAATGGCAACCCACTCCAATATCCTTCCCTGGGAAATCGCATGGACAGAGGAGCCTGGTGCACTGCAGTCCATAGGGTCATGAAGAGTCGGATATGACTGAAGCTCCTTAGCATGCTTGTATAAGCTGATAGATTAATAGAGAGAAGAACCCCAAAGTTTCTTCCTCTCTTAACCAGTAACATATTTGCATTAAACAGCCATCTTCCGGAGAAGTACCTCCACTTATCAGGAAGGGTAATTTTCAGCCAGTGTTATAGAAGGGCTACACCATAGCTCATAATGAAATTTTTTCTCAAAGTGGGAAGTTTCATAGGCTATAACATTAGTCACATGAAGTGCCAGACTTTTGAAAAAGCTCCCTCCCCGACAAGATAAAGATTATGATAATAGCAATAACTCTTATCGTGGCTAACAGTTGAGTACTCTGACTGGGCCGAGAGGATCGCATGTATGATCTCATTTAAATTTCCCAAGAATATTCCAATTAAAAAGAAAAAATATAACTCCCAAGAATAATGACTAATAAGGACCCCTGTACAGCACAGGGAACTCTAGTCAATACTCTGCAACTGTATTCCTTATATGGGAAGAGAATCTAAAAAGAGGGGATATATGTATATATATAACCGACTCACTTTGCTGTACAGCAGAAACTAACACAATCTTATAAAATCAACTATATGCCAATAAAAAATTAATTAAAAATATCTCCCAACGGTCCTATTAGGTAGATACTTAATGTTATCCAATCTCACTGTGAGGTATCTCTATCAATTATGTGATTAACAAACCCCTTCAAAATTACCGGCTTACACTATCAACTCCAAATGCGATTCTGTAGATGGTGAACTGGACAGGACTTCGCTGCCCAGTTCTTGATCTTAACTTGGTCTAGGTGATCTGGCAGAGACTGAACTTGTGATCTCAAGTGAGTTTGAAGCTTCTTGGTCTAGAAAGAACTTAGCTGAGACATCAAGGCTCTTCCTTAACCTGGTAACCCAGGTTTGTTCGTGGGATGCCCCTTGAGTTCCAAAAACTGCAGAGTGGAAACTTCAAGACCTTCTGGGGCCCAGGCTGGGAACAGCTTAGCCTTATTTCTAGAGCTTTCTGTTGGTCAGTGCAAGTCACAAGGCCTGCCACGTTCCAAAGTTTGGGGGAAATACCTCACTTCTTGGAGGGAACTTCATGGGACTGTTTTTGCATTGTACCACTGAGTCAGCATGGTATGGTGACTGACGAAAGATCACACAGTTAATAAATAACTTTCATACCCTGTGGGGTGGGGGTGGGGGTTTGTACAACCAAGTTGGGAAACAATTTGGCACTTTTTGAGTTGTTTATCTTCTTGTTATTAAACTGTAAGTGTTCTTTCTATATCCTGGTTACAAATTTTTCCTTTGACATGTGTCATGAATTTTTTTTTTTCCTGTTTTTGGCTTTCCTTATTTTCTTAGTGGTGTTTTTTAAAAACAAACAAATGATTTTCATTTAATGAAGTTCAATTTACCAGTTATTTTCTTTCCATGTTTTGTGCCTTTGGTATTCTGTTTAAGAATGAGTGAATGACAAGTGTAACCTTAGAGTCTAAAGGTATAACTTGAAGTGGTCCAAGAGTTTTATTTAAAAATGAATTTTGCATTCTACTTAATACAATAATCTTACTTGCCTTCACATAAAAACAGTGCCTTAGATAAAAGAGAGTTTATCTAATGCTTCAGGATAAAAAAAGCCACATTTTCTCTGTGGCACAGAACTGCACACCTTCAGAACATAAAAACTCTAGGTTAAGAATCAGAGACCTGAATGGCCACTTGCCTCAGAAACTAGCAACATTATTATTCATAATTAGTTCTAGTATAAATAAAAGTAGTGTTACAATTAAAAGGGAAAATTGCCAAATATATTTATACATATGCACACAGATACACACACATATACAGTGAACTCTGCCTTAACATTTTCTCATTAACTATATTATTAGCTTTCCATATAGATTCAACTGTTCAACTGCTTATATATATATATATATAAGCTACTTATATATAAGCAACTGCTTATATATATATATGTCTCTAAGCTACTAAAACTCCTTCCTGAATGAATAGCAGATGAACAACTGAATATAAATGAAAACAGATGCTCAAAGAAGAGGATCCAGAATTGTCATCAACTCTTCACAGTCACTACATGTTTTCCCTAACAAGCTCATATGCCCACAGCACATTGCCAAACTTTACTGACTTCTTCCAGTATTTCCGTATGAGGTTATGATTGTGACCTCACAGCACTCAGGACTATTGGCTAAAGAGCATTCCTCCCCAGGATGCTTTCTTTTTCCAAAGAAGCTGTTACCCCCTGGAGGGTGGGGAAGGGAGGTGCACACACATATTGGAGGATGTCCCTTACTTAAACCCTGCCGCCTGACCTCAGAATCTCCGAAGTTTGACTTCTTTCAAATCTGACAATCTGGAGGCACTCCAGATCTAGAGACGCAAGGCAAGCAGAAAAGAAAAGTCATTGACCCTGTATTTGGCATCCACATTCTTGTGATTTTCAAGTATATATTTTCAAAGTTAACCTGTTGAAATGTCATTATCTTTCTGAATGCTGCTGCTGCTGCTAAGTCGCTTCAGTCGTGTCCGACTCTGTGTGACCCCTTAGACGGGGTCCCACCAGGCTCTCCCGTCCCTGGGATTCTCCAGGCAAGAACACTGGAGTGGGTTGCCAGTTCCTTCTCCAATGCATGAAAGTGAAAAATGAAAGTGAAGTCACTCAGTCATGTCTGAACCCTAGCGACCCCATGAACCTACCAGGCGCCTCCATCCATGGGATTTTCCAGGCAAGAGTACTGAAATGGGTTGCCATTGCCTTCTCCATCCTTCTGAATATACACATGTATTTTCACAGTACATACATTCACAATATAAAAGAAAAGATGGGTTCTTAGACATAAAATGCAACATAACATAAAACAACAGTTTCCGCTGTAGTGGTTAGACTCACTGTCTATTTAAACCTGTGTATAAAGCATGTTTAAGATGTGATAAGAGGTTAGATGGTCAATAACTGAATGTGGAAGCTTGAACTAAGGCACATTGCTGAGTTTTTATCCCTGTTGGACAAATCCTAGAAGACAGAAAATTCACTTTATACCTCATTTCTGTACACAGTCAGATTTAACTGCTGAAAAAATCTTATGGGTCTATAACCATGATTCCATCTATCTCTTTTTATTTCTTTCCTGACTCTTTTTCTAACAAAAACTGTTGATTTTCAGAGACAGATTAAGAGAGGGAAGATGTACTCAGAAGTGTTCACACGCAGATGGTGGGGTGAAGGGGGCATGGGCTTTGTGAGAAACATTCGTCATATATATATATTTTTGCATAGAAACAGATACACAAGTGTTAAAATATATTCCTATTATAACATCTGCTAAAATTATGGTTCATTTTGACAGAAAGGTATCTAGCTCAAAATCTAATTTCAGGCAACTATTCAGCAAGCACAATTGTAGTAACAATCTTTTCTGTGCTTTTTATGTGGTTTCATCTTATTCATGTTGGTGTTTCTAGAATCAAGTACCTCACCAGATTTACAATAAAGTTATCCAAGTTTGTGTGCTATGTAAGAATATATTAACATTGCATAAAATCTTAAAGCACTAGATTTCTTGGAAAAATGCCCATGAATTTAAAGCACTAGTTTTAAAATTATGTATATTTGGATATATCCTTAATTCTGAAAGAATGCATAGCGTGAACTGCTAGATCCTTTTTTAAAGGATTAAAATTTCCTCTGTTTTTTTCTCAGTTTAAAATATAATAAATAGGTCTGTCTCTCAAAGACAACCTCTCTTAACACAAGTTCATTTCTAGGCTCTTTTTTTGGTATACGCTTTTACATAACTGGGACCATACTCCCTATAGTTTTTATCCTGCATTTTAAACTTAAAATTAAACATAAGTTTTCTTATGATATTACCAACATTTCAGACATATAAATACAATAAGTAATTGTGCCATAATTACTTTAGTTGAATTCATAATGAAGTGAAAGTTTTAGTTTCTAGGTCGTGTCCAACTCTTTGGGACCCCATGGATTGTAGCTGCCTGCCAGACTCCTCTGTCCATGAAATTCTCCAAGCAAGACTACTGGAGAGGATAGCCATTCCCTTCTCCAGGGGATCTTACCAACCCAGGGATCAAACCTAGGGTCTCCTACATTGCAGGCAAATTCTTTACCCTCTGAGCCACTAGGGCACTTTTAAGTTTGCTATTATAAAAAAGCTCTCATGGTAACCTTAGTATATGAAAGTTTCACAAATTTCAGATTATTTCTTTTATAGTATCAGTCAGGGCTTACCCTATGAAGCAGAAGCAGTAGGACATGTTTGCTAAGGGATATATTGCAAGGATCTGGCTCACCCCATGGAGGCCAGCCAGCCAAGTATGGAATTGCAGGTGAGAAATGGAATATTTCCTGCCATACCAGTAAACAAAGGATGTCACATTCATCAGCAATTATTAGCCACCATGGATGGTGAGCTGGTGAACCTTAAGAAAACTCAGGATGTGAAAACACAAAGAAACTGGCACCAGAGAGCTGAGGTTCATATCATAGCAATGATTTCAGTAAGCCCAAACTCCTGCATGTTCCCATACATGGAAAAGTATTAAATTCCTTAACCTGGGTTTTCTTTAATTAACAATAACCTTTTGACGTTCAGACTGCTTGCCCTTTGTTGCAAAACTGCTATTAATATACAACCTGGCTCCTCACCTCCTTGGAGACATTCTCTCAGGGTTACTTGAGATGCTGTCTTCTGGGCTCAAAGTCCTAAAAATCCCACCAAATAAAACATGTGAAGTGTTTGTCATTCAGTCGTGCCCTACTCTTTGTGACCCCATGGACTATCTAAGATGATCTCTTTTATTTATAGTCAGTTGATTTTTTTTTTTACTTTTAATCACATCTTAAAAAAAAAAAACTTCATGGCAACACTTGGATAAGTGTTTATGAATAACTGAGGACTGCAGCTTAGCAAAGTTGACTCATCAAAAGACCATCAAGAACAACAACAGCAATAAAGACCATCAAGGCTAACGTTTTTAGAAGTAGAATTACTGAGTTAAAGGAAATGGCACCAGGATGACCCAGAGGGATGGAATCGGGAGGGAGGTGGGAGGGGGGTTCTGGAAGGGGAATGTATGGCAAAACCAACACACTATTGTAAAGTAAAAAGTCTTTATTGACTTTGTTACAATAAAAATAAATTAAAAAAATAAATTCTGATGTGTGTCCAACTCTGAGACCCCATGGACTGTAGCCTACCAGGCTCCTCTATCCATGGGATTTCCCAGGCAAGAATACTGCGGTGGGTTTCCATTTCCTTCTCCAGGAGATCTTCCTGACCCAGGGATCAAACTTACACCTCTTGTATCTCATGCATTGGCAGGTGGATTCTTTACCACTGCACCACCTGGGAAGTACCCCCAAATCTGATACATATATTTAAGTCCCTTTTCTAAACAATTGTCACAATTTTCTATGCTTTGTCACTCTATCCCTGAATTTTCTTGGGATAGATAGCAGACTACCTACCCCAAGAAAGTAGTGGGGTACCCTCACCACAATGCATGCATGCATGCATGCTAAGTTGCTTCAGTCCTGTCTGACTCTTTGTGTCCCTATGAACTATAGCCTGCCAGGCTTCTCTGTCCACAGCATTCTCCAGGCAAGAATACTGGAGTGAGTTGCCATGCCTTCCTCCAGGGGATCTTCCTGATGCAGGATCGAACCTGTCTCTTATGTCTCCTGTGGGATCTTTACCACTAGTGCCACCTACGAATCAGCAGCAGAGTTGAGAAGCCTCCTAAAATAAAAAAGCACTAATGTCTCAAGATAAACACAAGGTTTTCTAGCAGTGAGTAAAGATTTGCTTTCCCAAGATCGTTATTGTACCTCCTCCCTGAGCCCCATATAAGCCTCACTGAACAACTGCCCAGATCTATTTACAGGTGGGAATATAGATTACTATTTATTATTTACTATTTACAGGGAATGTGTTAGGCATTTTTGAGGGGAGATAAGAGTGTTAACCCTGTCCTCAAAAAGTCTCAAGTCAAGACTAATTTTCAAAAAAATATTGGATGTTACTATATCCATGTTAAAGTTATTTTCCCTATATTTCTCTGGGAAACAGAACTAATCACATCTTTAAACCCTACATAACTATAAATAAAAGGCAGATCTTTCTGAAGTCCCTTGCTGTTTCAGTAGATCTACATAAAATAAAGAACCACATTATTTTATCTTCAGAAAATTTATCATTAGGCAAAGGTTAGGTAATTAATTAGATGGATTTAGGGATGAGGTTTTTCACTTGAATTCTTACTTCTCCTTTGAACTATTTTTTAAAAACTGGACAAATAATTTAATCTCCTTAAGCTTCAGTTTTCTCACTTATAAAATGGAGATAATACTCTCTCATGTGGTTGTAGGAGGTTTAAATGAGCCAATACATGTAAAATGTGTGGTATATATGCTGGCATATGATGTGTGTGTGTAAATGCATATTATCCCTTTGTATTTTCTGCTTTTAAACAATTTAGAAGCAGGACAGAAAGTGCAACTGGCTTGCAAATCATTCTTTGGTATCTTCAAAGGCCCAGCCTTCAGGGAAGTTAGGTTTAGGAGGAAGCAGGAAGTGAGGTGGGGGTGGGGTATAATTTGAAAACAGAAACAGAATGCCTAGGAAGAACATCAAGGAACACACGCTCATCCAGAGGACACAGCAGGTCCCCAAGCTGAGGGAGAGGAGGATGGGGCTATGGGTCCTGAGAGCAGAAAGGTCTGCATGCCTAGGGGTGGAGCCTGAAGAGAAGGAACTGAACAAAGAAGGCCTCACTGCCTCCACTTTAGGGTTTGGAGGCTATTTGGTGGCCTCTTTCCCTAAAATATAGTCCTCTCCCTGTTCTCAGATTTAATTTCTTAAGATGAACATTTGAAGTAGAAAAAAGAGGCAATTTTACTCCTGCTGTGAAAACACATTAGTTTTCAAAAAATAGGAGCTGCAATTCACTATTTGCAGGCAAGCCAGGAGATCGCTTTGCCAATTCTATTGATTCACTGCAAATGTCTCTGTGTTCTCAAAGCTTGATGTTAAACTCTTCAGTCAATGACTGTTTCAAAGCACCTAATTTAATTCAGTAGCTTAAAAACTTAATGCAGTTTCAGCTGGTAATTGAACTTTCACAAAGAGAATCATGTGCCTTGTTTCCAAGAAATGACATTAAAGACCTAAGTCTAAATAGATGACATCCATTATCAATAAAGTAGGTTGGAACCTTTTTTTGATGAGTATCTAGCAAAACAAAATAAACTAATAACTCTTGAGTGATTCTTTTATTTCATCATTGGGTATTAGATAGTCTTGATTACTTCCACAGATTCATTTTATAGGTAGTGTCAGAAACTACATCTGCAAAGCAAGAAACAGAATGACTCCTGAAATGTCATCCTCATTCTCATTGAAAGTGACAGATTTTTGACAAAACGCAGTGTTCACTCTGAACTATTAGAGCAGTTTATTTTCCAACAGCAGGTCATTCCAAACTGACATGATGGTTAATGTGGACGTTTAGTTCATGAGCTAAATCTTCAAACCCCTGACTCTTCATGTTGGGGAAACCTCCAGGTCACCTGCCGTGGTTCCTTACAGAAAAGAAATAGAATTCCATTGCAATACTTTGAACTCTAGATAAGGGAGAGATGTAAAAGTGATGTATTTTATTTCAAGATAATAACAATGCATCTAGTCTTAAAGAAACACATAAAAACTGAAGCTATTGGAGTCACAGCATCTGTGAAGAGGGTGCCTTTGGAGACAGATGGAAGTGCTGACATGTTGCCCATGTGTCTGAACCTGATGGGGTGGCCCCCTGAGGCTGGATAACACAGCCCTTATTTCCCTGCAGACTCTGAAGCATCCTCATCCTTCTGTCAAAGGCAGACAGAACCTCATCCCACTGGGGCCTCTTCACTTGTGTTCCTTGCCTCCCCCAATGGTCAGTTGTTAACTGAGCTTTCATAAATGTGGCTTCTCTGAGCAGAGCCAAACATTTGCCTCAAATTTTGCCTATTATGCTGATGCATCTAATATGATTATGCTGATGCAGGACAAGAATCGGAAACATTCTAAACTTTAAAAAATAGAGGGAAGGACTGGGCTAAGATATCATGGGAGGAAAGGAGAGCACAGCTTCTCCTCTCCTGGAGAAACCTTGGATCATGGTTGTCTTTCCCAGCCTTGGAAAGGGTTCATCACACTCAGTGATGAACAACATCAGCTCAGAATTCTGCTCTGAATCGTTTTCTCCCAGTCATGCTTTGGGAGGGTGCATTACACAGACAAGGGCACACCCTAGGGAGAAGGCAGTGGTGCTCAGAGTAAGCTGAAACTTGGCCACCTGTGCTCTGAGGTGGGAGCGAATGTTCTAATCAATAGCCTTGTCATTTTCTTCAAGGCTCCCTCCCTTACAATTTAGCCCAGAAAATCAGTAGAGGGTAAGAGAGCTCCTTGTGATCCTATAAGCATTGGGGCGACCCCAGGTGTTGTTCGGTGCTCTGCAGAAGGTAGAGAAAGTACATGTCCTCCTCTGATGAATAACCTCCCCATGAGGGAGACTTACTGGCAAGTGTTCACTGATGAGAAACCTGGAGTCAAAATCAAAGAAACTGGCAACAGTTAAAAATTATGAGCTAAGGGACTTCCCTGGTGGTCCAGTGGTTAAGACTCTAGCACCTTCCACTGCAGGGGCTCAAGTTCCATTCCTGGCTGGGGAACTAAGATCCTTCAGGCCCAGTCATGCAGCTAAAAAAAAAGAGTAATTAAGAAAGCAGGGTGGGGAGGACCTCAGGTAGATAATGTTTTGACCTTAGTTTTAGAAAAAGTCACTCAGAGAAGTACCCATTTCTTTCAAGCACATCTGGTCAAAGATGAGGGTTGATTCTGATTGACAAAGTCTTACCACTGTTTCAGGGAGGATAAGGCCGATGGCTTAATGAAGGGAAAAGTATGTGTATTTTTAGGACTTAAACCCTTTGTGCTTTAACTTGTTGATTTATTAATTCAGGACATTTCAGTTACTCATCAGTTATGCTCTAGGTACTCTGGCTCGCAGCATGGATGCTCTTTCTAGAAAACCTGAGCATGATTTTGATAATCATAGTGATGAACTGGGCAACTCACTTTACTTCTCAGAGCTACACATCCATCAAGGAAATTGTGAAAATAAATTACTCTAACCCAACCAACACATTTTTTGTGGCTCTGGGAGCATATAACAGAATATTAGAGAAAAACTTACCAAATAATGAGAGTTCACATCCCTTGCAGGTAAGTGGATGACACTTAATGAAATATGAATGAAACATTGTGAGATAGAAATCCTCTTCCATTTGGAGCTAGATGTTAATAACCCCAATTCAAGACTGACTCATTCTGATTCATTCAATCCACCAGTTTGGTTGAATATCAAGCCTCTAGAGGAAAACTGAGGAACTTGCTTTAGTAATTTCACTGAAATTGCATTGATACTTATTGCCTTATTCCAAAAATATTTTTTGAAAAACAATTGTGCTAGAAGATGACAGTTTAATAGAGGAAGACGTCTGAGCCAGTCAGTGTGCTACAATGTATAAATTCTGGAATAGAAAGTTTGAAGGCTATATATAGGATGAGGGCTTAATAGACATAATGAAAACCAAAGATCATTCTAGTTAGCTAGTGATATAATATTTCTAACATTCCCTCAGCACTCCTTCTTTTTTCTTTCCCCTTTCTCAGAAAAAAAAAGGTAAAGAAGAAAAAAGAGAAATGAAATAACATCAGAAACCACCATGAATGGTTAGATATTTATAACTCATATCTTAAAACTGATTTTCTTTTCTTTTTTTCTTAATCCTGACTCATATATATATATATATTGGCTTCATCTAGCAGCACACAGAATCATAGTTCCCTGACCAGGGATAGAAGCTATGCCCCTGAAATGGAAGCATGGAGTCCTAACCACTGGACTGCCAACGAATTCCCTTGACTGATATCGTAGATAGAAAGAAGGGCTTAATGAGACACCTGGCTCCAGATAGAAGGGTTAAAGTAAATAACCTTGGGAAAAAAGAAATCCTGGGAAAGGTCAAAACAGAAATAAAGGGAAAATGAGATTGGCTGATTTATATGTGTCAAACTGCATCTCACAGCATTTTGCTAAAGATTAATCCCGAGTGATGATGCTTCCAAATACTTCCACTCAAATATTTGTTCATCTTGTTTAAATCCTGGTTCCAGATAGTTCCAAAGCCATCTTGAGGAAATTTCCTAGCTTTTTATTGCTTTAGAGCTTTCATCTGTAAAGTGAGCAGAAAGACACTTCACTGTTTTGTGAAGGGGATCAGGACACGCCAGCCCAAATTTGCTATTTTGACATATTGATTTTTTTGAACTGAAAGCGACTGAGAAACAGCACATCCAAGAAACATCCTTTGCCCTCACCCTTTCACCTAAAAGCACAGTATAAACTGCCCCCCAGGTGCACTAGTGGTAAAGAACTTGCCTGACAGTGTAGAAGACCCAAGAGACGCTTTGATCCCTGGGTCAGGAAGATTCCCTGGAGGAGGAAGTGGCAACCCACTCACCAGTGATTTCCCAGGATTCCTGCCTGAGAAATCCCATGGATAGAGGAGCCTGGAGGGCTACAGGCCATAGGGTTGCAAAGCGCTGGACATGACTGAGCACACACACATGCAAACTACTCCCTCCCCAAAACCCTGTACCAAGATGAGGATAGCAATTCTTATCATCAAAGTTGGAGAGCTGGCACCAAGATGAGTCCACATAAAGAAAACCCTTACTAAAATAACACTTTGCTTCTATTAGATCTGAAACTGAGTAGAAACTTATGGGGCTCCTGGGCTTGAAATTCTTTCTGTGTCCCCTGTTTCTTGAACTTCCTTGAGTTCTTGAGTTCCAAAGGGCAGGTTCGAACAGTTGCTAATCAGGGAGGGTATGCAGAGACAAGGGAGGAGCAGTGGAGAAACAGTTGTGCAACCTTGGGGCAAGGTCCTGGTTCCCCTTCAAGGGCTTTTTGTTCAGTCACTCAGTCGTGTCCGACTCTTTGTAACCTCGTGGATTACAGCACCCCAGGCTTCCCTGTCCTTCACCATCTCCTGGAACTTGTTCAAACTCATGTCCATTGAGTCTGTGATGCCATCCAACTATCTCGTCCCCTTCACCTCCTGCCTTCAATCTTTCGCAGCATCAGGTTCTTTTCTAATGAGTCAGCTCTTCACATCAGGTGGTCAAAATATTGGAGCTTCAGCTTCAGCATCAGTCCTTCCAATGAATATTCAGGGTTGATTTCCTTTAGGATTGGCTGGTTTGATCTCTTTTCAGTCCAAGGAACTCCCAAGAGTCTTCTCCAGCACCACAATTCCAACACATCAGTTCTTCTGTGCTCAGCTTTCTTTATGATTCAACTCTCACATCCATACATGACTACTAGAAAAACCATAGCTTTGACTATATGGATCTTTGTTGGCAAAGTAATGTCTTTGCTTTTTAACACACTGTCCAGGTTTGTCATAGCTTTTCTTGAAGGCATACACATAACAATATCTTTGAGCTCCACTGCAGAAATAAAACCACCCAAAAATGGAAGAAGTTAACTACTTGAGAAGCATTCTTCATCCCAGAGAGACAGTCCAAGTTTGAGAACCTCAGGAACCACTGCTCATCAGGAGACCACCTAAGGCCAGATTAAAGGAATCCAGTCCCTATATACACACTGATCCTTATCAATAACCCTGCCCTTGAACCATTGCTATGAAACACCTCACGAAATCCCTCCAGGTTGGGACAGACAATTTTTGAAGGCACAAGTCCACCATGTCCCCCTTTGCCTGGCAAAGCAATGAAGCTATTCTTTTCTACCTCTCTCAAAACTCTGTCTCTGAGATTTGGTTTGGCAGTGGTGCACAGAGGCCAAGATTTTAGCATCAGTTTCTCTCATATATATTTTTTTCTCACATAATTAATCAGCCTTAGAAAACCCAAATCCCTCTTCTTTTGTCTACTTACTTCTCCAGAATTGATTGTGCATGTGCACAGTCAGTTGTGTCTGACTTTTTTGCAACCCCATCAGCTGTATGTAACCCACCAGGCTCCTCTGTCCATGGAATTATCCAGACAAGAATACTGGAGTGGGTTGCCATTCCCTTCTCCAGGGGATTGTCTTGAGCCAGGGATCAAACCCACATCTTGCATTGGCAGATGGATTCTTTACCAACTGTGACACCCCCACAATTTATTGGCCCTTGTTAAAATGTTCTATAGACCCCTTAATCTGACCACTTCTTGAGGTTTTTCACTTTTCTGTGATGCCTCTGTGCATGTAAAAATATCAACATCAATATAAATTTTACATTTCTTTTTCTGCTAATGTCTCTTGCCTGTTTAATTTGCAAGTTCTTCATACTGAGCCGAAAAGGATAGAGGAAAAGTTTCTCCATCCCTATACTTGTAACGATTAAATGAGATTAACTGTTGAGAAGTCACTTGTTCCAGTCTAATGATTTTCAGCATCATCACACCAGATTTCTTTCATTCAAATGCAGACATAACATAATATGGTTAGAAAATGTCAGCCTAACATTTGGGCTAGAATTCGTCTCTATGAGCTATTTCTGCTTAGAAACCAAGTTCACAAATGCTGGGAAAGTTTTGGCTGGTGACTTCAGAGGATAGGGGAGCTGATATGGGTGAGGTGAGAGGAGGAATGTATTGTTTTTTGCCAAGAAGTCAGGGGAGGAGAGAGAGAAAAGTTTTAGGAGAAGAGCGGACACAGGCCAGCAAAACAGAAGAACAGGTACTTCAGGGAAAAAGCCAGGAGAGAAACTTCTGGTCTTGAGGGGTAAAATGGACCAGAGAACAGGGCAATATAATAAGTGATATGGGGACTTCCCTGGTGGTCCAGTGGTTGAGACTTCCCCTTCCAATGCAGAGGTTGTAGGTTTGATTCCTGGTCAGAGAGCTAGGATCTCACATTCCTCGTGGCCAAAAAACCAAAACAGAAAATACAAACACTACTCTAACACATTTAGACTTAAAAAAATGACCCACGTGAAAAAAAATCTTAAAAAAACCTGATGTGTTTTTGTTCTCACCTTTCCAATTACAGTAAAATGACACATATTTACAAATGCTTTGGTTCTAATTCATCATCTAAGGATGATGATTCAGGAACTGTGTTTATATACAGATCAATGAGAGGTGGCACCCAGTCAGTCTATGTGGAGTCCAGGAAGTAGAGGAAGTTGTTTGACAGTAAACTGTCTAGGTATTCACCAAGGGTCCTAGAATGGCTTTGAATTTCAGCAGCAAGTGGAAGTATGGGATTCAGTCCAGAGTTTACCTTCCTCACCAAGGATCAGATGAGCTCCCATATGACACATGACTTACACCAATTTATAAAGACACCAGAAAAGAGTTTACATTGTTTCAAAGTTGGCTCCATGACTAGGCATTTAGTTTTAACATAGAATGAAATCCTTTAGTTTAAATCCTTCTGTTTACATCAATCATAGCCCATGTCCTCTTTGTTCACCTGTGCTACCACCGCCTTGACTTTTCCTAAGCCAAATACATCCCTGGGCACTTACAACTCTTGTTTACATGGTCATCAGAACAGAAGAATAAAATTGCTCTGCCAAAGATCATAATGACAAAAATGTGCTTTTAGTTTTGTTTCATTTTATTTAATTTATTGAAGCATATTTTTTACAATGTTGTATTAGTTTATGCTGTACAATGAAGTGTATCAGCTATAAGTATACATATATCCTCTCCCTTTTGCACCTTCCTCCTACCCCCATCATCCCATGTTTCTAGTTCATCATAGAACACTGAACTGAGCTCCCTGTGCTACACAGTAGCTTCCCACTAGCTATCTGTTTTACACATGGTAGTATATATATCTATATGTGTGTGTGTGTGTGTGTGTATTCAGTCATTCAGTTGTGTCTGCCTCTTTGCAACCCCATGGACTGTAGCCCTCCAGACTCCTCTGTCCATGGAATTTCCCAGGCAAGAGTTCTGGAGCAAGTTTCCTCCTCCAGGAATGGCAGGGATCAAACCTATATCTCTTGCATCTCCTGCATTGGCAGGAGGATTTTTGACCTGAGGATCCAGTGTATGTATGTCAATCCTAATCTCCCAGTTTGCCCCACCCCCATGCCCCCTCCTCTCAAGTACCCATATCCATCCTTTACATCTGTGTCTCCATTCCTGCCCTGCAAATAAGTTTATTTGAATCACTTTTCTAGGTTTCACATAGATGTGTTACTATACAATACTTGCTTTTCTCTTTCTGACTTACTTCACTCTGCATGATAGACTGTAGGTCCATTTACATCTCTACAAAGGATCCTATTTCATTTCTTTTAGTAGCTGAATAATATTTCATTGTGTGTATATAGCACCATCTTCTTTATCCATATTCTTTTAATGGAGATGGATTGTGCAATTATTTATGTACCATTCTTCTCACATAGATATGTTTAAAGTTATACTTCACAGGTCTCTTCTCTGCAACTTCAACTACAAAGTCAAGTGTTGTCAATTTTTAACTTTTTCTTCAGAGAGAACTTTTCCTCTGCCATCCATTGACGTTATATCTTTCATTTGGGCTGTTTCCTCCCTTCTTCTCTGAGATCTCCATACTAAATCTTACTCCAGTTTCCTATTCCTTCTCTGACAGTCTTTGTAATTAGAATTGGAGGTGTGGGAGAAACTCACATTCAGAGTAATTCCAGATGGAGCCAGGAGCAAGAACGTAAGACTTACTGACCCACGGAAATTTACCTGTGGACAGCTCTGGGTGCTGTGTATGCTTAGTTGCCCAGTCGTGTCTGACTCTTTGCGACCCCATAGACTGTAGCCTGCCAGGCTCCTCTGTCCATGGGATTCTCCAGGCAAGAATACTGGAGTGGGTTGCCATGCCCTCTTTCAGGGGATCTTCCCAACCCAGGCGTCGAACCCAGGTCTCCGTCATTGCAGGAAGATTCTTTACCATCTGAACCACCAGGGAGACCCTGGAATGCTATTGAAATAAAACACCCACACTCCCTAAGTTGAAACTGATCTTTTCTCTTGCTTTCTGAGCCCTCTTCAAAATGACCAAAACAAACAGTATCCTTCACCTTACAGGGTAACAAGCTATCTTGGTCTCAATTCCTACATCCCTTCTCGCTCTGAGTTGGTTAGGATCACAATTCCTTGGGTTCATGAACTACATTTAGGTAGCAAGAGAACAGAGAGACAGGCTGTTGCAAATCAAAAGAAGCAGACACATGGGCATTTCAGGTAACCAAAGCCTTTCAGGATGGTTCAGGGTTTGCACTGCATCAGTGAGTGAATTCTCTTTCCTGCTCCCACTGGCAGAAATGGTTCAGCTTTAGTGAGCCATTCAGATCTTGGCTACATTACTGGGACTCTTATTTTTCTTGAAAAGACATGGACATGATCCTGAAAATAAATATATGAATGAATAAATAAATAACAGTGCTAAGATTTTCTGCCTTCAAAATGTTAAATATTCAACACAGTAATCCATAGGGAAAAGTATAATGCTGTTACGATTTTTCAAAAAAAAAAATAGACTAGGATGGAAAGAGTGATGTTCTAAAATCAAGAGGAGACTTTGATTTCCAAGTTGCATCTACTTATTTATCTCATGAATATGAATAACTTTTCTTTTTCCGTCTAAAGTTTCTAAGCCACTTGTGGTTTTGTTCCAGCAACTGCTCCCGTGCGTAGGCTGTGGCTTTGCTTATAGTGATCTCAGTTGACTTTTCTGAGTCATCGTGCTTCTCTGGGCAAGGGAGGTATTTGCTGTCACTAAACTGGGCTGAATCAACGAGATGTCACTCTGTATTTGCTGAAAATTGGTGCCTTGTCAGGAGGCAGTGGTGATGTGGGCAGTGATCTGGCACTCTCTAGAATGTTAACAGAGGTTCCAGGAACTTGCAAACAAGCAGCCTGTGCTACTTTTCTTTCAAAATAATGCTATTAAATATTAAATGCGTACATATTCATCTGCTTCAGTCATGTCTGACTCTTTGTGACCCTGTATGGACTGTAGCCCACCAGGCTTCTCTGTCCATGGGATTCTCCAGGCAAAAATACTGGAGTGAGTTGTCATGCCCTCCTCCAGAGGATCTTCTGAACTTAGGGATTGAACTGGTGTCTCCTGCACTGCAGATGGATTCTTTACCACTGAGCCACCGGGGAAGCCCAAATATTAAATACTTCATAATATTAGTCTTTAAATATAGTATTATTATATGATAGTAATATAATATAAATATTTAAATATAAAGAATAACATTATGAAGTAGATCATTATCTTCATGAGAAATAAATAACTGTAATGCTTGAATGCACCATATGGAATTTTGTTTTTTGATGGTTAATTCTCATGTATACTAATTGTTGACCAAAGTCTGCTATTCTTCTGTATCTGGAGATTTCCTAATCTCTGTTTCTTTCTCTTAGGACAGCTGGGAAACTTGATTTGCATAAGTTTTTGTGGAGTTGGCCCTGTCTTTAAAAGCTAGGTCAATAGAGTTGTTGGAGTTGAAATTGTCCAGCCCTTTAACCACATTTGGGCTTCATGGATACTGAACCTGGTTAGTCTCATAAGCCTCTGGGAGCCACTTTCCTCCTTTTTATATTTTGAATGGCCTACTTTTGCTTGTGGACTGTTAAGGTACAATCTTGCATAACAACTGCTTTTATAGCTTTTTAACTCTGGTAGCCAACACAGGACTTTCTATACACATCAGGGCTCCAGAAACATTTGATATTATTAATAATGGTCAATGATGATAATCAGTATTTTAAATTTTAGGAGTAGTCTTTACTAAAAGAGTAACTGACCATGGTGATGTAATCTCCTGCTCATTTGTTCCTATCCTACAAGGAAATGAACTTAGAATACAGAACTTGCTTAAGGTTTTAGATGAATATAGCCCACCCTAACAAACAAATTTGACTTAAAGCTGTCACTGGAATTATCAGGCTTTTTATGTTGAACATGACTAGTGATAGCTGGCACTGACTACATTTGTCGTATGTAAAGCAATTCATGTTTATTAACTCAGGCTCATAGCCATTCAAAGAGAGACATGGATTATTACTTATATTTCAAAGATGACAAATGCAGAAATCAAAAGTGTTAGTTGCTGGGGCTCCAAGGTCCTGTTGCTGGTAAAGGGCTCCTCCAGGATTTAAGCCAGAGAAGCCATGGTAAGGACTCACTTTCATCTTATGTGTTATATAGTTTTTCATTTAAAGTTAGGTTTGAATTCAGCTACTGAGGTTAAGATTATATATATGAATCTGTTTCTCATCTTGAATAATTTTCTGTGTATTTCTAGCCGGTAACATTTCATGTTATTGAGCTTTCCTTTTCATTTTTATTAAATTATCTCTTTTAAATTTTCCTGTGTTAGTTTCACTAAAGGATTGTGGTTGGGAGTCCTCATACAATGTATTTAACTATAAAGCAAAATAAAAATCCTATGTTATTTACTGATTTTTGACAAAAGTGCAGAAGTAATTCCATGGAGGAAACACAGTCTTTTCAGCAAGTAGAGCTGGAGCAATTGAACATACTAAAAAGTGAAGCTCAACCAAAACCTCCTGTCTAATTCATAAGTGAACTCAGAATGGATCAGAGATTTAAATATACAATGTAAGACTATAAAACATTTGAAACAAAAATAGAGGGGAATATCTTTAGGACGTAGGCCTGGGCAGAACTGTTGGACATGACATCAAAAGTGTGATAAAAGTGACATAAAAATTCTGCTAAACTACACTTCATCAAAATAAAAAACTTTATATATATATTTATGTATCACCCTTTTGATGTTATACATATATATGTATGTGTGTATGTATGTATAAAAATCACTTTAATATACATTTGAAACTAACACAACATTGTAAATCACCTATATTTCAATAAAAAAAAACTTTTGCTCCATGAAAGCTCCTGCTAATAATAGAATAAGAAGACAAGCTATATCCTGGTAGACAATGTTTTCAAACTGCTTATCTGACAAAAGAGTTACATCTAGAATATAGAGAACTGTCAAAAATCTGCAGCAAAAGAAGAAAAATGGAAAATGGGCAAAAGGTACAAACAAGTATTTCCCAAAGAGAAGATGTAGACAGCATGTAAGCACATGAAAAGAAATTCAGCATTTTTAGCTATTAGGGAAATAAACCTGAAAGCTGCAACAAAACATCACTATAAATGTGTCATTATATACTATAAGAAACAGTAGTAAGACCAAATGCTATCAAGGATGCTGAGAACCTAAATTTCTCACACAATTATAATATGAATCTAAAATGGTACAACTACTCTGAAAAGAGTTTGGCACTTTTTCCATGGGAGTCTATATGCTATTTTTGTAGCTTCATGTGAATCTTCATTTCATAATAAGAAGTGAAAGAAATCACACGTCCAACATGGTAAGCGGAGAAGGCAACGGCACCCCATTCCAGCACTCTTGCCTGGAAAACCCCAAAGGCAGAGGAGCCTGGTGGGCTGCAGTCCACGGGGTCGCTAAGAGTTGGACACGACTGAGCGACTTCACTTTTACTTTTCACTTTCATGTGTTGGCGAAGGAAATGGCAACCCGCTCCAGTGTTCTTGCCTGGAGAATCCCAGGGACGGGGGGGCCTGGTGGGCTGCTTTCTCCGGGGTCGCACAGAGTCGGACACCCCTTTCACAGGGGTGGCACAGGTGAAGCAACCTTGCAGCAGCAGCAGCAGCAGCAACAAAGGTAAGACGGGAAGAGGCCATCATTTCATTCATGATCTTGTTGTAATGATCAAAATGGTATTATCGATAATAATGTACATGTAATAGACATGCAAAGTTTGTTTAAATTTTTTTTATCTAGTTGTTTCGGATTAAAATATCTAAAACATTCTAGTCATTTAAGAGAGAGAATCCTTTTAAAATTCTAGTCATGATTTGCTGCACCAGAGGTTTTATTTGAAAAAAAATCAGAGTCACCACTGGATGGCAGTAGAGGTTTGCTTTTTTGTTTGCTTGGCATATGGGGAGGAGAGCGGGGCAGGGGAAGGCTGAGAAAATAAGGGACATATTTGGTTCTGCTTCCAGAACCAAGTAAAAAAATAAATAAATATTTGTAATGATACACATTATTGGTAATTAGCAAGGTTTAAGCTGCAAATGCTATCATTAAAAAATAATCAGTATGGTGTAAGTTAAATAAACTTGCAAGAAATAACAAGCTGAAAGATTATAGGCAGAGTAAACTTTGTAAAATAAATCTTGAGATAACAGTCTGGATGAAAATGAACAACTTCAGGGAAAAAAAATTGGCATTGAACTCTGTGATGGCAAATGAGATTTTATGGTTCAAAATCCTAATGTCTTTCAGAAATTTTAAGCTATTCTTTTATTTCTGTCTCCTCCCACTAATGATTATACACAGTTCAGCTGCTTGTCATTTCTTTTTAACTTAATTTATTTTTTTATTTTATATTGGAGTATAGCTGATTTACAATGTTGTTTTAATTTCAGGTATATAGCAAACTTCTCCAATTATAAAAAAGAAAAAATGAAGTGAAAATGTTAGCCCCTCAGTAGTGTCTGACTCTGTGATCCTATGGACTGGAGCCCACCAGGCTCCTCTGTCCATGAAACTTTCCAGGCTAGAATACTGGAGTGGGTAGTCATTCCCTTCTCCAGGAAATCTTCCTGACCCAGAGATTGAACCCAGGTCTCCTGCATTGCAGGCAGATTCTTTACCATCTGAGCCACTATATCTATTCTTATTCAGATTTTTTTTCCCATTTAGGTTATTATAGAATACTGAATAGAGTTCCCTGTGCTATACAGTAGGTCCTTGTTTATTATCTATTTTATATATAGTAATGTATATATATTAATCCCAGACTCTTAATTTATCCTTCATCTCCACTCCATCATTTCATAACTGGGAAAAAATTTTCCTCTTTTAGATTACAGATTAAAGCCATATGAAGCAGAGGAAAAAAATTCTGCTCTTTTTGTGTTATCACATTTCAAAATACTCAGTATCTTTTCATCTTGAAAAGTCTCACTTGCTGGATTTTCTGTGAAATTTATTTACTACGGACAAATTCAAGCATTGACTAAATATTAAGGTCCAAGAGACGGGGGTTGCAATGGGGAAGTGAGGAAGTGGAGGTTGAGAGGCCCAAGAGGGTTCCATCCTATTCTTTAATGAAAGGCTTTCTAGGTTAAAAAAAGAGAGAGAGAGAGATCCTATGCTTTTCTTCCTAGAGGTTAATCGATGAGGTTAACCCATTCATGCTTCTCACTCTAACTATATACTGTCATCAGGAATATTTCTGAGGCATTTATTTGCATATGTTACTATTTCTCTGTATTATCCTAATGTCAGACGAAAGGGAAACAATGAGTATTACATCTGGAGCTCTCTGTGTAGGAGAGACACATTGAAAATCCCAGTGGAAAATTCACAGAATTGTTGAAGCAAATTTCCATATAAAGTCACGCATCAGAACAATTTTTACAAACAAATGGTCCAACTTTTGGTCTGCCTTCTACAATGCCATCTAAACTTTACGAATGCTAGATGTTGAAGGAGGAATGAAATTACTATAATGAGACTTCAATGGTGAGGCTGGGATGGTAACACAGAACAGCACCATCCTGGAGTTTGAGGGTGAAAGTGCCAGGAGAGAAAGAGCTGGCACTGGGACTTCTGTGGTGGTCCAGGAGTTAAGAATAGGCCTCCTAATGCAGGGCACCAGGGTTTGATCCCTGGTCAGGGAACTAAGATCCCACATGCTTTGGGGCAGCTAAGCCCACGTACTGACAACTAGAGAAGCCTGTGAGCCACAAGGAAGACTCAGCATAGCCAAATTAATAAAAAAGAGGTGGGGCTGGCATTGTTCCCACCCCAGAGCAGGTGATCAGAAAATCCTATTGGCTGTGAACCTGCTTGAGATGAGAAGATGCTAAGGACAATAGGTCCTTATTGGTTATCCACTTTAAGTACAGCAGTGTGTATGCATCCATCCCAAACTCCCTAACTCTTTCCCCCAGCATGTAAGGTCTATTTTTTAGTAGAAGAATAAGATTGTTTATTTTCTCTGTATTTCTGTAAGTGAGTAATAAAAATAGTTAATTCTTCTATACTGTAGTTTTTCTATAACTGATAATGAGATGAAGCAATTAAAATGTTGTCACTCCTTCAGTATTTACCAGTTTTTTACTTTTGCTTTAGCTTTGATAACAAACAGAATCTTGGACTTTCAAATTAGGCAGTTTCCTGAAGAAAATTCTCTGGGGCTTCTGAGGCTAATGCAGAGAGATCAATAATTAAAAGTGATTCCCTCAAATCCTCTGGGCTTTGTACTTTTAATCTTGTCTCCCCTCAGTTTTATTTTTCTCTAAAACCTGGCACAGGCTCAGGCACCTGATAATCTTGCATAACATGTATTTTTGTCTCTCCACTCTTCTGTCTTCAGTCCTTTCAACACCTGCATTTTTCTGTTTTTTCTTTGCTGATGATGTTTCTCCTTGAAAAATCTATCCTTGATCCAAGTGAATCTTTTGGAGACTATATGTAATATAGATAGCGACAGACAGGCATTCAGAGAATATGGCTCTGGACCTCAGAATCCAGGTGTTATGTTTTAAGATGAATATATATCAAAACTGTCCTGTTAGGTTAAATACTGTCATATTCTGATAAAGCTTTGACCTTACCTATTTTTTTTTCTTGAAGTTGGTCTCTAGAACCTCCTAGCAACAGTTTTTAAGAGGCTTATTTCTAGTACTTTTAGGAAAAGCACCAGGGGAATAGATGAATGTTTTACTGTAAGAGTTAGTTTGATTCCTGTGCTCAGCATTGGCACCCAATAATTCATATTCTTGAAAAATTGCTTGAATCTTTGTAGGAAAAAATTGTCCACTGAGTCATAAAGAAGAGACCTTTTGGAATAAATCTCACTGAAACTTTCAATACTTCATGCTTTAAAATAGTAATAAATAAGTCAGAGAGTTTCCTCCAAGCTTGCCCACAGCTGACCTGATTGGCATCCCTTGTCCTTTACATGCAAACTCTTTTTAAATGCTCAGATCACGTCTTAAGCAGCATCACATACAACCTCATCTCTGCCTTCTTAGCAAGGCAGTTACTCCATTAGTGCCAATGTTAAAGCAGAGAGTGAGAAGACACTGGGGAAGATAGTTTCCAACACTTGAGAAGCATTTGGCTGTACCTATGAAAATGCAGTTTACTTCTGTGAGCAGGCAATTAATCTGTGCTATTAAATTCACAACTGAGTGGAAATAAGGGCAAGTAGAAAAAAAAATAAAGATCCAAAATTGTTTTAACACCTTGTAAGGGATGGATGTTGTGCTAGGCACTATAAAACTGATTTTTATCATCAAATCGTTACAGCCCTAGGATAAACGTTTCTTTTTACATACAAGGAAACTAGAATTCAGAGAGGTGAGATGACTTTTGATCACATAGCTTGAAAAAGGCAGAACACGGTTCTTACTGTTTTTTTAGATTTTGTTTTAATTTTAATTTTTTTAACACCAAAAACATTTTGTGTTGGCATGTAGCTGATTAACAATATTATGATAGTTTTAAGTATGATTGTTTAAGACAGCAAAGGGACTCAATCATACATATACATATATTCATTTTCCCCCAAACTCCCCTCCCATCCAGGCTTAACATAACGTTAAGCAGCTTTCCCTGTGCTATACAGTAGGGCCTCACTGGTTATCCATTTTACATATATAAGTGTGTACATGTCGATCCCAAACTCCCTCACTGTCCCTTCCCCTCAACCTTCCCCCTTGGCAAAAACATCTATAAGTTCACAGATCGTGGTTTTAAGACCTGATTTGTCTATCTCAAGACCTAGTTTGGAACACCTGTGCACTGTTGGCATGGTAAATTAGTATAGCCATTATGGGAAGCCGTGTGGAAATACTTCAGAAAGCCAAAGATAGAACTAACCATGTAATTCAGCCATCCTTCTTTGGAGTACATACCCAGAGGAAATTAAATAAGTGTCTCAAAGCAGTATCTGCACTTCCCAGTTCACTGTAGCATTATTCATAACAGTCAGTATATGAAAATGACTTCGATATCTGTTAACAGATGAATGAATAAATATAGTCAAATTACCGCCTTTTCCGTAGTGCACTTGTTTTGCGGGATTTGTTGTTGTTGTTGTTCAGTCACTAAGTCGTATTTGAGTCTTTGTGACCCCATGGGCTGTAGCACACCAGGCTTCCCTGTCCTCCACTATCTCTCTCAAATTCATGTCCATTGAGTTGGTGATGCCATCTAGCTATTTCCTGCTCTTCCACTCCTTCTCCTTTTGCCTTCAGTATTTACTAGCATCAGGGTCTTTTCCAACGACCTGGCCCTTTGCATAAGGTGGCCTAAGTATTGGAGCTTCAGCTTCAGCCTCAGTCTTTCCAATGAATATTCAGGGTTGATTTCCTTTAGGATTGACTGGTTTGATCTCCTTGCTATCCAAGGGACTCTCATGAGTCGTCACAAGAACCACAGTTCGAAAGCATCAGTTCTTCAGTGCTCTTCCTTCTTTATGGTCTAGCTCTCACATCCGTACATGACTACTGGAAAACCATGACTTTGACTCTATAGACCTTTGTCGGCAAAGTGATGTCTCTGAAAAACCCAGCTGAGCAAATTTGAAGATCTAATTAGCTTTATTTAATGATTCGTGAATCAGGGAGCACCCCATTTAGCAGGCAGAAAGGAGTTCTGAGGAGCTGTCAAAACAGAAGGGTTTTCTAGGCAGAAAGGGATGGAAAAGGGAAGTTTCTAACAGAGAGTGGATTGTTTCTAGCAAGGTCACATTTTGGAAGATGGGTAGGGTTCTGTCCTGCAGGTGACCTCATTAGTACTGATCAGGTAATTCCAGATACACTGGTTAAAGGTCACATTTCTGGGAGAGGAGGAAACAGTAATTAGGTTAGGTATTAAATCTTGATTTGCTGTTATGTGAAGCAAGTGACCCGATTCTGGGCTTCTCTTTCCTTTTTTTTTTTTTTTTAAACATTTCTCCCCTTTTGATCAGACACTCAGCTTCATTGAAAAATGTGATCAATCTGTAAGGCATGAGGGCCATTTCCAGCTCCCACTCTGAAGTTCTTGCAGTTTTTGTTGATCCTTGTGTGATCAACACAAGTCATTGGTCATAATGTTTTTGTAACCTTAATTTCTCTGATATTCACATGTCATGACTTTAGGCTCACAATATTTAAGTCAGTGTTTCTCTTTGTTCCTTTTTTGATGTTTCAGTCTCAGGGAGATTAAGTGCTTGGTGGTGAGTGGCTGTGGACAGGCATTGAAAGTCTTTGAGAGTACAGAGCATGCCAGGGAGACTCTGTAACCACTATACACAGGATAATTCCCATTGTCTGGAGTTCATGTCAGAACCATAGTCTCCAAGACCAAACCAATCAAAATCAAATAAATCAAAGAAAGACTCCATTGATGGAGCCACTTGTTACGTCCAGTGCTTACTCAGTGACCTTACGTGACTAAGTTTCAGCTTCTCTAGAAGTGTTAATTTGTGTGAAGCAGGTAACTTTGGCCAGGGAAGTAGGACCTTACCAGAGAAAGTGAGTGCTGAATCACAAATGGCTCCTGGGAATTCCTATTTGAATCAGGATGAAATAAGTGATAGCCATGGATGCCAGTCTAATTTTAAGTGTCTGTAGACAACACAAGAAGTTTTATTCTAGTTACCCTTGTCTCGTGTTCCTTTTCTTTTTTACAGAGCCTGTAAGTAAAGTTCACCAAGTCTGGGGTGTTAGTCAGAGACAGGAAAACAGACCAAACAAAAAAATGAGGAACAAGGAAAAGATTCATACCCACAGGGTCCTGCTTGGTTTCAATCCTCCCTTTTCTTTGATACTCATCAGTCATGAGAAGAATAAGGGGGTTGGATGAGAAGGGGAATAATGGGTAGAGAAAATAATCATAAACTCAGGAGAGGAGTTCAGTTTTAGTGGGACTCGGTTTCACGATGGGTCTGGATTTGGAAAGGAGGGAACAATGGAAAATTTAATTTTCTGTCTGGACTAGGCACTGCAGACAGACAGCCACCTGAAGGAGGACAGAGGGGAGCAGTAAAAGTTATGTCACTCAGTCTTTTGATTTAGGCACCACCATCTTTAATTTTTCACTAACCTTTTGCAATACTTTTTTAAAATTGGTGTATAGTTGCCTTACAATGTTGTATTAGTTTCTGCTGTACAACAAACAGAATCAGCTATATGTATACATGTATCCCCTCCCTCTTGGACCCCCTAGAGTATTAGCCACACAAGGAACAAATTTGGGTCATTCATAGATGAACCTAGAGACTGTCATACAAAGTGATGTAAGTCAGAAAGAGAAGAGCAAATACCACGTATTAATGCATATAAATGGTGCAGCTGAACCTATTTGCAGGGAAGGAATAGGAACACAGACATAGAGAATGGATTTCTGGACATGGGGCTAGGAAGGTAGGTGAGTGAATTGGGAGACTGGGGTTGCCATGTGCAACAAATTTTTACACGAAGCTATTTTGCAATTTTTAAGTCTTTGGAGGCTTCTGCATGCCAGTTAAAATAGGTATTTAAGTATGTTTGGTTTGGGAGTCCTTGCTTTTGAGTTCCCTTCTTAAATAAGTAGTCTTGTCCAGTTGGAGTGTTTCTCATAATGGCCTAGGTTGTTTTTAGAAAGATTTTGTCCTCTTTGTAGATATCTACAGTTTCTGGTACCAAAGTTCTTAGACATAAAGTAAACAGGTGTGTCAGAAGGTGGTATGCTTCACTTTTTAGGATATAAGGTTCTATGCAAAACGAAAACTAATTTATGCACCTTGGTATACCAGCAGGAGCCTTGGCAAAACTAATAAAAAATTTAAAAAAAAGATGATAAGGGGAATTTGAACACATTTGTGGCAATAAATATGAAAATTTATTAGGAAAAATGAAAAAAAAATTTGTTTTTTTAAACCTTTAGTACTAGAACGATATGGCAGCCCTTGTGCTAACCTGCAAAAAGGAACGTTTTTGGTGGGCTGAGGAAGTCTTTGAGCCCATGTTGGTTTATTGGTTGATTTACGTGTGGGCATTTACTTTTTTTTCTGAGAAGCCAATTTGCAGTTTTTGTATTTTTAATTTTTATTCTTTTGATTTTATTATTATTATTTTGGCCACTACATATGGCATAAAGTATCGTAATTCCCTAACTGGGGATCAAACCTGTGTCCTCTGCAGTGGAAGATGAATTCTTAACTACTGGACCACTAGGGAAGTCCCAGCATTTACTTTTGATTATGTGGATGTTGAGTTTCCTTTTTCTTTATAGCTATATTTTGTTTATAGCAAAGCATAAGGGCCTTGCTGAAGAATGTTCTTTTTCAGCTCCTATGTATTCTACCTGGATGCTATGCCATCACATCATAAAAGGAGATATCCTTTCACTATCCTACAGTGTATGTATTATCCTTATCCCTACTTTTCAGATGAGTAAACCATGCTGCTGCTGCGGCTGCTAAATTGCTTCAGTCGTGTCTGACTCTGTGCGACCCCATAGACGGCAGCCCACCAGGCTCCACTGTCCCTGGGATTCTCCAGGCAAGAACACTGGAGTGGGTTGCCATTTACTTCTCCAATGCATGAAAGTGAAAAGTGAAAGTGAAGTCTCAAGGTTCTGTCTGACTCTTCACGACTCCATGGACTGCAGCCTACCATGCTCCTCCATCCATGGGATTTTCCAGGCAAGAGTACTGGAGTGAGCTGCCATTGCCTTCTCTGTGAGTAAACCATAGCCTAGTGGTAATTACCATGTGAACCTGTGATTAAATGTTTTCCCCAATAGAGGGTGCATAAGCTAAATATTTAAATAGATCAAAGGAAGGTTCACATAATTTAATTAATTGTTCTTTACCCAGCCTGAAGAGGATAGTAAGATAACCTGATATGGGGAGAAATATTTTATTTTTCCATATTTTATTCTCTCCCATGCACATCTTTAGATATCAGGTACAGAACATTTTGTCCTAATTAGTATGGCACTGAAAAATCTTAAAAAACCCCATTCTGATTTAATTTAAATCCTGAATATGAAATATGATTGTTTCCTTTTTATTTTGATACAGTTTTAAAAAAATTTTTATCTTTGATTATCTTATTTAAAGGTAATTTACTTGCTATCTGTGTAAACCTGGGTGGGCTACTTATGGGCTTTGAGCCTCAATTTCCTCATCTCTAAAACAGGGGAAAATAATGTATACTTCTCAGGATTGTTTTAATAAGTAATGGATTACTTTTCAAAAAATGACTACGATGAGGCTTGGAAACTAGTGAAGGCTAGGGGTTTACTAAAAATTTAAGAGGAATAATATATGTTCAGAGAAATAAACCTATTTTTTCTTAGATAATGTCTAATGGACATTCTTATATTAGGAGAAATCAAAATATAAAATAGTGGCCCCGAGTAGAAAAATCAGCACTTCCTTTTTTTGCAGTACTTTCAAGGATTGGTGTGTGCTCTACACTTGGCATCCCTGGTGATTCAGTGGTAAAGAATCTGCCTATCAATGCAGGAAACTCAGATTCAATCCCTGAATTGGGATTTGGGTTGGGAAGATCCGCCCAGAGAAGGAAATGGCAACCCACTCCAGTGGGTTGCCTCAGAAATTCCATGGACAGAGGAGCCTGGGATAGTCCATGGGATCACAACAAGTTGGACACAACTTAGCGACTAAACAGCAACAACTAAGGCTCCTAGCTCATTCTCTCTGGTCTGTAAGCAAAGTATCAGTTATTCAAGGGTGGAAGGGCTATCTTACTCATTTTTACTGTCAAGCACAACAAAAAATCTTCCAGAACGTTGGTGTCCATGAGATATTGGTTGAATTAATGAGCATTTAATGTGTTCTTTTTTGCTAATTTTCCTGGAATTCCCAGCTTGGTCAAACGCCCCCTCTTCCAGACATGCCTTGTTAGTCTGGGTCCCTGTGACTATGTCACATCAACCACAAAGTTGCTGTGGTGGGAAAATTCTGACACAACCAAGGGTGCCTGGAAGAGGCAGAATTTGTACAGAAATGGAGACTGATAACATCCAGAAACCTTACTGTCAAGTTCAGTATCCTCCTGTTAAATACTTTAAAACAGGTTTTGAAAAGAAGGCCAGGACTTTAGTGCCATTTTGTTTGCATCACTCTGGAGAAGCATCTGGTCAGAGTATCTCATGCAAAAATAAAAAAAATTTTTTGATCATGCCTGAAATTTTAAACCATGCTGTCTGATGAAGAGAATAGTGTTTAGAAAAGATAGCTTTAGGGAAACTCAATACCTTAAAAAAATTGTTTAGCAAAATGTTTATTGAACAATCAGGAAAATAAATAATCTCTTGTCTGTATCTAAACCATTTTCTAGAAGTTGTAGAAATGCCTTTAAATATTATCATTGTTGTTTACATACTTATTGATGTCTTGAGTTTTCATGGAAAAGGATATGAGTACATTAGTTTTAGTTATCATCATCATTATTGTGGAAATTAACATCCTTTTTTTTGGGGGGGACATTGGCTATAATTTGTGGCATCTGGGCTTAGTTGCCCCTTGGGTTGTGGGATTTTAGTTTCCCCACCAGGTATCTAACCTGTGTCACCTGCTTTGGAAGAGAGATTCTTAACCACTTGACTACCAGGAAAGTCTAAATTTATCATCTCTTAATACCCTTCATTTCTCTCCCCTTTCCTACAATTCCCACCACTATCCACTTGCTTTTTGTTGTTGTTCAGTTGCTAAGTTATGTCGGACTCTTTGCAACCCCATGAACTGCAGCACGCCAGGCTTCCCTGTCCTTTACTATCTCCAGGACTTTGCTCAAACTCATGTCTATTGAGTTCGTGACGCCAACCAGCCATCTCATCCTCTGTTGCCCCCTTTTCCTCTTTCCCTCAATTTTTCCCAGCATCAGAGTCTTTCCCAATGCTCTTCTCATCAGTGGTCAAAGTACTAGAGCTTCAGCTTTAGCATGAGTCCTTCCAATGAATATTCAGGTTTGATTTCCTTTAGGATTGACTAGCTTGATCGCCTTGCTGTTCAAGGGACTCTCAAGAGTCTTCCCCAGCACCACAATTCAAAAGCATCAATTCTTCGGCACTCAGCTTCCCTCCTAAACTTGATTATCATCCAGGAGGCAGGTTAAGAGCAGGGATAAAACTTCGGTTTGACATTTAGCTGTCTCATCTAAGCAATCTGAATTGCCTAGAAACTGTTTGCATGGGCATGTACCAAAATTTCCCCATCATTTGCCTTTTCAGATTATTTTTTTCCCTTTGTTATCTCTCAGGATGAGAATTCTTAAGATCAGAGCAGTTAATAGAAAACAAAACAACAGTTTTTTTTTCTTCTTTTTTTGCACATCTGAATGGAGCATGAGTAAATTTGCAACTTCATATCAAGGTTAAGAATCTATTTCAACAAAAGGAAGCCAACTGAAATTGTTTTAAAATACGGTTGAGGGAAGGGGAATGATTGATGTTTTGTGTTTCAAAAATTCATTTCAGCCAATGTGAGTGCCTGAATGCTTAGAGTCTTTTCAGAGACTATTATAGTGCTGAACATAAAACCTGATTGTAAAAGAAATCAGATGCCAATAAATCAAAGATTTCTGGAGACACTACATTGGGAAATATCCCCCATGTTCACCTTAGTTACTGCAAGTAATAAATTCTTTCTTCTCCAGATCTTTGACTTGGTTATGTATCTTGGCTCAACACAAAATGACAAACCTAATTTTGAATGAACCCAGTTTTTATATAACATAATATTCATTTCTGTGAAAGACTAATATGTTGGTATAATTTTTTTCCTTAAAATTAATGTAATTAAATAGACTCAAACCATTACATTGTGTTGAGTATAATCTTTGTTTTGTTATTTCTTTGTTTTATTCACATGTTTGACACATACAAAGTTGAATAAATTAAAAATATACTGAAAAAAATAAAATACTTTTATTGTAATCCATACAATATTTATCAAAGAAGGAAATGGCAATCCACTTCAGTATTCTTGCCTGGAAAATCCCATGGACAGAGGAACTGTCAGTTACAGTCCATGGGGTCACAAAATAGTCAGACACAGCTGAGTGATGAAACAACAACTGTGTTTATATCTAGAGATTTTACCACTATTGTGAGGTGCCAAGGTGATTGGGTTACCAATAAAATAATGTTAGAAGAAAGGTAAAAATTTTTTCACATAAATGCCAAGTCATTTTGACATCAAACCACTGTTTATTTCCAAGATGAAAATAGTTTTATTATTTTTCCTGATTATAAAAATAATGCATATTTTTTTTTGAAAGCGAGAAACATCCCAAGAGCTTTATTGTAGAGCAAGGGGCCCGTCAGAAGCAACCCCATGAGGGGAAAGTCCCTGCCACAAAGACAGAACCTAGGTGCTAAGGACCACCTGTGAGTACAGGTGCCTCAACACTTACTAGAAAGGAAACGCAACAGCACTATGATATCCTTGTTTCCACAATTTCCTCAAGGTAGGTTGGCATTAGAATATGGAGCAATAACAGCAGGGTAGCAGTTTGTGAATCCAGGGATCTGGGGTCCTGGTTCAGTTTCAGAGAAGGTAAGGGCCATGACCAGGGGAAGGAGTTGAAGCCCAGCCTCAAGATCTCCAGCCACTGCAGTCTCGCTTAGCAGGAGGAAACTAAGGCCCCCAGGGCAATGGGGTGCTCAGGCTCCTGGATAGAGAAGCATGACAGTCTGATCTTGGGGTTCACACGAGTCAGGAAAGGGGACATTGTCATGATATCACCATGGGTTTACATATGCTTCCCCTCCGGGTCCCCCCTCCCTCCTCCCTCCCCCCCGGGAAATCTCGCTGTACCAGCCCCGAGCATCAATCCTGGGCTGGCGATTGATTAGACACATGACAATTAACATGCTTCGATGCCCTTCTCCCATATCATCCCACCCTTACCCTCATCCACAAAGTCCACGAGTCTATTCTATACATCTGCGTTCCTTTTGCTGTCTCGCATGTTGGGTTCTCCTTACCGTCTTTCTAAATTCCATATATATGCGTTAATATACTGTATTGTTATTTTTGCTTCTGGCTTACTTCACTCTGGATAATGGGCTCCAGTTTCGTCCATCTGAGTAGAACTGCTTCAAATGAGTTTTTTTTAATGCTGAGTAATATTCCATTGTGTATATGTACCACAGCTTTCTTATCCATTCGTCAGTTGATGGGCATCTAGGTTGCTTCCATGTCTTGGCTATTGTAAACAATGCAGCAATGAACATTGGGGTACACGTGGCTCTTTTAATTCTGGTTTCCTTGGTGTATATGCCCAGCAGTGGGATTGCTGGGTCATATGGCAGGTCTATATTTTTTACTACAAAAACTTGAACTTTGGATGTCAAGCAGCTATCTTAAAAAATTCATTGTCTCTTCTCAGAGAATTACCTATTCCAAGAAATTGAAAAATTTGTGTCAATAACAATAAATAGCTTACCACACGCATCAGAGTGTATAATTGTCTAAGGGCATGGACTTAAGGAAGTGAAAATCCATCAAAATATCTATATCAAGACATGTACAAATATTTTTGCTTAGGCTAGAAGCCCCACTTTGTCTCAGACTTGCTCAAATGTCCAATCCCACTACTAATGACTGAGGCAGCTTGTGAAGTTCTTTGGATTCACCTTTTCTGGATGGTAGGTAATTTGTAGTGATAAGAAGATTGGTCCTTGAATCAGTTAGTAGCTGCATAATATGGCTAATCTCTCTGAGTACTTCCTTACCTGACTCTATCTTGTAAATCTTACCTTGGAAAAAGGCTGAAATATTTTTCTTATATTTTTTGCTCTTAGTTACCAGTAAGCATTCTTTCATGTGTTTATTGCAGAAAGAAAATTGAGGTTGCAACAGTTTTGAAGAGCTTATCCACCTTTAAGAAACAAAACTTGATTTTGGCTTGAATCCATCACTCTATATTTTAAGTGGATTGAAATCCAGTGAATTTCTTCTCTTTCTTTCTTTTTTTTTTTTAAATTATGCAGGTCATGTATGAGTGAGATAATAAAAATTTCCAATTCTTTCCTTTTTAATTCAAATGTTGCAAATATAGCTATACATTTGTACATGTCATTAATATTTCTTTCAGATTAGTTGGGATACTTTAATAAATCCAATTGTTTTCACAGATTCTCTCCTATTGCCATTTTACTGATCATGGAAAAGAGTGTGTGCATGCTAAGTCACTTCATTGAGACCCCATGGATTGTAATCTGCCAAGCTCTTCTGTCCATGGGATTTCCCAGGCAAGAATACTGGAGTGGATTGCTATTTTCTACTCCAGGGCATCTTTCCAACCCAGGGATTGAATATGTTGTCTCCTGTGTCTCCTGCATTGGTAGGTGGATTCTTTACCACTGAGCCACCTGGGAAGCCAGTATGCATCTTCAAACCCCCAGCAGGACTAATTAGGTGTGCACAACCAGCTCTATGATGCAGTTCCATTTAGGAGGGGAGCCTGCTAAGAGCCGATGACTCATTGAATCATAATATGTCTGGATCAGCTGGAAAAGTAATAGGAAAGCTCAGCTTGTGGAGATTTATTGAAAAAGAGATGGTCATTTATGTAAAAAAAAAAGACTTTAAATTCCGTATGTCACAATGAACTGTGATTAATTTTTTTGGTGAGATCCTCAGTTGAATAGCCATGAAGCAATCAGTTATCAACTTGTTTCTGGAGACTAACAGTAAAATCCAAGGCAGATGCACTTCTGACTGAAATCCTGGAGAAAGATATGATGGAGACCAGGACTGCAGAGCGCCTGTTCCTGCATCCCCTTTCCTAGATGAAGAAAAGGGGCAGAGAGGGAGAGAAAAGGGAGAGGGATGGGGTGGAGGGGGTGGTGGGGGTGGGGGTGGGTGGGTGAGAGAAAGATCAGAAGATTGCCTTGATTCTGCAAGTGCTCAAGTGGAGAATTTCTGGTTATTTCATTTTCTGACTATGTGTCCTTGACTCTTTGAGTATCAGTTGGAGGAAACAATTTTGAAAGTCAGCCCACTATGCCATGAGCTTTAGGCAATGCATTTAAAGCCCATGAGAGAGTAGAAGTGGTTCACTAGTGATTATAAGTGGACAGTGGAGAATTAAGATGCATGCGTCCAGATTTGGCTCTGATTACAAGCCAGAAAATAAAGAGAAAATGAGCAGCCTAATTTAAAGGCAAGAGAGGTTTTAGTTTCAGCTTCTGTTGCCAAAAATCTTCTCCACTTTAAAACTACAGTGATGATTTTTTTTTGCTTTTATTTATTTATTTATTTATTTATTTTTTCCTCAAATGCCATGATATCACCATGGGTTTACATATGCTCCCCCTCCAGAAGCCCCTCCCTCGCCCCTCCCTCCTCCCTTCCCCCCGGAGTGATGATTTTTAAGGCAAGTCAAAATGTTGACATTTAAAATTTTCATTCATTTATTTAAAAGATACATTATGAAAAATATACAAATATATATTTCAGTTTCTATATTTAATGTAGAGAAAATTAATAATATGAACTGAAATATTCCAAACATATATACAAAATAATATAATAAATATTCATGTCCAGATCATCCAACTTAAGGAAACAATACTTATCAGTCCTATGATGGCTGTCTTTCTTCTCCATCTACATTGGGAAATATATAAGTATTGCTAAAAATATGTAACGATTTTTGCACATGTTTATATCAATACAATTGTACTGTATTTTTCTGCATTTTGGTATTATGTTTGTGAGAATCAACCATACTAATACCTGTAGGACTAGCTCATTTGTTTTACTGTTGAATGGTATCACATTCACCAAAATAAAATATATGCATTCATTCATCTATCGATGGACATAGTTCTAACTCCTTGTTTCCAATTCCTTGGCATCACACCTACTGCCAATAGAAGCTTTCTTTGGTAGTATGTGGCATCGCTGGATTCTTTTTAACATTTGCCATTCTCCAACAGTAAAGAATCTGCCTGGAATGCAGGGAACCCAGGTTCAATTCCAAGGGAATGGCAACCCACTCCAGTATTCTTGTCTGGAGAATTCCATGAACAAATGAGACTGCCAGCCTACCATCTATGCCATTGCAAAGAGTAGGACATGACTGAGCAACTTTCACTCACTCATTGTAATGAATGAAAAATGATACATTAGTTTTAATTTGTACTTTTGATTTCTAAGTTAACATACTTTTTTTTAAAAAGACTTTAGTTTTAGGAACAGTGTTAGGTTCACAGCATAACTGAACAAGGAGTGCAGAGATTTCCCATATATCCTCTACCTACAAACATGTATAGCCTCCTCCATTCCTTACAGCTGATGAACCACACTGACAAAAAATAATCACCCAAAGCCCATAGTTTACATTAAAACCCATTCTTGGTGTTGTGTAGTCTATGAGTTTAGACAAATGAAATCACCAATATCACTGCCCTAAAAATCTTCTATGCTCCAACCAGTTATATTCTTGCAAGATGTTAGTTCTCCAATCAGGGATTGAACCTGTGCCCTCGGTAGTGCGAGCACAGAGTCTGAACCACGGACTACCAGGGAAGTCCTTGTATATGATATGTTAAATTTTAGCATTGGTATATCTGCATTTATATTCTTCCATACATTATATATGATTAGAATTACTAAAGCATTGGTTCCAAATGAGTGTTTTGTTGGTGAAGGGTCTCTGGGAGCCAGATGATGCACACCACCCCGCTGCACCAGGATGATTCTTCAGGATGCCCCCTCTGAACAATCCAGCTATTACACAAAAGTGTAATTGTCACAGTACATCACTAACCTCCAAAGTAAGAGTGGGATTTCTCTACCAAATCTCATATGTCCAAGCCTTGGGAGTTGCTTCTTGATTTTTAGTGTATATCACCCCAGAAAATAAAGATACTGATGCTCAAACCACAGACAGGTTCCGGATGGTGACAATATACAACCTTGATGTACTCCTTTTCCTATTTGGAACCAGTCTATTTTCCATGTCCATTTCTAACTGTTGCTTCCTGACCTGCATACAGGTTTCTCAACAGGCAGGTCAGGTGGTCTGGTATTCCTATCTCTTTCAGAATTTTCCACAGTTTATTGTGATCCACACAGTCAAAGGCTTTGGCATAGTCAATAAAGCAGAAATAGATGTTTTTCTGGAACTCTTGCTTTTTTTAGTGAATCAGCGGATTTGGGAAATTTGATCTCTGCTTCCTCTGCCTTTTCTAAAATCAGCTTGAACATCTGGAATTTCACGGTTCACATATTGCTGAAGTCTGCTTGGAGAATTTTGAGCATTACTTTACTAGCATGTGAGATGAGTGCAATTGTGCAGTAGTTTGAGCATCCTTTGGCATTGCCTTTCTTTGGAACTGGAATGCAAACTGACATTTTCTAGTCCTGCGGCCACTGCTGATTTTTCCTAATTTTCTGACGTATTGAGTGCAGCACTTTCACAGCATCATATTTCAGGATTTGAAAGATCTCAACTGGAATTTCATCACCTCCACTAGCTTTGTTTGTCGTGATGTTTCCTAAGGCCCACTTGGCTTCACATTCCAGGATGTCTGGCTCTAGGTGAGTGATTACACCATCGTGATTATCTGGGTCATGAAGATCTTTTTTGTACAGTTCTTCTGTGTATTCTTGCCACCTCTTCTTAATATCTTCTGCTTCTGTTAGGTCCATACCATTTCTGTCCTTTATCAAGCCCATCTTGGCTGAAATGTTCCCTTGGTATCTCTAATTTTCTTGAAGAGATCTCTAGTCTTTCCCATTCTGTTGTTTTCCTCTATTTCTTTGCATTGATCACTGAAGAAGGATTTCTTATCCCTCCTGCTGTTCTTTGGAACTCTGCATTCAAGTGGGTATATCTTTCTTTTATCCTTTGCTTTTCGCTTCTCTTCTTTTCACAGCTATTTGTAAGGCCTCTTCAGACAGCCATTCTGCTTTTTTGAATTTCTTTTTTCTTGGGGATGATTTTGATCCCTGTCTCCTGTACAATGTCACAAACCTCTGTCCATAGTTCATCAGGCACTCTGTCTATCAGATCCAGTCCCTTAAATCTGTTTCTCACTTCCACTGTATAATCATAAGAGAATTGATTTAGGTCATACCTGAATGGTCTAGTGGATTTCCCCACTTTCTTCAATTTCAGTCTGAATTTGTCAATAAGGAGTTCATGATCTGTGCCATAGTCAGCTCCCCGTCTTGTTTTTGCTGACTGTATAGAGCTTCTCTGTCGTTGGCTGCAAAGAATATAATCAATCTGATTTTTGCATTGATCATCTGGTGATGTCCATGTGTAGAGTCTTCTCTTGTGTTTTTGGAAGAGGGTGCTTGCTATGACCAGTGCGTTCTCTTGGCAAAACTCTATTAGCCTTTGCCTTGCTTCATTCTGTACTTCAAGGGCAAATTTGCCTGTTACTCCAGGTGTTTCTTGACTTCCTACTTTTGCATTCCATCTGTATAAAATGCATATAAATTGTCTTCTCTCTGGTGTCTATACAGACAAGAGCATAGCTTGAGTAACCATCTACAGTGTTGTCTATATTTGAGATAAGGAAAAATCAGGGAGAGTTCCCCCAAAGCAGTCTCATCTATTATCACTTGTATGTAGACAGACTGAAGAATTAAGAAGCAACTTCTGTGCAGGGAAATGCACTGAGTCATCATGAAGTTCTAACTTGAAATATGCTGCCAGCTCTGTGGACTTCCCGTTGCTGTTGTGCTTGCCTTCAGTTGTGTCTGAATCTTTGTGAGCCCTTGGACTGTAACCTGCTTCTTATTTGGCCCCAATTTCTTTCATTTTTTCTATTCTTCAAATGTGTGTGTGTGTATGTGTTAGTTGCTTAGTCATGTCCGGCTCTTTGTGATCTCATGGACTGTAGCCCTACAGATGTCTCTGTCCATGGGATCCACCAGGCAAGAATACTGGAATGGATTACCATTCTCTTTTCCAGGCTATCTTCCCAACTCAGGATTTGAACCTGGCTCTCCTTAATTGCAGATAGATTCCTTACCATCTAAGCCATAGATGGGTCATAGTTGGGAATGTTTAGAAGCCAGGTAGACTGTAATTTTTTTTTTTTGCAGTTTATTCCCATGAAGAAGGGTGGAAATTACATGCCTTTAAGACTATCTAAGGAATTTCACTGGAGACAGGAATGGCAAAGTTGAGAAAGATTGTGCTGGAGCTAGGATGCCTGCTATTCCTCTGGCATTAAATTCTGGAGGACTGGAAATCTGTCTTGCTATACCTAGTGCTTTGTGGAACTATGGATACTTGCTTCTGTTTCTTTCAGCAGCAAAGACTATGATCAATATTCTGTGATTAACATTCCATCAACCTGAGAGTGAGAGGGAAAGACTTCAGTTCCATTTCTGCTTGCAACTAATTTTGTAGCTTTAGCTACTCATTAAAAACAGTACTGGTTTTTAAAATTATAAACCAGTACAATATGACTGGATAATCTTGATGGCTGCCTGACCTTGGAAGAATGATTCCAAAGCATGATTCTTTTATCTTAACTTTGACTGAGGACCGCCTCTTCTCCCACTGAATTTGACTCTGAATACCTAGATTTTTATTCATGTTACATATTTGTGATCTATCTGAAATTTGGTGGAATTTGTTTTGCTTTTAAGATAATGAAACTATTGTGATGAAAAGATGTAAATAAAATATTGCAGTGAAATATTTTCCACTTCATTTAAAAGTAAGTCATCAGTATTAGGCATTAGTTAATTATTATATGAAAGTGCAAAAATACTGGGCCTTCCCTGGCAGTCCAGTGGTTAAGACTCCATGTTTCCAGTGCAGGGGATGAGGGTTGGATCCCTGGTTGGGCAACTGAGATCCCACATGACACATGGAGCAGCAAAAAAAAAAAATGCTAATAAAATAAGTTATATAAGATAACTAGCTCTCGCTATAGAAGATGAGAACATTCTGATGGTGAGGATGTGAAAGAGTAGAAAAAAGTCTCTGAGCAATTTTTAAAAAACAAAACCCCAAATAATCTTCTTCCATCCATCTAAAAAAAAAAAAAAGAGGGAAAACACAATTTCCCAAACTCCCATCTTCCATGTCAGCTTATCTCAGGGTCAAATTGGTTTTTGGTATTTGATGACTATTAAAGACACAACTGTCAGTTCAACCTTCTTCATACTTGGTCAGCAATAAAAAAGGGAGAAAGGTGAAAAGAGAAGAGATAGAAAGCATCTAAGATGAGAGAGGAATGAAGGAGGAAAATGTGTACACATTTCAAGTGGATGACAACATTCCAAGACCAGCTGCAAACTTTTATTTTATAGTTTAGAAAGCAATCTTTGAACTCAAGAAATGCCCAGTGAATCTATTTTGTTCTTCCTGACTCAACCCAGGAACAGAAAAATGAATTTGACATTGACCACAAATACCTGATATATGAGAGTTCTAATTGAGATTTACAGTGACAGAACACACTTCATCTTGAAGACATAGTTTGATGGTAAGTTTAGATAGCCCATTGTTTCAAATAATTTCCTGGTGAACAGACAGGTATTTGAAGATAATTTCTGTTTTCTACAGCTGGGAGACTGAATCAGAAAAAGTGGCACAATATCTTAGCTTTGAAAGTAAATGTTCTAAACCAGATCACTTGGAGTTGATCTGTTATGTTATAATAACTAGAGTATTTATAATGTCTTCTTACTCCTCTTTCTTCATGTAGATATTCCAGACAAGCAGCATTTTGGCATGTCACATTTATAAGATTTCTCCCTCACCCTAAATAGGCTTCTCCTTTTCGATGAAAAAGTTGTGATTTTATGAATATTCATTAAGTCATTTTGATAGTGTGCTGTCTGGACCTGAAATATTCTTAGTGTTCTCTCACTTGTCAGTTGAGACAATTTTGAGTGCGTAGAATCAGCATTTTGTTTTGGAAAGAAGCTTGATTCATGAACTAATACTACACAGAACCAATGATAAATAGAACAATTCACCAATCCATCTCGGTGCCCTAATCCAAATTGAGGGCAGTGGATGCAGTTTAGCATGTTCAGCTCTACCATTCTATGAAAGTGAGGGGTTAGTCGCTCAGTCGTGTCTGACTCTCTGCAACCTCATGGACTGTGGCCTGCCAGGCTCCTCTGTCCATGGAGTTCTCCAGGCAAAACAAGTGGGTAGCCATTCCCTTCTCCAGGGGATCTTCCCAACCCACGGATTGAAATGGGTCTCCTGAATTGCAGGCAGACTCCTTACCATCTGAACCACTATGATTAGATTAAAAATCAGAGAGAAGTTAGGTGATGCCTGAGAAAAATTATTATACTAAAATCCTCTGAAACAGATTCTCAAGACACATAAGAGTGGTACTATTCATGATTGTCAGCTGATTGATGGCACATTGTTACCACATGAGGTTAGCAAAATGCTACCAACTTATTTGACTTCTGTGGACCAGGATAAGCATCAGTTGTTATGGATATGAAAACAAATCACATCCTTGTTTCTCAACACATGTGGCCATGTTTGTAGAGGAATACACAACATGAGTTCAACAGTTACGTAGCAGCAAATGAAACTTGTATTCAAAGAAAGGGATTTGGGGATTTAAAATATTTGCTGATTTTATTAGTTTCTTACTATTATTCTAACAAATGACCACCAACTTTTGGATTAAAAGATCACAAGCAAACATTTTACAGTTCCAAAATCAATGTGTTGGAAGGGCTATGGTCCTTTCTATAGGTTAGGAAAGAATATTTTCTTGCCTTTTCCAATGTTGGGAGCTGCTGCACTCCCTGGCTCATGGGCGCTTCCATCTTCAAAGCCAGCAATGGCCAGACAAGTTTTTGTCACATCACATTGCACTGACACTCACTCTTCTCACTCCCTCCTTCACTTGGAAGGACACTTATTATTACCTTGGGCTAACCTCGGTAATCTAGAATGGCCCCTCATCTCAAAGTCAGTTGCAACCTTAATTTCATCTGCAACCTTAATTCCCCTCTTGTCCTGTAATATAACATAGTCATGAGATCCAATGCTTAGGATATGGACATCTTTGGGAAGCCATTGTTCTGTATACAGCACTGATGGAATTGTGAATATTGACTTTCCATTTAGTTTTCCTGAGCAATTCCAGTTACTCTTACACATGCTGCAATCACTGAAGAGCATGCATAACTTTGAAATCCTCCATGAGTCTGACATGAGTCTTTGAAAATTAATCCAGACACAAGGAGAACTGAGTTAGAACATCTCTGGCATTGCTTTTCTGGGAGCTGTGAACTCATATTCTCATTGCTCATTTTTAATTCCAGCTCATTCTGACCATGTGTTGCTTCAGGGTGTACAACTCCTAGGAAATGATGTTTTATTAGTATCATTTGCTTATTACAGACCATGAGTCACAAATTGGCTCCCAGGGCCACAAGGCTTTAGATAGTGTAATGCTAATTCATAGGTCTTTAGTGGTATCCTACAAAGAAGGCTGAATTTCTTTTTTTTTTTTAACTAAGACAGCACTGCAGTTAAAACTGATTCGTGTACTCATTCATGTGCTCATTCATAATACTACTGTAATATTAAATATGATTCTCTCCTCCAAATAGGATGACACTAAGAAATGACGACAACTGCTTATTTCCCATTGTTCTGGGATGTGGGCCCTGGTCAGAGAATTTCTAAATTATTCTCCTAGATTCTTACTTGCAAAATAAAATCCAGTATTTCAGAACGAATTGGAACTGAGGGCCAAGAATACAGTCATAGTATGCATTGTGGACCTCATCACATCGTCTTAAAGAAAGACAATAAGACTGAATTGTTAGGGTGCTGGATATGAGATTACTCAGTCCTTGTCAAATAAGAAAGAATCGTGGCCCCAGATGTTGACTTCAGTTATAAGAATGCTGAGACTAGATGCCAAGAATCCTGACTCCTTGATTCTTTAATTGTTTTCAATTAGAGTAGATTAGGCAGAGTAGATTCTGCCCTAAAGACTTGTTATGATTGAACACATAGTAAAAACCCATCTAAAACTTCTTTCTTTTGAAAATAACACTTCCTGTCTTTTTGATGAAAAAGGAAATATTTGTTAAATTATGGTCTGTCAAAACAACCATAATATTTAATGAAGAATTAAAATCATCCATGATTCTTTGCTTATAGTTAAGTTTTTCTTATATTTCTCTCTAGTTGCTAATAATCTCTCCTTGGATGATATGAAAGGAATTGGCATTTCTTAACATCCTGCTTTTCCCCCCATCCTTTCTAATTCCACCAGACTTACTTTACCAAACTGCTTACAAATCTTCCATGCAGTTCTGCACAGCCTAAGAAGAAGAAGCCAAAATTACCTTGCTTATAGAAGTTCAGAAACTAAATCTGTGTCAGCATCAGCTTTCCACTATCCTAAAGTTCCAGGGCCACTACATGGCATTGTTTTTAAAAGAAGGAATGAACAGAGAAAGGAAAAGGGAGCAAAGCATTTGAGTATTTACTTTGTGCAAATGTGGTATTAATTGTGAGCAACCAAAGAGATGTAAAACATGGATTTGTCTTTGCAGAGCTTGTTGTATGGTTGTATAGGCCAAATATATTCCCCTAGAAATTATTTCAGATACAAGGAAGCAAATTGTCAAGGACCAATAAGGGCAACACACAGACCTTGCACAGATCTTTAGCAGAGATCATTTTGGTCTACAGTAAAAAGGCAGTAAAGTAAAAAAGCTTTCCTGAAGGAGGTAGGATTTAAGCTGTTCTTTTAGAGAAGATGTGTGTATTTGTTAGTTGCTTAGTGGTGTCTGACTCTTTGTGAGCCCATGAACCATGCCCACCAAGATCCTCTGTCCACGGGATTCTCCAGGCAAGAATACTGGAGTGGGTAGCCATTTCCATTTCCAAGGGATCTTCCCAAGCCAGGGATTGAACCTGATCTCTCACATTGCAGGCAGATTCTTTTCATCTGAGCCATCAGGAAAGCCCTTTAGAAAAGATAGGGGCTCGTTCATTCAATTTACCTCTCTTCATTTTTGTTTCAAATATTTATTGGTTATTTATTGGACATAGTTCAGACCACAGAGTTTGGTTTGGGTTTGAAGATAGGTAAGAATGACTACTTAGACATAGTTTAGTTGCCTTTACTTCAAACTTCTCCATATTAGCAAAGAATCAAGGTAAGGATTGGGCGTGAGGCTAAGAATAAATGTGAGCAGACATGAGAGATTGAGGCTCCTTTATGCCATCTTAGTTCCTCCAGAGAGGTTGCTGATTTTCAGCTCACAAAAAATGAAAAATCTACCAAGTCAGATGAGCACTTTTTGCAGTGTTATGGGTTGTAATGATCCACATTGGCATTCCAGGGTCCACTCCATCGTGGAGTAAGGAAATCAGTGCTGTGCCGGGTTATATTTTCCCATGCCTTATTTCCCCATGCTTTGGGTCCACACAATATTTCAAGGCAGAGGGTCACTATCAAACTAAGGATGCTTAGTGCTGTGTAAAGGGGCACAGGGTAGATGCAGCATTTGTCCTTAAGGAGTTTACATTCTGTGTGAGGTTAAACAAAACAGACAGTGGGAAGGAACACCCAGGAGAAAGATTGATGTGTACAATGATGTAGAAGGGTAGATGGTTTATGAGCTAAAAATGAATATTTGGTGAGTATCTCTACAGAAAAATCAAGCAGAAATGACTGTGGGGATGTTGTTTAGTCACTCAGTTGTGTCCGACTCTTCGTGACCCCATGGACTGCAGCATACCAGGCTTCCCTGTCCTTCACTATCTCCCAGAACTTGCTCAAACTCATGCCCATTGAGTCGATGATGCCATCCAACTATCTCATCCTCTGTTGTCCTCTTCTCCTCCTGCCTTCAATTTTTCCCAGCATCAAGGTCTTTTCTAATGAGTCAGCTCTTCACATCATGTGGCCAAAGTATTGGAGTTTCAACTTCAGCATCAGTGCTTCCAATGAATATTCAGTGTTGATTTTGAAAGGTTGCTGCTGAGAGCCGTGTGTTACGCCTGGATTTGTGACCTCCGGAGGACAGGGTTTCAATTCAGGGTCAGAGATGAGGTTTGACTACTTGGAGCTTTTTGTATAGCAAAGTTTTATTAAAGCATAACAGAGATAGGGAAAGCTTCTGACATAGACATTAGAAGGGAACAGAGAGAGAGTCCCTTTGCTAGTTTTTTAGCAAGGTGTTTCATGTCTGTTAGAAAGCTATTAATCAGGAATAAGAGAGACACCTCAAGGCTGGGGGAGTTTCATCAGGTCCCTCTCCCACAATATGCATTTTTGATATAGGATGGCATGAGGCGTGTCATCCCCTGGCCGTAAAACAGTTGACAGGAATACTGGTTTGTTGAGCCATAATCACCCCAAGGTTTGAGACAAGAAAAAAGTTAGTTTTAGATGGAACCATTTTGAAGAAAGGCAAATTCCAAAGCAAATACATAGCTTCATTAATATAGCTTAAGAAAAACATTTCCATAGGAAAAACACATTGGTTAGCTCAAGGCAGAACTAGGTGTCATCAACACAGAATTAAAAGAAGCCTCTTTTAATTTTGTGTAGAGAAGGGGAGAAAAAACGAAACAAACAAACACATCTGCCACTTGCAGTATATTTCCTCCAGCTGCTTGGGGACCTCTGGCCTTCCTACCCATTACCCTCTCCATTTCCTTAAGGATTGACTGATTTGATCTCCTTAGGGACTCTCAAGAGTCTTCTCCAACACCACAGTTCAAAAGCATCAATTCTTCAGTGCTCAGCTTTCTTTCTGGTCCAACTCTCACATCCATACATGACTACTGGAAAAAACCATAGCTTGGCCTCAGCGGACCTTTGCTGGCAAAGTGATGTCCTACTTTTTAATATGCTTTCTAGGTTGGTCATAGCTTTTCTTCCAAGGAGCTTTTAATTTCGTGGCTGCAGTCACCATCTGCAGTGATGTTGGAGCCCAAGAAAATAAAGTCTGTCACTGTTTTCATTATTTCCCCATCTACTTGCCATGAAGTGATGGGACTGGATGCTTTGATCTTAGTTTTTTGAATGTTGAGTTTTAAGCCAGCTTTTTCATTCCCCTCTTTCACTTTCATCAAGAAGCTCTTTAGTTCCTCTTCAGTTTCTGCCATAAGAGTGGTGTCATCTGCATATCTGAGGTTATTGATATTTCTCCCAGCAGTCTTAATTCCAGCTTATGCTTCATCCAGCCTGGCATTTTCCATGATGTACTCTTCATATAAATTAAAGAAGCATGGTGATAAGAAGTAGTGTAAAATGAATAATGTTCTATCCTAAGTAAAGGTATTTCAGCATTATACTAAAAATAAAGAGGAGTTGCTACAGTATTGGAAAGATGAAGATAGGGTCTTTAAGAAGATTAAATTAGCTATAGTGTGAACAGAATTGGGGGGATCAGAGACCAGAGGGGAAATAAAGTGTGATGGCTAACTTTATGTGTGAATAATTGACTGACTGGCTCAGGGCTGAGATAGGAATGGAGGCTTCTCGGGTACTTTCTCAGCATGGTTTTCCTAGAAAGTAGAAGCTTGAGGCAGAACTTCTATGGTGACTCTTTTAGGGGGGGCTGCGATGGCGCACTGAGCATGGCCGAGAGGAGCTACTCTGGGCTGGAGGTCAGGGGCAGCAGTTGGGAGGAGCTACCCCAGACCAGAGGCCAGGGGTGATGGCCAGGAGGACCTACCCTGTGTCTGAGATCAGGGGCAGCAGCTGGACTTTGCTGGGGCAGCTGTGAAGAGAGACCCAGTGTTCAAAGTAGGAGAAACCCAAGCAAGAGGGTAAGTGTGGCGAAAGGGCATCAGAAGGCAGACATACTAGAAGCATAATCATAGAAAACTAGCCAATCTGATCACATGGACCACGGCCTTGTCTAACTCAATGAAACTAAACCATGCTGTGTGGGGCCACCCAAGACAGAAGGGTCATGGTGGAGAGGTCTGCCAGAATGTGGTCCACTGGAGAAGGGAATGGCAAACCACTTCAGTATTCTTGCCTTGAGAACCCCATGAACAGTATGAAAAGGCAAAAAGATAGGAAACTAAAAGATGAACTCCCCAGGTGAGTAGGTACCCAATATGCTACTGGAGATCAGTGGAGAAATAATTCCAGAAAGAATAAAGGGATGGAACCAAAGCAAAGTCGATGCCCATTTGTGGATTTGACTGGTGATAGAACCAAGGTCCGATGTTGTAAAGAGCAATATTGCATAGGAACCTGGAATGTTAGGTCCATGAATCAAGGCAAATTGGAATTGGTCAAACAGGAGATGGCAAGAGCGAATGTCGACATTCTAGAAATCAGTGAACTAAGATGGACTGGAATGGGTGAATTTAACTCAGATGACCATTATATCTACTACTGTGGGCAGGAATCCCTTAGAAGAAATGCAGTAGTCATTATGGTCAACAAAAGAGTCCAAAAATCCAGTACCTGGATGCAATCTCAAAAATGACAGCATGATCTCTGTTTGTTTCCAAGGCAAACCATTCAAAATCACGGTAATCCAAGCCTATGGCCCAACCAGTAATGCTGAAGAAGCTGAAGTTGAACGGTTCTAGGAAGACCTGCAAGACCTTTTAAAACTAACACCCAAAAGAGATGTCCTTTTCATTATAGGGGACTGGAATGCAAAAGTAGGAAGACAAGAAACACCTGGAGTAACAGGCAAATTTTGCTTTGGAGTACAGAATGAAGCAGAGCAAAGGCTAATAGAGTTTTGCCAAGAGAATGTGCTGGTCATCGCAAACACCCTCTTCCAACAACACAAGAGAAGACTCTACACGTGGACATCACCAGATGGCAAACATCAAAATCAGATTGATTATATTCTTTGCAGCCAAAGATGGAGAAGCTCTATACAGTCAGCAAAAACAAGACTGGAAGCTGACTGTGGCTCATATCATGAACTCCTTATTGCCAAATTCAGACTGAAATTGAAGGAAGTAGGGGAAACCACTAGACCATTCAGGTATGACCTAAATCAAACTCCTTGTAATTATACAGTGGAAGTGAGAAATAGATTTAAGGGACTAGATCTGATAGACAGAGTGTCTGATGAACTATGGACAGAGGTTTGTGACATTGTACAGGAGACAGGGATTAAGACCATCCCCAAGAAAAAGAAATGCAAAAAGCAAAATGGCTGTCTGAAGAGGCCTTACAAATAGCTGTGAAAAGAAGAGAAGTGAAAAGCAAAGGGGAAAAGGAAAGAGATTCCCATCTGAATGCAGAATTCCAAAGAATAGCAAGAAGGATAAGAAAGCCTTCCTTAGCGATCAATGCAAAGAAATAGAAGGAAACAACAGAATGTTAAAGACTAGAGATCTCTTCAAGAAAATTAGAGATACCAAGGGAACATTTCATGCCAAGATGGGCTTGATAAAGGGCAGAAATGGTATGGACCTAACAGAAGCAGAAGATATTAAGAAGAGGTGGCAAGAATACACAGAAGAACTGTACAAAAAAGATCTTCACAACTCAGATAATCACAATGGTGTAATCACTCACCTAGTGCCAGATATCCTGGAATGTGAAGACAAGTGGGCCTTAGAAAGCATCACTACAAACAAAGCTAGTGGAGGTGATATAATTCCAGCTGAGCTCTTTAAAATCCTAAAAGATGATGCTGTGAAAGTGTTGCACGAAATATGCCAGCAAATTTGGAAAACTCAGCAACGGCCACAGGACTGGAAAAGGTCAGTTTGCATTCCTATCCCAAAGAAAGGCAATGCCAAAGAATGCTCAAACTACTGCACAATTGCACTCATCTCAAATGCTAGTAAAGTAATGCTCAAAATTCTCCAAGCCAGGCTACAGTAAAACATGAACGGTGAACTTCCAGATGTTTAAGCTGGTTTTAGAAAAAGCATAGGAGCCAAAGATCAAATTGCCAATATCCACTGGGTTATCGAAAAAGCAAGAGAGTTCTAGAAAAACATCTACTTCTGCTTTATTGACCATGCCAAAGCCTTTGACTGTGTGGATCAAAAATAAACTGTGGAAAATTCTGAAAGTGATGGGAATACCAGACCACCTGACCTGCCTCTTGAGAAACCCATATGCCGGTCAGGAAGCAACAGTTAGAACTGGACATGGAACAACAGATTGGTTCCAAATAGGAAAAGGAGTATGTCAAGGCTGTATATTGTAACCCTGCTTATTTAACTAGCTATGACCCACCTAGGCAGCATATTGTATAGCAGAGATTTTACTTTGCTGACAAAAGTCTGTCTAGTCAAAACTGTGGTTTCTCCAGCAGTCATGTATGGATGTGAGAGTTGGACTATAAAGAAAGTTGAGCACCAAAGAATTGATGTTTCTGAACTGTTATGTTGGAGAAGACTCTAGAGAGTCCCTTAGACTGCAAGGAGATCAAATCAGTCAATCCTAAAGGAAATCAGTCCTGAATATTTATTGGAAGAAATGATGCTAAAGCTGGAGCTCCAACACTTTGGCCATCTGATGTGAAGAACTGACTCATTGGGAAAGACCCTGATGCTGGGAAAGATTGCAGGCCGGAGAAGAAGGGGATGATAGAGGATGAGATGGGTGGATGGTATCACCAACTCAATGGATATGAGTGTGAACAAGTTCCGGGAGTTGGTGATGGACAGGGAAGCCCGGCATGCTGAAGACCATGAGGTTGCAAAGAGTTGAACATGACGGAGTAACTGAACTGAAGCGAAGCAAAAATATAGACAGTGGTGGCTGACAGATAGGAAGGGGCACAGGAGAAGGTAAATTGGGAAAGGGGATCACTATATGGATGGAAAGATTCTGACTGCCAGCCAATGCAGGAGACACAGGAGGCTGGGTTCCATCCCTGGGTTGAGAGGATCCCCTGGAGAAGGAAATGGCATCCTACTCCAGCATTCTTGCTGGAGAATCCCATGGACAAAAGAGCCTGGCAGGCTACAGTCTATGGGGCCAGAAGAGTCAGACACAACTGAGTGACTGAGCACATTGAATCAGTGCACAGGAAATGGGCATTAATACTTCATTTTCTTCAGTCTCTTCCTTTGTTTGTGGGGAAATTTATCACAATATTTCCCAGAGGATGTGGTTAAGTAAAAAAGTATTTTCTTGCATAGTTTTTTCTCTTATATTTATCATTATATATTCATTTCAAATGAGAAAATATTTAATTACTTTTTATTTGTTCTATGTTTATTTATATTCCACTTATTCTTCCAGAACAAGGAAATCATATTTCTTGTGTTTGACTTGGTTCACATACACAATAAGCGGTGTGCAAATAAATTCTCTTAAATTATTTTGTCATACGATGATCATATTTTCATTCATCAGACATAAATATCATTACAATTACCAACTGTATTTCCTTCTCAGATGTGGATGTGTAACAGGCTTCATGATACACTGTGCAGAAGTGGTGCATTTATAGATGTGCAAAGAAACAAGCTCATTGCTTTCATTTTTCTCTGCACTAATCTGTCAAAAAAAAATCTCTGAGCTGAATTTTAACCTTAGTAGATTAAGTTAATGGAATTTAAAAATATGCTTCTATGAAAACTATCTTTAAAAAGATTTAATACTGATATTTAGTGAATTTTTAGCTTATTTAGTCTAAAGTAAACCACTAAGTTATTTCCAGGACCTCAACTAAACTCAGTGTTTGAAGAAGAAAGAAAGCAAATAAATTTTAATTTTAGGAGAGAAGTCAATTTCAAAAAAAATGAATGATTAAATATTTTGATCTTATTATGACATAGTTGCTTTCATTTCTTTTTAACAAAATCACTAAATTGGTCCTTCCCATAATTTAGACACTTTTAGTAGTCCTCTATCTCTTTGACAAGTTAGAAGAATCTAGATTTTCATCAAGTGGGGAGCCCAATCAAACCACTTGCATTTTTTCTAGATAAATGTTACAGTACCTATTTATGTTGTTGCTTAGTTGCTAAGTTATGCCTGACTCTTTTGCAAGCCCATGAAGAACTGTAGCCCACCAGGCTCCTCTATGCATGGGATTTCCCAGGCAAGAATATTGGAGTGGTTTGTGATTACAATACCCATAGATCACAGTTAATTTTGGATTCTCATCTAAAATTGCATTGAAATAACTGATAGTAAAAACATGTTACAGCCTGCATAGAATCACTGAAGTCAGATTGCTTAAGAAATGCAGCTGTTTCTGTTGTATGCAATTCAGTACTGATGCTAAAATGATTGGCTGGTAGAGAGTATATTTTTCCCCATGTGTGTTTTCTTAAGTGATGGGTTAAATAATAAGACGAGCTGTAGGCATGTTGCAGTCTGATTCCATGACTCTTGTGTTGTCAGTGGCCAGGTAAACAGAACTACTCTGAAGGTGATGGGTAGCCAGCTACCTTCCTGACAGTTCAATATGAAAGCCAGCTTTAGAGACTTCCCTGGTGGTCCAGTTGTTAAGAATACACCTGCTAAAGCAGGGAACATAGGTTTGATCCTTGGTCTGCATAGGCTGCAGAGCAACTAAGCCCATGCATCACAACTACTGAGCCTGCATGCTGCCCCTACTGATGCTTGAGTGCCCTACAGCCCGTGCTCCACAACAAGGAGAAGCTACTGCGATGAGAAGCCCAAGCACCACAACTAGAGAGTAGCCCCTTCTTGCCACAACTAGAGATAGCCTACACACAGCCAGGAAGAACTATCACAACCCCCCAAATTAATTAATTAATTAAAAGAGAAAGAAAACCAACTTGAAAGACTTTCAAAACAAAGACTGTTTATAAGGATTTGATTTCTCGATCTTTGGATTTTGTTATGAGATCTTTTTCACTGACATAGAATAAAAACCTAAACTTCATCCCGGTGCACCAGTCCTGAACACCCTGTGAGGGAGGTGGGAGGGGAGTTCTGGAAGGGGAACACATGTATGCCCATGGCATTTTCACGTCAATGTATGGCAAAACCAACGTGATAATGTAAAGAAAAAAAAAACTTAAATTTCAAAATCAAATATGTAGTATTTGGAGATTTTATTCCTCTGCTCCAGTCCATCCTTTTAATTCTTTAGAGTTAATTACTCTTAGCTATTTCTGGATTTCCTACACTGGGGATTCCACTAGGATATTAAAAGTCTATTTTAAAATTCTTTCTTAATCACAGTTGCCTTATTGCCAGGATACACTGAGAGCTCATTTGTCCAGAGTTCCTATTTGAGTTTTATCTACTATCTCAATAATGCCCTGTACAGCTAATTCATTTTTCCTGGCTTGAGATATCCAGGGTTATATAATGAGGATGTACTCTACAGCACAGAGAACTCTGCTCAATGTTACTTGGCAGCCTGGGTGGGACAGGTGTTTGGGAGAGAATGGGTACATGTATGTGTATGGCTGAGTCCCTGTGGTGTCCAACTAAAACTATCACAACTTTGTTGTCCATCTGGACTATCACATTCTTGTTAATCAGTTACTGCTGCTGCTCAGTTGTGTTCCACTCTTTATGATCCCATGGACTGCAGCACTCCAGGCTTCCCTGTCCTTCACTATCTCCCGGAGTTTGCTCCAACTCATGTCCATTGAGTCAATGATGCCATCCAACCATTTCCTCCTCTGTCATCCCCTTCTCCAACCCTCAGTCTTTCGCAGCATCAAGGTCTTTTCCAATGAGTCAGTTTTTCATATCAGGTGGCCAAAGTATTGGAGTTTCATCTTCAGCATCAGACCTTCCAGTAAATATTCAGGGTAATCAGCTATTTAGTTCAGTTCAGCCACTTAGTCCTGTCTGACTTGTGACCCCATGGACTGCAGCATCCAGGCCTCCCTTTCCATCACCAACTCCTGGAGCTTGCTCAAACTCATGTTCATTGAGTCAGTGATGACATCCAATCATATCATCTTCTGTAGTCCTTTTCTCCTCCTGCCTTCAATCTTTCCCAGCATCAGGGTCTTTTCCAATGAGTCAGTTCTTCACATCAGATGACCAAAATATTGGCACTTCAGCTTCAGCATCTGTCCTTCCAATGAATATTCAGGAATGATTTCCTTTAGGATTGACTGATTGCAATGATTAATCTCCTTACAGTCTAAGGGGCTCTCAAGAGTCTTCTCCAATACCACAGTTCAAAAACATCAATTCTTGGTGCTCAGTTTTCTTCATATTCCAACTTTCACATCCATACATGACTACTGGAAAAACCATAGGATTGACTGGAACTTTATTGGCAAAGTAATGTCTCTGATTTTTAGTATGTTCTCTAGATCAGCTATACTCCAACATAAAATAAAAAGTTAAAAAAAATCCATGGTTATGAATTATACTTTGTTGTCTTGTGTCTTAAGTGTCCTTGGATCTGGAATAATGCTCATCATTCTTTCCTTTTCTCTCATAATGTTGGCAATTTCAAAGAGCACCTGTTATTTGTAGAACATCCATCAAATTGAGCTTACCTGAGGCTTCTTTTGATTAGATTCAGGTTATGGATGTTGTACAGGGTAACAGATGTGACATTGTGTTCTCCTCAGGCCATCACATCAGGAGGCAATCTATGTTGTTTGCCACATTATTGGTGTTTTTGACTATAATCATATGGCTATGATGATTCTGCCAGGTTTCTCTACTGTCAAGTCACTATCTCTCCTTGGTAATTAATACTTGGTTTGAAAATAAATATTTTTAGGCAGTGTAAAAACTTTCACCTACACTAAGCATTCATTAATAATCTTTGCTTAAATAAAGTTTTATTATAATGGTGATTGTTCTAACTCCACTCACATTTATCAGCTGATATTCTAGCTGAAGGAGCAAGATTCTTCCTTCCCACCTCTTATTCATTTAGCTTTAATTTATTGATTGGTATTTGTATGGATTCAAGGATTTTTACTGTATTCATGGATTCTTATTGAATTCAGTGTATTCATTGAATCTGTTACCACCAACATCAGAATTCTTTTTTCAATATTTTCACACTGAAGGATACAATTTCTGAAGGTGGTTTTATCTCCAACCTTTCTTATCTTTCTTGTGTATTTTTTTCAGAAACTCTTTGCATTCTGTGAAGTTGGCTCTGCTGAAATTCAGTATTTGTTTTTCACTTATAGGTTATTTGCAGTATAACATTGTCTGTCTTCTAATTATGCCAAAAGGATGAGTTTTGTGTGGTTTTATTTGTTCTTCTTGTCATTTGGAGGCTGTTGGAAGAGATTTTGGTTAGGTGGCTGTCATTGTCCAACTGCCCAGGGCTCTTGGAAGCAAAGAATTTTAAAAGTTAAAATTGAATTTCCTTTGATGAGGAGGAATTGCCTTTTGTGTAAAATGATAAAACTTGAGAAGCTATTTCTTAGTACAATGTGAAAACTTAATAGCATGGAACAGAAAATAAAAGAAGAAGAGGCAATATTCGCTGTAAAAATGATGAACAGGTATTAGGAAAAGAATGGTGAATAAAGAGAGAATTCAGGAGAAATGACCAAGCAACTTGACAGATGTCCATGGAGGAAAATGTATATTAAGACAGTGTTAAAGACATGTCAAAGCAGTATAAAGATTAAGGATGTCTAATATGAAATTTTTACTTTTTGAAGCCATGTAAATACACTTCTGTTATTGCAAATTTAAAGTTAAACATACTATATATATACAGACACAATGGACCAGTGTTTGTAAGAGTGTTGGAAGGAAAGATGCTGATTTCTGTGTCTTGGTTTGTCGCAAAGCAGGAAACAGAGAAGAGTTATAGGGGTCCAAATGCCAATGACATCAACAGTCCAGGGAGGCAGGTAGGCAAATCCAGAGTAATCATGAAGACATCAGCACTAGGGAATTCTTGAAAATCTTGGTGAGAGTACCTGACTCCCCATAGAACATGAGGTAAAGGGCTTGACCCAATTTTGCCTGGCTTTCAAATGTTGAGATGTCCTCAGTAAATATACTTTTCTTACTGTGAGGTTTGATTCTGTAACTGACATTGTGGAGAATGCCTTTATGAATTCAGCAACTAGGACATGTCAACTCCATGCCAGGTACTGCTCTCAGAAATGGAAATGTGATAAGAAAGAATGATTACAAATTCCCATCCTCATGGAAATTTCATTAGAGTAGAAGAGACATACAATACCCAAGAGAAACAAATAAAATATATATCATACTATATTTGATGGCTTTAAGAGCTAAGGAGGAGACTTCTCGGGTGATGCAGTGGTAAAGAATCTGCCTGCCAACACAGGAGATGCAAAAGACACGAGTTTGATCCCTGGCTCAGGAAGATCCCCCAGAATAGGAAATGGTGCCTTACTCCAGTATTTTTGCCTGGAAAATCTCATGGACAAAGGAGCCTAGTGGGCTGCAGTCCCTGGGGCTGCAGAGCTGAACACAGCTGAGTGAGGATGCATACACCATCATTGCCTGGTATTTGATCTACAACCATTTACTTAACTTTTCTATGTCTTCTTTTCTTAATCTGTGAAATAAAAACAGTAATACTTTAAAGGATTCCTCTGAGTATTAAATATGATGATATAAATATAGTACTCAGCATAGTGCCTTGAACATAGGCTTTTCTAAGTGTCAGCTATGACTATCATGAGACTTGACTGAGAGAATTCAACCAATGTATTATGATCTGACATCCCACAGGATAAAACTTTGGCCGCTACTGCCCTGCAGCTGCCTGAGCTAGAGAATCATTTTGAATGGCTTGAGAAAGTCCCTGGGTTTCTGAATATCTTTGAGATGAACCAAGAATTTAGATTTTTAAACTTTTTGATGTCAGTGTTTTCTGTTTAAATTCTATTTCCAAATGGAATAAAGTTATGATGTTTTTCATTATAGGAGAAAAATTACCGCTACAGATACACATAAGAAGAAAGTAAAAATAAAACAAAAACTCTTTCCCCGGGGCTAACATTGACATATGGTGACTATTCTTTCACGCATCTCTATGTACATCCCTGAAGCTCTGTGGGCCTGCCTTTCACCAGGAGCCCAGAGAGTTCCATGCCCAGTTCTCTCGTCTTCAAGTCTCAGCTTCTCCTCTGGAAAAAGGGAATACTATTTCTTTTGAAAATTTATTTGTTTTTAACTACCATTTATTTATTTTTAAAATAATATTTATTTGGCTGCATCAGGTCTTAGTTGCAGCACACAGGATCTTTGATCTTCATTGTGGTATGTGAGATCTTTGAGTTGCAGCATTTGAATTCTTAGTTTTGACCTGTGGGATCCAGTTCCCTGACCAGGGATTGAACCTGGGCTCCCTGCATTAACAGCTTGGAATCAGCCACTGGGCCACCAGACAAGTCCTGAAGTCCTGTTTCATAACCCTTCTTCTCTTCAATAAACTGCCTAGTCACAATAGATCAATCCTTCTTACCCTCATTCTTTGCATTCATGCACTTCACTCATTCTATAGGCTGGGAACAAAGCCTTACGCCCTAGGAGACAATAAGGTTACACATCTTCCTCCTTATAATTGTTGATTTATAACTTTTTGTCAGACATCGCTTAAAAAGTTTACCTCTTTGTGAGTAAGTCCTTTCTTTTTCAGTACAATTTTCCCCCAAGTGTGGTAAAGATGTATACTATAAAAAGGAATATTTCCACATTATGTTTCAGGCAAAGACATACTAATCAAGAGATGACACAACAGTGCAGAGTCTGAGAATATTATACAGAATATTAGATAGAACAATGTTTAGTTGAATTCAGAATTGCTCTTTGTGTACATACACAGAGGGGAAGGGGGTGACTTGTGAGTATGTTCTGTGCATGCACCATTCTGTTCTTTAAATACAAAATTTTGTTGCTGTCAAAGTGGTTTCTATGGTAAAACATAATTTTCAGTGCAGTTTGAAGTTGAAAACTAGTGAATAAAATGGCACACACACACAAAAAAGGTTACCTTCCAAAGAATGGCTGCTTTGTCCCTTTCTCCACCACTCATCAACCATGTCCTAAGCTCCTCTTCCTTTTTTGGTCAGGATACTAAACTTCTGAACTTTCCTGATGGCTCAGTGTTAGAGACTCTGCCTGCCAATGCAGGAGACATGGGTTCAATCCCTGGGTCAGGAAAATCCCCTTGGAGAAGGAAATGGCAACCCACTCCAGTATTCTTGCCTGGAGAATCCCCTGGACAGAGGATCCTGGCAGGCTACAGTCCATGGGGTCACAAAAGAGTAGAATATGACTTAAACAACAACAACAACAAAAAATTGCGTATTTCTATTTTCCACGTGACTTCAAATTGCCTGCAAGTGTGGTTTGCATTTTTGCTTGTCCAACACTGTCTTTTTTGTGTATAGTAGTGTCTAATACATATTTCTGTTTATACTTTTTTCCATAAATGAGTAAAACACTTAATACAACACTGGAGAAATAAATTGGAGTAGTAAAAAGCTTTCTAGATTTTTCTCTGGCTTAAGTCAGATCACCTCAATTAAGAAACTTGAAAGGAAACTCTAAATGTGAATATTATCTATAAATCCCTTTGCAAGTGACTTTCCCCTTGTCTTTCCTAAGTATTTACAATGACTTTCATCGTGAAATATATCCACTGTTTTCCCAGTTTGTCCAAAAGGTCCACATTACAGAGTAAAAATATCGATTACTGCATTTATTAGCATGAAGCCAAGTTTAAAATTTAAATAATTATATTTATTCATCACAGTTCCTTAAGAAAATTTCTCAGAAACTGAAATTTAAGAGATGAACAAATATTTTTATAAGCAGACACAGTTAAATATCATTTTAGATAAATCTATTTTGGGGTCTGATATTTTTGTATTATTTCACCAGTAAGATCGAGACTCAATGTGTTAAATGGCAACATAGTTCAGGGATTATACTCTCACACTGAAATAATAATAATATTGCAGAGTCAGTGTTCTTCAAAATGCATTTCCATCAGCATTTATTTGGGACCAAGTATGCATCAGTTACCAGAAATAGAAAAATCTCTGTGGAACATCACTACTAAAGCAATTTAGCAGCAGCAGCATTGCTTTGAGATGAATTATATAGGGTGTGGTCTGCTCTTCAATGGGGTGAATCAGAGCTGGGTAAGTGACAGTGGGCCACCTCGTTGGGATCTCAGTAAAAATAGTGCCAATCCCACCCCATCGTGGGACAGTGTTGGCCACTTTGGTGGGAGGTGTTATGAGTAGGAAGCAGCAGCAGCAGGTTTAAAGCATCTGGATTTCAGATGCTTACCTCTAAGATTCTAGACCCAGAGGAGGAGGGTGGGGGTCCAATAGCAGAGATAACTTTCATACGAGGGCCAGGACACAGCTGAGACTTCAAGGAGCAACCAGTTTAATGTTCCACTCATCTTTCCAGTGAACATAAAAATCAGGGTAAACTTATTCGTACCAAACTTGTTACTTCCCAGTTGAAGTGCTAGATTGTAAGACTGGAAAACACAGATGATTATTACTGTTTTTTTTCCTAGGACATTTTCCCCTGAAGTTATATGCTTTTGATTATATGTTATTGATATTTTTTAATCATATGGTTTTTAGGACATATATTAAGTTAACCATAAAAATACATTCTAATATACAGTTGTGATTGTTCAGTTGCTAAGTCATGTCTGACTCTTCGAGAGCTCATGAACTGCAGCACACCAGGCTTCCCTGTCCTTCACTATCTCCTGGAGTTTGCTCAAGTTCGGTGATACCATTGAACCATCTCATCCTCTGTCGCCCCCTTCTCCTTTTGCCATTGATCTTTCCCAGCATCAGGGTTTTTTTCAATGAGTCTGCTCTTTGCCTCAGGTGGTCAGAGTATATGCAGTAGGTACTGAAAAATATTATTTGGCTCCACTTATATGAGGTATCCAGATTAATCAAATTCATGGGGTCAGAAAGTACACTAATAGGTGCCAGGGGCTGATGGCAGGATGGGGAGATGGGGAGAAGGAATAGGGAGTTTGTGTTTAATAGGGACAGAGTTTCAGCTTAGGAAGGTGAAAAATTCGGGAGATGGATGATGGTGAGAGTTGCACAGCAGTGTCAACTGCAATAAACATAAACATGGTCAAAATAGAATGTTTTACATTATGCAACTTTTACCACCATAGAAAACCTTCAAAAATTATTTATATTTATTTTTGCTATTTGTTTATTTTATTGAAGTATACTTGGTTTACAGTGTGTTGTTAGTTTCAGGGGTTCAACAATATGCTATAAATATTATCCCGCTGATTCTTGCATTAGTCCAAAGTGGTTGAATTGGTCAGAAATAATTGTTTTTACTTTGTAGATAAATTGATGTGGACAAAACACTTATGACCAGTCATGCAATAATCAATTCATCCATCAGGAGCAAAACCAAGTCTCTCCAACCTCTGATCTCACTCTCTCTCACTCCGGTCATGGAGAGGAATGGTAGAGACGTACCAAACTGTGATTGTTTGTGGTAATTTAAGATACCAGTAGGTAGGAATGTGTGGGGACAAGAATTAGTAAGGAAGTTCCATTTCCATTTGAGATGGTTCCCCCACCCATTTGTTGTATGACTTTTGTCACTGAGCCTCTCTGGGTTTCATTTCTTCCTTGGTATGTAAGATTCTTGGGCCAAGTCAAAGATGGATCACATGGGATCCAGGAAGCCCTCCCTTCCCACCCTGGAAGTTGCATCATTCATGAAGTTTTTGGGTTGTTTATAAGTCTGAACTTCTACAGGACACGTGGAACACATGCAGTTTTCTAAGCAGAGAGTTCAGAGATAAAGTCAGATTTCCAAAGAAGCCTGTGGTCAAAAAATCACTGGCAACAAACAAATCAACAAAATTAGAATACATAATTTCAAAGGCCCTAATTGAGTTAAATACCTGTGTATTGGATTGGCTAAAAAGTTCATTTTGGTTTTTCCATAACATCTTGTGAAACACTTGAATGAATTTTTTGGCCTATCAAATATTTAATGCTAGTAATGGCAAATCACTTCAGTATTATTGCCTTGAGAACCCCATGAACAGTATGAAAAGGCAAAAAGATAGGAAACTAAAAGATGAACTCCCCACATTGGTAGGTGCCCAATATGCTACTGGAGATCAGTGGAGAAATGATTCCAGAAAGAATGAAGGGATGAAACCAAAGCAAAATCGATGCCCAGCTGTGGATGTGACTGGTGATAGAACCAAGGTCTGATGTTGTAAAGAGCAATATTGCATAGGAACCTGGAATGCTAGGTCCATGAATCAAGGCAAATTGGAACTGGTCAAACAAAAGATACCAAGAGTGAACGTTGACATTCTAGGAATCAGTGAACTAAGATGGACTGGAATGGGTGAATTTAACTCAGATGACCATTATATATATTACTATGGGCAGGAATCCCTTAGAAGAAATGAAGTAGCCATCATGGTCAACAAAAGAGTCTGAAATGCAGTATTTGGATGCAACCTCAAAAATGACAGAATGATCTCTGTTTGTTTCCAAGGCAAACCATTCAAAATCGCAGTAATCCAAGCCTATGGCCCAACCAGTAATGCTGAAGAAGCAGAAGTTGAACGGTTCTAGGAAGACCTACAAGACCTTTTAAAACTAACATCCAAAATAGATGTCCTTTTCATTATAGGGGACTGGAATGCAAAAGTAGGAAGTCGAGAAACACCCGGAGTAACAGGCAAATTTGGCCTCAGAGTACAGAATGAAGCAGAGCAAAGGCTAATAGAGTTTGCCAAGAGAATGCGCTGGTGAGAGCAAACACCCTCTTCCAACAACACAAGAGAAGACTCTACACATGGACATCACCAGATGGTCAACACCAAAATCAGATTGATTATATTCTTTGTAACCAAAGATGGAGAAGCTCTATACGGTCAACAAAACCAAGACCGGAAGCTGACTGTGGCTCATATCATGAACTCCTTATTGCCAAATTCAGACTGAAATTGAAGAAAGTAGGGGAAACCATTAGACCAGTCAGGTATGACCTAAATCAAACCCCTTGTAATTATACAGTGGAAGTGAGAAATAGATTTAAGGGACTAGATCTGATAGACAGAGTGCCTGATGAACTGTGGACAGAGGTTCGTGACATTGTACAGGAGACAGGAATTAAGACCATCCCCAAGAAAAAGAAGTGTAAAAAAGCAAAATGGCTGTCTGAGGAGGCCTTACAAATAGCTGTGAAAAGAAGAGAAGTGAAAAGCAAAGGAGAAAAGGGAAGATATTCCCATCTGAATGCAGAATTCCAAAGAATAGCAAGAAGAGATAAGAAAGCCTTCCTTAGTGATCAATGCAAAGAAATAGAGGAAAACAACAGAATGAGAAAGACTAGAGATCTCTTCAAGAAAATTAGAGATACCAAGGGAACATTTCATGCCAAGATGGGCTTGATAAAGGACATAAATGGTATGGACCTAACAGAAGCAGAAGATATTAAGAAGAGGTGGCCAGAATACACAGAAGAACTGTACAAAAAAGATCGTCACGACTCAGATAATCACAATAGTGTGGTCATTCACACTTAGCTAGAGCCAGACATCCTGGAATGTGAAGTCAAGTGGGCCTTAGAAAGCCTCACTACAAGGTGATGGAGTGGGAATATCCCTTGGAGGAAGAAATGGCCACCCACTGCAGGAGGTGATGGAATTCCAGTTGAGCTATTTCAAATCCTAAAAGATGATGCTATGAAAGTGCTGCACTCAATATGCCAGGAAATTTGGAAAACTCGTCAATGGCCACAGGACTGGAAAAGGTCAGTTTTCATTCCAATCCCAAAGAAAGGCAATGCCAAGGAATGGTCGAACTACAACACAATTGCACTCACATTATACGCTAGTAAAGTAATGCTCAAAATTCTCCAAGCCAGGCTACAGCAATATGCGAACTGTGAGCTTCCAGATATTCAAGCTGGTTTTAGCAAAGGCAGAGGAACCAGAGATCACATTGCCAACATCCACTGGATCATCGAAAAAGCAAGAGAGTTCCAGAAAAACATCCACTTCTGCTTTATTGACTATGCCAAAGCCTTTGACTGTGTGGATCACAATAAACTAAGGAAAATTCTTAAAGAAATGGGAACACCAGACCACCTGACCTGTCTCTTGAGAAACCTGTATGCAGGTCAGGAAGCAACAGTTAGAACAGGACATGGAACAACAGATTGGTTCTGAATAGGGATAGGAGTATGTCAAGGCTGTATATTTTCACCCTGCTTATTTAACTTATATACAAAATACATCAGGAGAAATGCTAGGCTGGAAGAAGCACAAGCTGAAATCAAGATTGCTGGGAGAAATACCAATAACCTCAGATATGCAGATGACACCACCCTTATGGTAGAAAGTGAAGAGGAACTAAAAAGCCTCTTGCTGAAAGTAAAAGGAGAGAGTGAAAAAGTTGGCTTAAGGCTCAACATTAAGAAAACTAAGATCATGGCATCTGGTCCCATCACTTCATGGCAAACAGATGGGGAAATAGTGGAAACATTGTCAGACTTTATTTTTTTGGGCTCCAAAATCACTGCAGATGGTGATTGCAGCCATGAAATCAAAATACACTTACTCCTTGGAAGGAAAATTATGGCCACCCTGGATAGCATATTGAAAAGCAGAGACATTACTTTGCCAACAAAGGTCCATCTAGTCAAGGCTATGGTTTTTCCAGTAGTCATGTATGAATGTGAGAGTTGGACAGTGAAAAAGTCTGAGCACTGAAGAATTGATGCTTTTGAACTGTGGTGTTGGAGAAGACTCTTGAGAGTCCCTTGGACTGCAAGGAGATCCAACCAGTCCATCCTAAAGGAGATCAGTCCTGGGTGTTCATTGGTGGGACTGATGCTGAAGCTGAAACTCTAGTACTTTGGCCACCTCATGAGAAGAGTTGACTCGTTGGAAAAGACCCTGATGCGGATAAGGATTGGGGGCAGGAGGAGAAGGGGACGACAGAGGATAAGATGGCTGGATGGCATCACTGACTCGATGGACATGGGTTTGAGTGGACTCCGGGTGTTTGTGATGGACAGAGAGGCCTGGGGTGCTGCTGTTCATGGGGTTGCAAAGAGTCGGACACGACAGAGCAACTCAACTGAAATGATACTAGGATTAGGGCTGCCATGGTGACTCAGTAGTAGAGAATCAGCCTGCAATGAAGGAGACTCGAGTTTGATCCCTGAGTTGGAAAGATCCCCTGGAGAAGGAAATGGCTACCCACTCCAGTATTCTTGCCTGGGAAACCCCATGGACAGAGGAGCCTGGTGGGCTACAGTCGATAGGGGTCACCAAGAGTTGGGCCTGATTTAGCAACTAAAACAGCATCAAAATTCTAGGATTAAATGTGATATGGAATAAGAAAAATCTTTTTTCATTATAATTTTGAAGCACTAATGGTTATAGGATTTCAAAACAAATAACCTCAAAGCCAATCTGGGAATAAATATTAAAAGGGCAGCCCATGATATCACTATATCTGAATGTGTCTGGAATTCTAACACATTGAAGTCTCTTCATGTGTTCTAATGTAATGTGATAAGCCTGCATTTCCTTGGTGAGAATGCTTGAGGAATGGTTGAATCATTTATTTTGCAGACATGTGGATTCTCTCACTTCTCACGATATGTTAATATTTTTCAGACAATGTTACTGAGAAGACAAATTTGCTTGGGATGCCAATATGTTAAAGCTCATGCTTTTTGGTTATAGATTCAATGCGTCATGTTGAAATCATTTCAGAAGCTGTATGTGGTTTGTGTGTGTGTGTGTGTGTGTGTGTGTGTGGTGTGGGGAAGAGTTTGGCAGCAAAGAAGGGAGTTTCCTCAAAGTTTCTGAATGCTTTTATTATTCTCAGTGGGAGTTTGCCAACAGGACACTTGGAATTTGTTTGGTTTTGGAAAGCTAGGGAATTCTTATCGTTAGACACATGGGAAAATAGAACAAGTTGTTATTTGGAGATTGCAAGGAAATGAATGGTGGTCAAGCTGGTTGGTATTCATGGACAGGTTGAGTGATTCCCATGTTAGCTTTTCCTTTCAGCCTCAGAATGTCTTACACACATATCCCAATGCAAATGTCATCAAACCTATCTTTCTAGGCAACAACAGTGCTGGGGACTGTACCACTGTAAGCCTGAAGGCTTTTCTCCAAGGTCATTATTTTCTAGACTGTTTGTGGCAGCAGCTCCATCTCTTACATCCTTATTCTTGTCTTTCACCCCATCATGATGTCTGACTCATTCTTTCTGCAGATATTTTCAAGACTTATCTTTTTCTTTCCACAGTCACAATCTAGTCCTAATTCCATGTCAACTGTACTACTGTGAATTCTCTAAATGCCCTACCATTTCCCGCCCCCTGCCCTGCCATAATCTTTTCTTCTGTGAGCTAAGTTACACTGAGCAGTAAGTTATCCACCTCATGCATTTTTGATCTATTATCTATCTGTCCATTTCACAATCTTTTAATATTTATCAGTAAATACAATAAACCTGCTAGTAAGTCTTATTTTTTTCTCTATCACAGTAAGTATATACAACACATATGTTCTATGAGGACCTTGTTTGTAAAAAGATGAAGATGATAGACAAGAGCCTTTAACATTGCATGGAATCACAGTTTTATAGATTACATCAGTTAAGTTCAGTCTCTCAGTTGTGTCTGACTCTTTGCGACCCCATAGACTGCACTACGCCAGGCCTCCCTGTCCATCACCAACTCCAGGAGTTTACTCAAGCTCATGTCCATCGAGTCAGTGATGCCATCCAACCATTTCATCCTCTGTCATCCCCTTCTCCTCCTTCCTTCAATCTTTCCCAGCATCAGGGTCTTTTCCAATGAGTCAGTTCTTTGCATCAGGTGGCGAAAGTATTGGAGCTTAATCTTCAGCTTCAGCATTGGTCCCTCCAATGTATATTCAGGAATGATTTCCTTTAGGATTGACTAGTTGGATCTCCTTTCAGTCCAAGAGACTCTCAAGAGTCTTTTCCAACACCACAGTTCAAAAGCATCAATTCTTCGGCACTCAGCTTTCTTTATAGTCCAACTCTCATATCCATACATGACTGCTGGAAAAACCGCAGCTTTGATTAGACAGACATTTGTTGGCAAAGTAATGTCTCTGTTTTTTAATATGCTGTCTAGGTTGGTCATAGCTTTTCTTCTAAGGAGCAAGTGTCTTTTAATTTCATGGCTGAAGTCACCATCTGCAGTGATTTTGGAGCCCCCCAAAATAAAAGTCTGTCACTGCTCCCATTGTTTCCCCATCTCTTTGCCTTGAAGTGGTAGACAGGATGCCATGATTTTAGTTTTCTGAATGTTGAGCTTTAAGCCAACTTTTTCACTCTCCTCTTTCATTTTCATCAAGAGGCTTTTTAGTTACTGTTCACTTTCTGCCATAAGTGTGGTGTCATCTGCATATCTGAGGTTATTGATATTTTTCCCAGCAATCTTGATTCCAGCTTTTGCTTCATCCAGCCCAGTGTTTCTCATGATGTATTGTGCATATAAGTTGAATAAGCAGGATAACAGTATACAGCCTTGATGTACTTCTTTCCCGATTTGGAACCAGTCTGTTGTTCCATGTCCAGTTCTAACTGTTGCTTCTTGACCTGCATTCAGGTTTCTCAGGAGGCAGGTCAGGTGGTCTGTCTTCCAATCTCTTTAACAATTTTCCATAGATTAAACATACAGTAGATAATTGTGCTTTTCTCTTAGCACTTATCAAATGAGAAGTCATTGATTTAGTGTTTAATTTTTATCTCTGTCTCCAAGGAATGGGCCACAGCTGTCAGTTCAACCTAATACTCACCACCTAGTAGATAGCATGAACGCTAGGTTCTTTATTTATATAATTCTAATACTGCTTGGTGCAGAATTCCATCAAGAGTGTTTGACCATAAAAATGCTCTATTTCTATCCTAAGAAACAAGTGATTATAGGGAAGAAGTAACAAACACCTTCAGAATGCTCAAGTTTTGTTTCCAGTATATACAAGCTTGTCAATTTAGAACTAGAAGCCAAGATTTTGGCAGCACGTGGATAATAATTCTGAATCTATATAATGGTTAGCTAGAGCATAGGGCTGACTATTGCTCTCTTATTTGTCTTCTGAACTTACCTTTGGAAGCATGCCAAAAAAACAAACAAAAGAACCTTTACCTTCTATCTACTTTTTAATCTCTTCCTCCTCCTCCCCTATATTCTCTTTTTTCCCTTCCCCCCTCTTTCCTAATTCTACTATTATTATCACCTCTTTCTTTTTCTTCATCAATTCCAGGGTTGTTATTTCATCGCTAAATCATATTTGACACATTTTGCTACCCCAAGGACTCAAGCGCACCAGGGTCTTCGGTCCATTGGATTTCCCAGGTAAGAATACTGGAGTGGGTTGCCATTTCCTTCTCCAGGGTATCTTCCTGATCCAGGGATTGAACCCATGTCTCCTGCTTGGCAGGCGGATTCTTTACTATTGAGCTACCCAAGAAGCCAATTCCAGGGTTGCAGTAAATAATTTTGCAATTCCTGTCATACTCTGGAAATTATAGAAACAATTCTGTTAACTTTAGAAATGTGAAATGGAAAGACTTAAAAAATAAAACTGAATTATTATGTATTTTTTGCTTTGGCCACTTTTTTTTCTTTTTATTTCCCTAGAAATTTGAGAAACATGGCAGGTAGTTCTATAGCTCCAAGTCTTACCTAAACTCTCAGAAAAGCAGACAATCTTCTTTCTGTAATGTTCTTGTGCTTAATAATGCTATAGAAGATTGAAATTGATGAATGTGCACTACCATGTGAAATATACTATATAAGGTAGGGAGCACAGCTTGGTGCTCTGGGATGATTGAGATGGGTGAGCTGGGGGAGTGGGAGGGAGGCCCAAGAGGGAGGAGATGTATGTATATATACAGCTGATTCACTTTGCTGTACAGCAGAAACTAACCCAACATTTTGAAACAATACCCCTCTATAAAAAATGCTATAGAGAAATAGTCTAGCTTGTTTAGATCTGTATGCTTTCATGTTGTTGGTGTCTATTATATGTGCCTGTGAGGGAGACTGAGAAATACCATCCAGAGAGCATAAAACTAAGGCAGTGCAATGGCTTGAAACTAAAATGGGGTTGTTAGGACAGGTGAAAGGGTTAGTTTGGAAAATGGGAGCAGGATAATTGTGACAAAACTGAAAACGTGAATAAGAGGAAATAAGGTAACCTTTTCAGATTAGAAAAGAAAGTCAATAAAGCTTGCTATTAATGACTTAAACCTTTTCAATGAAATAGCCTCTGGGTTTGGGTGTAGAAGACACATGTGGAATTTGAGGAATATGAAATGATTTACACTAGCCTCTAGAGGAAATAATGAAGAAAAGATTGCTAACTAGTTCAAGCTTTGTTGAATTTAGTCAGCATGGTTTTGAATGAGTACAATCAACAGTACTGGGTATGAGAACAGAGAACATTGAAACCATAGGATTAACCCAAGGGAGGGGATTATCATTGCTGGTATAACAAAATGCCAGGAAAATGAAGGAGTCTATCTATGTTTGTTTTTGAACATCACTGAATTAACTTACTCTAAAAGCTAGGCTGGGACAATAGAAAAAAAAAATGGCCCTGAGATACAAAACAACTGTGGAAGGAAAATAAAAATGGAGTTAATATTGCTAAAAGACTCTAAAATGGAGCCAAGAGGCCATTTATGATGTGGTACTTGTAAATATCTTGTAATCTAAAATAACTTGCAACAGCCTATCTACTTAACAGACCTCTATCCTAAAGTAGCTTGTGATTTCTTAAGGACAAATATTTTCTGACTCACATCAGAGTCAATCACAAGTCTCACTGGCAACTTTTTTTTTTTTTTTGGATGTGGACCATTATTAAAGTCTTTAATGAATTTGTTACAATATTGCTTATGTTTTATGTTTTGGTTTTTTTGGCCCTGAGGTGTGTGGGATCTTAGTTCCCTGACCAGGGATTGAACCCATATCATTTGTGTTGAGAGGCTAAGTCACTAAAATATTGCTCTGTTCATTGACAAGCCACTTGCATTTCTTGACACACGACCTATTCATCTTCAAGCCAGAAAGGGATCATTGGAATGTTTTTCCTGCTTCTTACCTCTGACTTATTCTGCCCATAACCTTCTTTCATAAATATAAAGTATGATAAGGATTGTGAGCCAGCTGAAAGTCCTACAATACATTCTAAAGTCCAGAATAAGTCGTCTGAAATTACATATAGCATTTTTTTTGAAAAAGAGGTTTATAACTTTCTTTTTTAAAAATTTTTTTATTGAAGGATAATTGCTTTACAGAAGTTTGTTGTCTTCTGTCAAACCTCAAGATGAACCAGCCATACATATACATATATCACCTCCCTTTGAACCTCCCTCCCATCTCCCTCCCCATCTCACCCCTTTAGGTTGATCCAGAGTCCCTGTTTGAGTTTCCTAAGCCATACAGCAAATTCTCATTGGCTATCTATTTTACATATGGTAATATAAGTTTCCATGCTGCTCTTTCCATACATCTCACCCTCTCCTCCCCTCTCCCCATGTTCATAAGTCTATTTTCTATGTCTGTTTCTCCATTGCTGCCCTGTCAATAAATTCTTCAGTACCATTTTTCTAGATTCCATATATGTGCGTTAGAATATGATATTTATCTTTCTCTTTCTGACTCAATTCACTCTGTATAATAGGTTCTAAGTTCATACACCTCATCAGAACTGACTCAGATGCATTCCTTTTTATGGCTGAGTAATTTTCCATTGTGTATATGTACCACAACTTCTTTATCCATTTTTCTGTTGATTAACACCTAGATTGTATCCATGTTCTAGTTACTGAAAATAGTGCTGCAATGAACAATGGGATACACGTGTCTTTTTCAGCTTTGGTTTCCTCAGGGTACATGCCTAGGAATGGGATTGCTGGGTCATATGGTGGTTTTATTCCTAACATTTTAGGGAGTCTCCATACCGTCTTCCATAATGGCTGTATCAATTTACATTCGCATCAGTGGTGCAAGAGCATTCCCTTTTCTCCACACCCTCTCCAGCATTTAATGTTTGTAGACTTTTTAATGAGGGCTATTCTGACCAGTATGAGGTAATATCTCATTGTGGTTTTGATTTGCATTTCTCTAATAATGAGCGATGTTGAGCATCTCTTAATGTGTTTGTTAACCATCTGTATGTCTTCTTTGGAGAAATGTCTGCTTAGGTCTTTTCCTCACTTTTTGATTGGGTTGTTTGTTTTTCTGACATTGAGTTTTATGAGCTGCTTGTATGTTTTGGAAATTAATCCTTTGTCAGTTGTTTCATTTGCTGTTATTTTCTCCCATTCTGAGGGTCTTTTCACCTTGCTTATAGTTTCTTTTGCTGTGCAAACCTTTTAAGTTTAATCAGGTCCCACTTGTTTACTTTTGTTTTTATTTCCACTACTCTAGGAGCTAGGTCATAGAGGATCTTGCTTTGATTTATGTCATCCAGTGTTCTGCTGATGTTTTCCTCTAAGAGTTTTATACTTTCTGGTCTTACATTTAGATATTTATCCATTTTGAATTTATTTTTGTGTATGGTGTTAGGAAGTATTCTAATTTAATTCTTTTACATGGAGCAGTCCAGTTTTCTCAGCACCATTTATTGAAGAGGCTGTCTTTGCCCCATTGTATGTTCTTGCCTCCTTTGTAAAAAATATGGTACCCATAGGTGCATGGGTTTATTTCTGGGCTTTCTATCTTGTTCCATTGGTCTATATTTCTGTTTTTGTGCCAGTACCATACTATCTTTATGACTGTAGCTTTGTAGTATAATCTGAAGTCAAGAAGGTTGATTCCTCCAGTTCCATTCTTCTTTCTCAAGACTGCTTTGGCTATTCAGGGTCTTTTGTGTTTCCATATGAACTGTGAAATTTTTTGTTCTAGTTCTGTGAAAAATGCCGTTGGTAATTTGATAGGGGTGACACTGAATCTGTAGATTGCATTTGGTAATATAGTCATTTTCACAACATTGATTCTTCCTACCAAGGAACATGGAGTATCTCTCCATCTGTTTATGTTGTTTTTGATTTCTTTCATCAGTGTCTTATAATTTTCTGTGTACAGTTCTTTTGTCTCCTTAAGTAAGTTTATTCCTATATATTTAATTCTTTTTCTTGCAATGGTGAATGGGATTGATTCCTTAATTTATCTTTCTGATTTTTCATTGTTATTACATAGAAATGCAAGTGATTTCTATGTATTGATTTTGTATCCTGCAAATTTGCTAAATTCACTGATTAGCTCTAGTAATTTTCTGATACTATCTTTAGGGTTTTCTATCTATAGTATCATGTCATCTGCAAACAGTGAGAGCTGTACTTCACCTTTTCTGGTGTGGATATGTTTTATTTATTTTTCTTCTCTGATTGTTGTAGCTAGGACTTCCTGAACTATGTTGAATAATAGTGGTGACATTGGACACCTTTGTCTTATTCCTAATTAGGGGGAATGCTTTCAGATTTTCACCATTGAGAATAATGTTTGCTATAGGCTTATTGTATATGACCTTTACTGTAGGTTCCTTCTATGCCCATTTTTTCAAAAGTTTTTATCATAAATGGTTGCTGAATTTTGTCAAAAGCTTTTTCTGCATCTATTGAGATTATCATATGGATTTTATCTTTAAATTTGTTAATATGGTGTATCACATTGATTGATTTGCATATTATTGAAGAATCCTTCCATTCCTGGAATAAACCCAACTTCATCATGGTGTATTAGCCTTTTTGATGTGTTGCTGAATTCTGTTTGCTAAAATTTTGTTGAGGAATTTTGCATCTATGTTCATCAGTGATATTGACCTATAGTTTTCAATTTTTTGTTTTGTCTTTGTCTGGTTTTGGTGTCAGGGTGATGGTGGCCTCGTAGAATGAGTTTGGACGTGTTCCTTCCTCTGCAATTTTTTGAGAGTTTTAGAGGGATAGGCATTAGCTCTTCTCTAAATGCTTGATAGATTTCTTCTGTGAAGCCATCTGGTCCTGGGCTTTTGTTTTCTGGGAGATTTTTTTTTTATCACAGCTTCAATTTCAGTGCTTGTAATTGGGTTGTTTATAATTTCTATTTCTTCCTGGTTCAGTCTTAGAAGATTGAACTTTTCTAAGAATCTGTCCATTTCTTCCAGGTTATCCATTTTATTGTCATATGAAGTGAAGTGAAGTCGCTTAGTCATATCTGACTCTTTGCAGCCCTATGGACTGTAGCCTACCACACTCCTCTGTCCATGGGATTTTCCAGCCAAGAGTACTGGAGTGGGTTGCCATTTCCTTCTCTAGAGGATCTTCCCAACCCAGGTATCAAACCCAGGTCTCCCAGAGAAGTCCTGGTAGTTGTTCATAATAGTCTCTTATAATCCTTTGTATTTCTGCATTGTCTGTTGTAACCTTTCCTTTTTCATTTCTAATTTTGTTGATTTGATTCTTCTCTCTTTTTTCTTGATGAGTCTGGCCAAATGTTTGTCAATTTTGTTTATCTTCTGAAAGAACAAACTTTTAGTTTTATTAATTTTTACTATTGTTTCTTTCATTTCTTTTTCAATTATTTCAGCTTAGATCTTTATGATTTCTTTCCTTCTACTAATTTTGGGGCTTTTTTGTTTTTCTTTTTCCAGTTGTGTTAAGTGTAAAGTTAGGTTGTCTATTCAATGTCTTTCTTGTTTCTTGAGGTAGGATTGTATTGCTATAGACTCTTTGGATTGCTTTTGTTGCATCTCATAGATTTTGAATTGTGTTTTCATTGTCATTTGTTTCTAGAAATTTTTTGATTTCCCATTTGATTTCTTCAGTAACCTGTTGCCTATTTAGAAATGTGTTGTTCAATCTCCATGTGTTTGTGTTTCTTACAGTTTTTTTCTTGTAATTGATACCTAGTCTCATAGTGTTGTTGTTGGAGAAGATGCTTGATATGATTTCTATTTTCTTAAATTTACTGAGTTTTGATTTGTGACACAAGATGTGGTCTATCCTGGAGAATGTTCTATGTGCATTTGGGAAGAAGGTGTATTCTTCTGCATTTGGATGGGATGTCCTGAAGATATGAATGAGGTCCATCTCATCTAATGTATCATTTAAGACTTGTGTTTCCTTATTAATTTTCTGTTTGGATGATCTGTCCATTGGTGTGAGTGGGGTGTTAAAGTCTCCTACTATTATTGTGTTACCATCAATTTCTTCTTTTCTGTCTGTTAGTGTTTGTCTTATGTATTGAAGTGCTCCTATGTTGGGTGCATACATATTTACAGTTGTTATGTCTTCCTCTTTGATTGATTCCTTGATCATTATGTAGTGTCCTTCCTTATCTCTTGTAATTCTCTTTATTTTAAGGTCTATTTTGTCTGATATGAAGATTGCTACTCCAGCTTTCTTTTGCTTCCCATTTTCATGGAATATATTTTTCTATCCTCTCACTTTCTGTCTATATGTGTCTTTAGGTCTGAAGTGGATTTCTTGTAGACAGCATATATATGGGTCTTGTTTTTGCATCCATTCAGCCAGTCTGTGTCTTTTGATTGGAGCATTTAATCCATTTACATTTAGTGTAATTATTGAAATATATGTTCCTATTGCCATTTTCTTAATCTTCAGGGTTGATTTTGTAGATCTTTTTTCTTCTCTTGTGTTTCTTGACTATATAAGTCCCTTTAACATTTGTTGTAAAACTGGTTTGGTGGTACTGAATTTTCTTAACTTTTGCTTGTCTGAAAAGCTTTTTATTTCTCCACCAACTTTGAATGAGATCCTTGCTGGGTACAGTAATCTTGTTTGTAGATGTTTCCCTTTTAGTATTTTAAATATATCCTGCCATTCCCTTCTGGCCTGCAGAGTTTCTGCTGAAAGATAGGCTGTTAAGCATATGGAGTTTCCCTTGTATGTTACTTGTTGCTTCTCCCTTGCTGCTTTTAATATTCTTTCTTTGTGTTTAGGCTTTGTTAGTTTGACTAATATGTGTCACTCTCAGCCTTAAATGTTTCTCCCTGACTCAGACAATTGCCCCAATGTGGGGATTGGGTCCCTGCTTCAATTCCCTCACCTGCCGAGGGCAGGTCCAGTCCTAGTAACATTCTCTTTTCCCCTCCTAGTCCCTTCATCCTACCGAGTTTTGCATGGGTCTATATATTCTTTTCTGCTCATCAGGTACTCCAGTCTGCTATCAGATGGTGCTCTACGTGCACTTCTGTGTCTGAAGGTGTATTCCTGATGTATCCATGGAGAAATATATACTCCAAGTTCACCTACTTCTCCGCCATCTTGTTCTCCCCTGAAATTACATGTAGCTTTTGTTGTCATATTACTGTGTAAATTTGTAGCTTAAGTGCAGCTATTCCAGTATAATGATACTGAAGGATATCAGAATCATCCAAATTGGCATTTTGTTAAAAAATAGATGAAATATTCATATAATCTATAGTTTGTGTGACAATATTTGGATCGCTAAATTCAAATCCTTTGAAAAATAATGACCATCTTTTTCCTTTTTCTTATATAACACGTTTCTCTAATGTCTGTCACAATAAGTTCTAGATGCATCATAGAAGAAATATCCTTTCTTTTTATACACACTGTTTCATCTATTTTGACTTTGTACTTACGACTCATACTTTCAGTCATTATTTATGCCAACTATGTCAAAGGGCACTCATGTTTCTTTTTGATTTTTTTCTATTTAGTGTGGCTTATGAATATGCAATTATATTTCCCCATTCCTGTTGTTTTCTTAACCTGTTTTTTCAGAACAAATTTTCTTCATTGAGTAAAAATGCCACATTGAGTTAAGCTGGATCTTACTGATGACCTTGTGTGTGCTTTACTAATATATGCTGTCACTTTTACAACAAAGATGTTAGTTAAAAGCATCAATTGTAAAACTAGTGGGATTTCACAACAATTTATATTATTTGCTTTTGCATGGATTGATAAAACAAGAAGCAATGTTAACTTTTTGCTTTCATTTTAGAAAAGGGATGAATTTCTAATTTGTAACTTAGAATGTCCCATCATTGGATACTTTTAAGAATTTGATTTGTGTAACTAATATTTGTCACTTTGCCATGTATATAATCCAATCACCTAGACACTGTGCAAACATCTCTGGAACTTGGCGACAGAGCATGACTTTCCATAACCAGTGTATCAGCCAAGTCCCCAAATTCTCATTGTTTACAGATATCTGTCCTCATGAGACAACTCTGAGAAAAATGAAATATTTTGTGGTAAACAGCTTTTCAAGCTTGAAGAATATGTGCACTCTGTTCCATTCATCTCAATCAGTAATTCAAAGGAATTGGAATTACAGAAAGTATTGTAAAACAGCAAATTCATATATTAAAAATGTTATTTAAGCTGCCAATCTGTGCAAGTGAATATGTGGTTTAATCTACCTGTCAAATACATAAATGTTTACCTCTTGGAAAATAGAAGAATATATAGGTTAAATAAGTTTTCAAAGATTTTTGTCTTGTGATGTCATTGACCTAGTATTAGCGGGGGTGGGTTTCTCTTCCAGGTGAAAGATGTTCTTGTGTAGTCTCTTCCTATTTCGTTGCTAGACAACACATCTCCCACTGGTCTTCCCTGGATTTTTTTTTCTTCTGGATCACTACCTAGATGTTTGTCCCTATCTCAGTTTCAGAGATGAGGGATATGTGTGTGTGTGACTGTGGGTGTGTGTGTGTGGGGCGGGGGGAATGTAGGTAAAATTTCCAGAAGCAATCTTGTTTTGCAAAATGGATAAAATTGTCAAATGCATTAGGCTAAATATCTCTGAAAATGTGTGACAAGTTACAATTTCCCTAAAATCAGGTTGATTTTATTCCACTGATTTTCTAAGGAAACAATCACATCTCCATTGCTCAAGTTTTACATCGTCATTCCCTTCAAAATTGTGCTTTCACTTTCCAGCTGAGAAATAAAAAATACAACACTTCACTTAATTAGGTTAGATAATAACTGGAGTAGTGGATGTGTTGCTACCTCCAGAAGGAAATGTGGTAACCAGAAGTTGAGTGGATGAAGAGCTAAAGTGACTCTCCAGCTTTTCTGAGTTAGGTTTCTATGGTCTTTTTATTACTTTGTCTGAAATGCAAATTCCCAGAATGCCAGACACACCCATATTCCAATGTAAGTACAAAAACAAAATCGAAAGCCAACCGCTGTTGAGTTTATTGCCTGTCATTTTGATTGGACTTATTCCCCCCCCCCTGCTTCTCACCTCTACTAATTTGGATTATCAAAAGTTGTCTCTGTTTAATGGGGATAAAGCATATATTAAGAAGGTAACACACAAGGGGCATTCCTCCGTAGAGATACTCAACTGACAAGATTCCCCTTTTCTTGCTAATGACTGTGAGCAATACCAGATATTACTGATGTATTTTTTCCTTTTTGGGGGATGGGGGGAGCAGCTGACTTTAGTTGGGGAAGGTAATAGAAACGAAAGCTTATATCCAGCCCTTGTTGCTCTTGGGCTTGGTTTCTCTTCTCACACAAGATTAAAGGGTACGTTTACTTGAGATTCTACCTTCTGGCAAGCCTTGTTGCTGAATTTGGCAGGAGCATTAAAATATCTTTATTAGAAGCCATGAATCAAGTTCCATCACAGAATTCATAATCTTCCAAACCTGGCTGCCTTCTTTTGTCACAGAAAACTTCACAGAAAGATATGGCTTAAACTAAAAGTTAATTTTCAGATGCAGACATCCAATGATAATGGTAAATCTTCTTCTATAGGGTATGTGGGAAGTCATTGTTTAAATGAAAACACATCTACCTGTGGTTCAAATATCTGTCTATGGAAGTTCTGAATATAAGCCAGATAACTTTGCCTATGAAAAGAGTTGGGTTGTAAAGGAACTCTGATGGATTTTGAAAAGCACCAATATTTTCTTTGAGTCTGATGAAAATCCATTGGCTTTGGTTCTTTAAAGATGCATGTTGGAATTGTTATAATGGGAAATTCTGTCAGTTCTTGCTTAGAGCAAAGGTTTGAAATTGCTTTCTCAAAATTATTTCCAAGTTCTAGAAATCTAGCCTGAGGGAGCCTAAAATCTCAGAGATCTACAAGACTTAACCTGCCACTCAGGCATGAGTCCAGCTATCAAGGGAAGCTACAACAATGAGGGGATTTTTAAAATATTGGCAAGAGATTTTAGCATGTGTTGAGGCTCCTCTAAACCTGAGTCTTTTTTTTTTCTTAGCAGCAGAACTGCAGCCACAAGGCATTTCACAAGTGAAAGGTGACATAAAATATATAAATCTGCAGAATGGGCCCAGAGAATCCCAAAGACTTTTTTGATGCTAGAAATGGTGGTGAGAGAAGAACAGAGCAGAAACCAGTCTCTTGATCAAGGTTAAAGGTGGGAAAATATAGTCTATCTGTCCAAGAGATCAGATCAAGGTTAAAGGTGGGAAAATATAGTCTATCTGTCCAAGAGATCAAGAGAAGCATCTTCAAGGTGAGTTTTGTGTGCCCTATTATTGTATATGAGTGACAGTAGGTAGACTAGAGTAATAATTCTGGCTCAACTCTGAGAATCATAGAATTGTCTATATAATAGAGTTGAATGACATTTTTAGAAGACCATTAGGTAGCAGATCACTCTTTATGTATACTACAGTCATGGACATCAATGCCTTATACACCTATTGCTTTGTGTAAAGTAAAACTACTATGATTGTTTATGAAAACACTGTTCATGAGTTGGAGGCATTAGCTTTATATTTTAAAAATGCTGTATTTTTAAGATTGGATGTGATTATTTCATAGAGAATAATTCTATGTTAGCACAGACTAGCAATAATTCTATGTTAACAAAGACTGAAATAGCACTCTGTTTCAGCTCCTATGACTCCTTCTATAATACCTTGATAGTTGACCTGTGAATTTAGTGGCTAAACAATTCAAGTACATTATGTCCCTTTAGGTCTCAGATGACCCAAGAATGCATTTTTTTCAGTTGTGTAATTTTTCAGCTGACTGAATACACTATAATAGGTTGAATCCTGTTACCACCAGTGTCTGTCTATTGTTTTTAATTGTTCAGAGCACTATGCCAAGGTGTGACCCTGTTACTTTGAGACACATAGATTAGGAAATGGAACACCTTAGTTAAGTGTGACTGTATTTAACACACCAGCTGGCACATCTCATAGTCACTGAATGTTGTAAACATTCCTTGTCTATAGAGTCTTACAGTACAAACTTGACCGAATGGCCGAGGAAACAACATGCCATTGTTTCTCCTGCAGTTGGCATCCATTAAGAATGTTTGGCTTGGAAGTTTATCCTTCCCTTTCTGTATAGCTAAACCCTCTGTCAAAAATTAAATGGAGTTTGAGCAAACTCTCCAGGAACTAGGAGGTGTTTGATGAAACTCTGTTTTGTTTTCCGAGGTAATTGCTATGCCCTTCTTCTCTGGTACAGACTGCCTGTCACAGAAATTCCCATAAATTAAACTTATTTCCATGAGGTGGGGAGTTGAGGAAAGAACACCTCTGTTTTAGTTTCCTCCAAAGAATAATACATATTTGCTTTATATCATCAGAGGGTGACAGGTTTAGATTCTGCTTCCAGATGTCCAGATGGTTTAATTAAAAAAAGAGTAATACATGACTTATTCTCTTTTTCTGATCCAGAAAGAAACAGCTTCATGTCAATTTACTAAGTTCTAAGTCAAAGGAAACTGTTATGTAAATAAAGAAGACTGATAAAAGAGAAGAAAACAGGGCAGGTTGAAGGCACTCTGCCAGGAAAAAAGAAAACAGCATCTAATAAAAATGACTTAAAAAAAAAAAAGGCCAAAATGTTTATGTGATTTTAGCACAGTCTGAATTATATGTAGCTCTGGCCTCTGAGATCATCTCCAATCCAGTATATTTGCACACAGCTCATGTCCTAGAGTCTTTGCACATTTCAATGAAACTCTTTAAAGTTGAAACCAAAAAAGAGAAGAGAAACAGAATGAATAAGCAGGTTAAGACTATGATGGCTTACCTAAGGCAGATATTCATCAGTCCAGACATATACTACTTGAAGTAAATTTAATTTATAAACATAAAATTCCATTATCCCTAAAAATTATTATTTTCCTTTTCAGTATGAAGTTTAGTATTTTTAAAGCCTCTTGACTTTATCTTTAAGCAAAACCATGTATAAGAATTTAATAGACTTACTCTTGTTTTGCAAAATCCATTTTAAATAAGGAAGATTGAAAAAGTCCTTAAAGATCTTGCAATTCCATCTTGTCTCTATCAACAATTTAAAAACAATAAGCTAGTATTTTCAGAGAAGAAAATAGAATGAAAAATATTAAATACATGGATTTTAGATGGAGAACTAAAACGTTCAGTATTACATAGTATACATTATATGTGAGGCCATATTTAAAGCTAAAATACTGAAAGGAAATCCATTTAACCTTTGGAAAAATGCTTCTTTTCTTTTATAATCATCTGCATGCAGTAATTTAAGCATATTCATTATCTTATTACTGAATATTCTTAATGTTTGACAATTTAATACATGGAGATTTCTTGCATGTTTTTATTGAATATATAACACCCACATATATATATATATACACATATTATATGTAGTACATATACACATATTATATATATAGCCATGTATAGATTCACCCAATTTATAAACATCAATATTTTGAAAAGTGCTGAATATTCTGAGAATTCAATTGAAAAATTCATGAATGAATTTTAAAACAATTTATATATATTTAGATTCAGGAACAACCAGGCTATTCAAAAAATTTCAGCTTTGAGTAATTGTGCTCGGATGTCCAAATTCTGTTGAATTTTCATAATCATTTTTTGGAGGGGTGGTGTGTGGGTGGAAGTAAAATTGTGCAGGCTGCACTGAGGCCTTGACAGACCTTAACCTCCTGGTCAGCTGGCATTTCTGAGCTCAATATTGGGTTGGGATACTTACTGATAGGATAAAGATAAAAATAATGACACAATTCAAACAATAAGATAAAGTTACTTGAGCTCTTAACACATACATAGATAATTATAGGTAATATATTGGGCATCCCTAGTGGCTCAGATGGTAAAGAAGTTTCCTGCAATATGGAAGACCTGGGCTCAATCCCTATGTCAGGAAGATCCCCTGGAGAAGGGAATGGCTACGCACTCCAGTAATTTTGTTTGCAGAATTCAATGGCCAGAGGAGCCTGGCGAGCTACATTTCATGGGGTTGCAAAGAGTCAGACACAACTTAGGTGACTAGCACTTTCACTTTCATATATGATATATTAAATATATAATTTCTCTTTAAAACTCACAGGAATCCAGTGACATAATTACCATTAATTTTGTTATCCCAATTTTCTATTTAAAAAAATTAAAGTAGAAAGAAGGTAGTTACTTATACTAAATAGAGATTCTTCCATTCATGGCTACTCAGACCTGGCTTCCTGGCCTGGATGATGTTAATGTCCTCTTTCTGATCTGTGCAGGAAGAAATGTGCTAAGATTTATTTGGCATGTGATGGTCCTGAAGTTAGACCAGAAGGTAACAGTTCAGACAGTTCTTTCTTTAGATAATAATTATGCAGGGAAAAGCAAGGAGCTGATTTTAAAAATCAAAATTAGTTCTGTCACAAAGGAACAGAGTTCATACCCAGAGAGAAGAAAAGTAACCTTAGTTGGTGTGACCTTTTGCTGTTGCTCAGGAGCCTTTGGAGTCTTTCCCTAAGGTGGGTACCTTATGAATCAGCCAATATGTAACCAACAGATAAAAGAGTAGAACTTTAGACATACATGGGGGAGGCTGAGACTCTAAACTTCTAATTCCTAACCTTCTACCAGTGAGTCAAGTGGCTTAAAGTATGTCATGGGAACACTGGGTAACCTATTAACAGCACAAACAAAAACAACATGCTCAAATGCTTTCAAAGAAAGACATTTTAAACACAAGATATTATCATTATTATGCTTAGAATAAGAAAATAAAGCCCATTTCTATAGTCCTGAAATATTTCCTCTGGAGCTTAATTTTCCCAGTATTTAATGACTGTTTTGGTCCATTTCCGTGCAAATGTGTGAGAAAGCCAGAGGAGAAGCAGAAGAAGGTGGGGCTTTAGATTATCCAAGAAAAGCATGGTAGGAAAATACAGGAGCATTTCAGTTCAGTTCAGTCGCTCAGTCGTGTCCAACTCTTTCTGACTCCATGAATCACAGCATGCCAGGTCTCCCTATCAATCACCAACTCCCGGAGTCTACCCAAACCCATGTCCATCGAGTCGGTGATGCCATTCAGCCATCTCATCTTCTGTCGTCCCCTTCTCCTCCTGCCCCCAATCCTTACCAGCATCAGGGTCTTTTCCAATGAGTCAACTCTTTGCATGAGGTGGCCAAAGTACTGCAGTCTCAGCTTCAACATCAGTCCTTCCAATGAACACCCAGGACTGATCTCCTTTAGAATGGACTGGTTGGATCTCCTTGCAGTCCAAGGGACTCTCAAGAGTCTTCTCCAACACCACGAAAAGCATCAGTTCTTTGGCACTCAGCCTTTTTCACTGTCCAACACTCACATCCATACATGACTACTGGAAAAACCATAGCCTTGACTAGACGGACCTTCGTTGGCAAAGTAATGTCTCTGCTTTTCAATATTGCTATCCAGGTTGGCCATAACTTTCCTTCCAAGGAATAAGTGTCTTTTCATTTCATGGCTGCAATCATCATCTCAGTGATTTTGGAGCCCAAGAAAATAAAAGTCTGACACTGTTTCCACTATTTCCCCATCTATTTCCCATGAAGTGATGGGACCAGATGCCATGATCTTAGTTTTCTTAATGTTGAGCTTTAAGTCAACTTTTTCACTTTCCTCTTTCACTTTCAGCAAGAGGCTTTTTAGTTCTTCTTCACTTTCTGCCATAAGGGTGGTGTCATCTGCATATCTGAGATTATTGATATTTCTCCTAGCAACCTTGATTCCAGCTTGTGCTTCTTCCAGCCCAGCATTTCTCATGATGTACTCTGCGTATAAGTTAAATAAGCAGGGTGACCATATACAGCTTTGATGTACTCATTTTCCTATTTGGAACCAATCTGTTGTTCCATGTTCAGTTCTAACTCTTGCTTCCTGACCTGCATACAGGTTTCTGAAGAGACAAGTCAGGTGGTCTGGTATTCCATCTCTTTCAGAATTTTCCACAGTTTATTGTGATCCACACAGTCAAAAGCTTTGGCATAGTAAATACAGCAGAAAAAGATGTTTTTCTGGAGCTCTCTTGCTTTTCCCATGATCCAGCAGATGTTTATAATTTGATCTCTGGTTCCTCTACCTTTGCTAAAACCAGCCTGAACATCTGGAAGTTCACAGTTCACGTATTGCTGAAGTCTGGCTTGGAGGATTTTGAGCATTACTTTACTAGTATGTGAGATGAGTGCAATTGTGCAGTAGTTCGAGCATTCTTTGGCATTGCCTTTCTTTGGGATTGGAATGAAAACTGACCTTTTCCAGTCCTGTGGCTGCTGCTGAGTTTTCCAAATTTGCTGGCATGTTGAGTGCAGCACTTTCACAGCATCATCTTTCAGGATTTGAAATAGCTCAACTGGAGTTCCATCACCTCCACTAGCTTTGTTGATACTGATGCTTTCTAAGGCCCACTTGACTTCACAGGTGCATTTAGATATTCAAAATCTAAAGTTTGCCACTGAACTACATTTATTATTTATAGATTCTTTTTAAGATTTAGAAGTTGTTCTTTGATGTTTGGGTAGCTAGAAAGGTAAGAATAATAAATGATTTTTAAAAATATAGACATATTCAGTATTTTTTGTATATAGAATCTCATGACTTCTGCTAGTTTCAGTTTATCTTTGTTTTTGTTTTTTACCTCTAGGAAATATGCCAGTATACTGAAGGTTAGTTGTCACACTGAAGAATTTACCTCTCTAAGATTTTAGCACATCTAAGGCTGTGATGTACACACTCAAAACCTCTATCTTTAAGGTAGATATTTTCAGAGGAAAATAAGAACTAAGTTCCCAAGTTTGCCTTTTGCCATTATTTCAAGTTCCTTCTGATAAATATTTCATGTATTTTTTAGAAGGTGGATTCAGGCTCTTTGGCTATAAGAATAAAGTATATTATCAACTGATCATGATGGCCATCACGAGAATGGTATGCTAATGGACTTTGCTAATTTTCATTTTTCATCATCACATTTACAAATTTTTTTTTAGAGATTTATAAACCCATTTACTTTGGCCACTGGAGGCAAAGAGCTGATTCACTGGAGAAGACCCCGATGCTGGGAAAGATTGAAGGCAGGAGGAGAAGGGGGCAACAGAGGATGAGATGTTTGAATGGCACCACCAACTCAATGGACATGAATTTGAGCAAACTCTGGGAAATATAGGACAGAGGAGCTTGGCATGCTGCAGTCCATGGGGTCGCAAAGGGTCAGACATGACTTAGGGCTGAACAACAACAAACCCATTTAAATATATCTTTCTACTGAGTCTAGGATTCTCTGCTAGACTGTCTTTGGTTTAGCAACTCCAAAGTTCCCTTCTGGATTGCATTACTAATTTCTAGTGGAATTGGGTGTGTGGGTTGAGGAGTAATGAGGAAAGTTAAGACTTTGTGGATCATATGGTTTGATGAACTTTGATATTTTACCAGGCATAGACAGCTTCTACCAGAACCCCTATGGAGGAGGACGGCTGCTGGCAAAAGAGCTGCTGTGAAACCTAGAAGCTGAAGCCTAAGCACTGTAATTTTAAATATTTCCTGATTAAACAAAATAAAAGGTCAGAATCTCAAAAATAACAGGATATGACATTAATTTACTGGTAAATTGGTACCATGGTTCAAATGAGGCTTGAATAGTGCTCCTTTTTATCTGAAAGCAAACCATAAACCAGATAAACAGGACAGAAGTTTTCACTTTGTACATGGCATTAGTTTCTCTTATTTTGTAATTTTACACACCAGAGAATTTTGTTAATATTATCAGTTTTTTTCCTTTATAATATATTAATTCAATACCAAGTGCTCGGGTTATAGTTTTATACCTTAATATAATACCTGTGTGTGTGTATGTGTGTCTATCTTTCTCTCTCTCTTTTGGTTAAAAAGAAATTAAAACATATTTTTAAGGGCTTATTTTTTCTGAAGGATATAAAAAAGATATTCTTCCCAAACTGATGAAATAGATATTACTCCTTCAAGCCACTCCATAAATATATGGATGCCTCCCTTAAATCAAATGACCTTTTATTTGATATGTTAAGGAAAAGGCAATTAATGATGGAGTGGATAGATAACAGAATGGAACGAAAAAGAGGGACCCCATTTCTTTTGAAAAAGCAAAGTTTATTGAATGAGAGCTGAGCCAGCTTTTAGTTACGTCTGGATGCAATTCTAGTAGTTAATCATTGCTTTTTTTCCAGTGAGACAAGTAGAAGTTTGTCATAAAACTGGTTCCGTTCCAGTTTGGATGGAAAGTGCAGCAGAGAAATCATGTAAATATCTTGTAAGGACACAGTGCCAAGAAAACCACTGAGTGGCAGGATCCCGTGAAGTGAGGGGGTGGAGAGAGGGAGGAGGAAGGTAAATCATAAGGTTGAGAATGTGGCATCTATTCAGTTTGCTTGCAGTAGATTTCTAGCTTGAACCCTCTTCTAGTTTGAGGACAAGTTTTTAGGACTTTGCCAATTGTTGGCTTCAAGGTTCATACTCAGATATAGTCATGCATAGCCCAAACATTAAGATATAATTTATAAATGTTCTCTACATAGACTGGCTGTGGAGAAAAGGACAGAAAGTGAGTTTAGGTTTTTGAATAATCTGTCTCTTTTCTACTCTTTTCTCATCCCTACCTTATGATCTGGTCTCCACTGAGATCTGCCTTCCTCTTTAGTCAAGAATGATCCAGAACTCTCTTCCACCCCATTCCTTCACCTAATAATGTTTGTATTCTGTTTCCTGAGGGTTATTTCTCTGCTGGAGCTAGTCTGATAAACTGGTGCCTGCTGAGTTGTTAAGTAATAAATAATTGCTCCTTCTTTTCCCATCTAAGATTATAATTTTGAATAATAAGATCTTTCAAACCTTTATCTTGTAAGCATGACTAATGTTGGGCATTTTATATAATAGAGTAACTGGTTAGTAGAGAAAACATTTTAGATTAAGCAATCTCCCAATGGCTCATTCACCTTTCTGGGCATGTTTTTCAACAGGACTTTCAAAGTTGGCATCCAACATTTATCAAAAATCACTTGAATTGATGACCATATATATACTCTCAAAGGAGAGCTTGGTCCTGATAAACTTAGTATTTGGTTTTTTTTTTTTTTCCATCAAATACTCTTGAATCCATGAAATCCTGTAGTGAGTGAAAATAAACAGTAGTGATTCATTTAACCTTTGCTATAGCCTAGTATTCACTCCCTAGATACATTCACTTTCCCAGATGATTTATATATTAGTTGAGATGTTTTTGGTTATAAATAACAGACCTCCAACACAAATTAGCATAAATTATAAACCAGATATACTGGCTCCCATTTCTGAAAAGTCTGGGCATGTTTTGATTGAGACAGTCTCCGAGTTTTCTGTGATTCCTTTGGCTGTGCCCTCTTCTGAATTCTGGTTTCACCTGAGTCTCACTCTGGTTCCCATCACGTTCTCAAAATGGCTACCAATAGCAACCAGAGTAACATGTATACTTGTTTTATACCCAAGGAGAGAGAGATTATCACTGTCTATAACCATTTAATAAAACTCTTGTGATTTACTCTGATTGGACTAATCACTGTGGCCAAGAAGAAACCAAATGCTGATTGATTGAGGTTTGGGTGAAAGTGTCTATTGAACCAATCTTTGTTTTAAGTGAGGAAAAATAATATATCTTGGAGCTGGGATGGAGTCAATCCACCTGGAGCACACGGTGGTTGGCACATTGGGGGAGGGGATTTTCCAAGGAGAATCTGAGTGCAATTTGCCAAAGTGAAAAAAATTCTGCTGTTAGTTTCTCAGTCATGTCTGACTCTTTGAGACCCCATGGACTATAACCCACAGGCTCCTTTGTTCATTTAATTCTCCAAGCAAGAATACTGAAGTGGGTACCCATTCCCTTCTCCAGGGAGTCTTCTTGACCCAGGGATCAAACCTGAGTCTCCTGCATTGGCAGGAGGGTGGTGTCATCTGCATATCTGAGGTTATTGATATTTCTCCTTGCAGTCTTGATTCCAGCTTGTGCTTCATCCAGCCTGGCATTTTGCATGATGTACTCTGCATATAAGTTAAATAAATGGGATGGTGATATACAGCCTTGATGTACTCCTTTCCCAGTTTGGAACCAGTCTGTTGTTACATGTCTGGTTCTAACTGTTGCTTGTTGACTTACATACAGGTTTCTTAGGAGGCACATAAGGTGGTCTCGTATTTCCATCACTTTAAGAAATTTCCACAGTTTGTTGTGATTTATATAGTCAAGTTTCCCACTAGATATCTATTTTATACATGGTAGTGAACATAAGTCAATACTACTCTGTCAGTTTATCCCACCCTTTCTGTCCCCATTGTAGCAACTTTAAACTTACAATTAAAGAATTGATTTGAACTTGTGATGTATGTGGCCAAATAGTGGGAGAGTCAATTCCTAGGCAGGTTGATAAGAAGTCCAGGGGTCCCCAAGGAGAGAGGGGTCTGGAATTCTCAAGGAGGAAGAAACAACAAATTTTTTTTTCCCCTCTATATTCCTTTTTTTTTTTTTTTTTTTTTTTTGCCTTTTCATACTGTTCATGGGGTTCTCAAGGCAAGAATGCTGAAGTGGTTTGCCATTCCCTTCTCCAGTGGACCACATCCTGGCAGACCACTCCACCATGACCCAACCATCTTGGGTGGCCCCACAAGGCATGGCTTAGTTTCACTGAGTTAGACAAGACTGTGGTCCATGTGATCAGATTGGCTAGTTTTCTATTTTTTTGGTTTCAGTGTGTCTGCCCTCTGATGCCATCTTGCAACACCTACCATCTTACTTGGGTTTCACTTACCTTGAATGTGGGGTATCTCTTCACGGCTGCTCCAGCAAAGTGCAGCCGCTGCTCCTTACCTTGGATGAGGGGTAACTTCTCATGGCGTCCCCTTCTGACCTTGAGTGTGGAGTAGTTCCTCTTGGCCCTCCTGTGCCTGCACAGCCACTGCTCCTTGGACGTGGGGTTGCTCCAACTCCCCAGGTCGGTAGGTGACCAATATGCTACTGGAGGTCAGTGGAGAAATAACTCCAGAGAGAATGAATGGATGGAGCCAAACCAAACACAATAACCAGCTGTGAATGTGACTGGTGATAGAAGCAAAGTCTGATGCTGTAAAGAGCAATATTGCATAGGAACCTGAAATGTTAGGTCCACGAATCAAGGCAAATTAGAAGTGGTCAAACAGGAGATGGCAAGAGTGAATTTCGACATTCTAAGAATCAGTGAACTAAGATGGACTGGAATGGGTGAATTTAACTCAGATGACCATTATATCTACTACTGTGGGCAGGAATCCCTTAGAAGAAATGGAATAGTCATCATGGTCAACAAAAGAGTCCGAAATGCAGTACTTGGATGCAATCTCAAAAACAACAGAATGATTTCTGTTAATTTCCAAGGCAAACCATTCAATATCACAGTAATCCAAGCCTATGGCCCAACCAGTAATGCTGACGAAGCTGAAGTTGAATGGTTCTATGAAGACCTACAAGACCTTTTAAAACTAACACCCAAAAGAGATGTCCTTTTCATTATAGGGGACGGGAATGCAAAAGTAGGAAGTCAGGAAACACCTGGAGTAACAGGCAAATTTGGCCTTGGACTACAGAATGAAGCAGGGCAAAGGCTATTAGAGTTTTGCCAAGAGAATGCGCTGGTGATAGAAAACACCCTCTTCCAACAACACAAGAGAAGACTCTACACATGGACATCACCAGATGGCCAACATCAAAATCAGATTGATTATATTCTTTGCAGCCAAAGATGGAGAAGCTCTATACAGTCAGCAAAAACAAGACTGGGAGATGACTGTGGCTCAGATCATGAACTCCTTATTGTCAAATTCAGACTGAAATTGAAGAAAGTGGGGAAAACCACTAGACCAGTCAGGTATGACCTAAATCAAATCCCTAACGATTATATAGTGGAAGTGAGAAATAGATTTAAGGGGCTATATCTGATAGACAGAGTGCCTGATGAACTATGGACAGAGGTTCATGACATTGTACAGGAGACAGGGATTAAGACCATCCCCAAGAAAAAGAAATGCAAAAAAGCAAAATGACTGTCTGAGGAGGCCTTACAAATAGCTGTGAAAAGAAGAGAAGTGAAAAGCAAAGGAGAAAAGGAAAGATATTCCCATCTGAATGCAGAATTCCAAAGAATAGCAAGAAGAGATAAGAAAGCTTTCCTCAGTGATCAGTCCAAATGAATAGAGGAAAACAACAGAATGGGAAAGACTAGAGATCTCTTCAAGAAAATTAGAGATACCAAGGGAACATTTCATGCCAAGATGGTCTCGATAAAGGACAGAAATGGTATGGACCTAACAGAAGCAGAAGATATTAAGAAGAGGTGGCAAGAATACACAGAAGAACTGTACAAAAAATATCTTCACGACTCAGATAATCATGATTGTATGATCACTCGTCTAGAGCCAGACATCCTGGAATGTGAAGTCAAGTGGGCCTTAGAAAGCATCACTAAAAACAAAGCTAGTGGAGGTGATGGAACTCCAGTTGAGCTATTTCAAATCCTGTGATGTATGTGAAAGTGCTGCACTCAATATGCCAGCAAATTTGGAAAACTCAGCAGGGGCCACAGGACTGGAAAAGGTCAGTTTTCATTCCAATCCCAAAGAAAGGCAGTGCCAAAGAATGCTTGAACTACCACACAATTGCACTCATCTCACATGCTAGTAAAATGCTCAAAATTCTCCAAGCCAGACTTCAGCAATATGTGAACTGTGAACTTCCAGATGTTCAAGCTGGTTTTAGCAAAGGCAGAGGAACCAGAGATTACATTATCAACATCCACTGGATCATCAAAAAAGCAAGAGAGTTCCAGAAAAACATCTTTTTCTGCTGTATTTACTATGCCAAAGCTTTTGACTGTGTGGATCACAATAAACTGTGGAAAATTCTGAAAGAGATAGGAATACCAGACCATCTGACCTGTATCTTGGGAAACCTGTATGCACGTCATGAAGCAACAGTTAGAACTGAACATGGAACAACAGATTGGTTCTGAATAGGAAAATGAGTATGTCAAGGCTGTATGTGGTCACCCTGCTTATTTAACTTATATGCAGAGTACATCATGAGAAACGCTGGGCTGGATGAAGTACAAGCTGGAATCAAGGTTGTCAGGAGAAATACTAATAATCTCACATATGCCGATGACATCACCCTTATGGTAGAAAGTGAAGAGGAACTAAAAATCCTCTTGATGGAAGTGGAAGAGGAGAGTGAAAAAAATTGGCTTAAAGCTCAACATTCAGAAAACTAAGATCATGCCATCTAGTCCCATCACTTCATGGGAAATAGATGGGGAAACGGTGGAAACAGTGTCAAGGCTATGGTTTTTCCAGTAGTCATGTATGATATGTGAACATTGGATGGTGAAGAAAGGTGAGAGTTGAAGAATTGATGCTTTTGAACTGTGGTGTTGGAGAAGACTCTTGAGAGTCCCTTGGACTGCAAGAAGATCCAACCAGTCCATCCTAAAGGAGATCAGTGTTGGGTGTTCATTGGAAGGACTGATGTTGAAGCTGAAACTCCAACACTTGGTCTGCCTCATGTGAAGAGTTGACTCATTGGAAAAGACCCTGATGCTGGGAAGGATTGAGGGCAGGAGGAGAAGGGGATGACAGAGGATGAGATGGCTGAATGGCATCACCGACTCGATGGACATGGGTTTGGGTAAACTCCGGGAGTTGGTGATGGACAGGGAGGCCTGATGTGCTGCAATTCATGGAGTTGCAAAGAGTTGGACACGACTGAGTGACTGAACTGAACTACCTCCTTAGGATTATATACCAATAATGTATCCTGCTTGAGTATAGTCTCTGGAAAAAACCTTCTGGCTAATCCTGTTATCTTTAAATGTAAATTATGGGAGTGGGTCTAGTGAGGTCTTTACAACCTCCAGACATTCTTCTGAATCACTATAATAAGTAATTAAAAAGTATATAACTCCATTCCTCACACTATGAAGGGGGTACTCTTTCTGTCCCCTTCTGACTTCTGTGTCAGAAGCTTTCTCTATCTCCTTTATACTTTAATAAAACTTGATTACACAAAATCTCTGAGTGATCAAGCCTCATCTCTGGCCCCGGATTGAATTCTTCTCCTCCGAACGCCAAGAATCCTGGTGTCTTTTGTGGCCAGCAACAACTTTTCATCTTGGGGGCTCATTTGGGATTCTTCAGGAGAAGGTAAGGATGCTTGGAGCTTTAGTTCTTTGTTCTCTTAGCAAACATGTTTTCTGCTTTACTTTACTATCTCTACAGTATGCTTGTTTGAATGAATGACATGCCCTGCATGAAGCAAATGAGGAAGCCCTGCTCTGGGGTTCCTTGGTGACCTCAATACGGCTTATGACAGAAAACTGTCGGGGGTTTATACCTACCTGCCAAGGCTAAGAGGCATCCAATGCCTCCTTTGGGAACTGACCAGAAATGGGCAAAGTATATGGACTGAGCTCTTCCTTCTCGGTCAAACTTTCGAGTCTCTTTGACCATTTCATAACTTCTTGGGAATTAGAACTACTAACCTATCTGTCAGATCATAGACTTTCAGGGGACTTGTGATCTATGCTGTTACTGTGTACTGTTACTTAGGTCCCAAACTTGGATTGGTAATCAGGAAGCACCTAGCCTCACTAGGAGTCGAAAGTTTGGAAGCTAGATGGAGCTCTAGCGCCAAGAGCATCTTTGAGGTTGAAGGTTACTCAGATTGTAAGTGCAATGGGTTTCTTCCTTTGGTAATGCTACTCTTAGTGGACCAGAGGAGGCTTTCCAGTGGCTTTTGTCCCAACTCTTTATATATTCTTTTTGTGAAATCTGTGGGAATGAATTGGAAGGACTGACCATAATAACTCGAGGACAAAAATCACTTTTACCTCACTGGCCAGGCCTTCACCAACTCTTTTGCTATCGCTTATACTGGCATGGTGATGCTTGGAAGGAACATCTCAGTTTTATGTTCGTACCAGTCTTATTGTGGTTAGGAATATATTCAGGGTCATGCACAGGCACTCAGTGACAAATGTTTCCCCCAGAAGTCTTAGCTTGGGAGGCGTTCCAGGTTACTCTGATTGCACCCCAGGTGGCATCAGAGACAAGCAAGATTTTAATGTTGAGGAATTGGACATCAGTCTGGATGCCATTGGGTCTACCCTTGGTGCATCTCCACCCTATCTCGGTGGTAGAACTGTGAGGGATGAGTACGGTGCCTGCATCAGTAAGGGACGGACTATGTCCAACCAGGGAAGGAAAACTTCAGTGTAAAGTCTGTCTACAGCCCCATCTAGAGTAGGGAGGGACACCTCTGGTAGAAAGATGGCGCTTGTTGCTTTTTTTTTCTCTCTTATAGATGGGAACTAACAATTACATCCTCAGTCCTTTGAACTGTATCTTGAAAAACTGGGATAGATTTGATCCCCAGAACTTAAAGAAGACATACTTGATCTTCCTGTGTGATACTGCATGGCGATGGTATCCACTGAAGGACAGAAAATGGTGGCCATTTGGAGGGTCTCCTAATTATAATACTGTTTTACAATTAGACTGGTTCTGTAGAAAACAAGGGAAATGGGTAGAAGTAGCATTTGTGTTGCCTTTTTCTCTCTGCAAGATATGCCAGACTTATATCCTAAGGGTGTAGATTTGGGTGTGAAACCTTCAGCTCCCTCCTGTCCTCCTACTTTGCCCCCATACCCAGGGCTCCAAACTGAGCAAACTAAAAGTCAGGGAACCCCTCCTCCCCCAGCCCTCCCGCCAAAGAAGTGTTGCCTTGGTCTCAGTAAAAAGCCAAACTAAGATTCAAATGGCCCAAGTAGAGATCCGAACAACTTCTCTCTCAGTATGACATCAGACTACTCTGGTTTCAATAGAAACTCAGACAATTGAAGTAAGAGACGCTCAGCCAGTAAAAACTAAGGGTGAAATACAGGGTGAGATGGAGGACAGGAAAAAAAGAGATAAGGAAAAGCAGGTTTCTCCAATCTATCCCTGGGATCATATGCACAGAGCAGCCAGAGAGGCTGAGGAACAGCCACACATGCTATTACCTCTTCATGAAGCACCCACCAGGAGAAACAATCAGTCTATGAGAGTTAATAAGCCCTTTTCTTACCAAGAAACACAAAGAATCAAGGAGGATCTGGGAGACTATTTAGAGGACCCAGAAAAATATATTAGAGCTTTTAAAGTATTACTCTGCTTTATGACCTTACTTGGAAGGGTGTGATGTATATCTTGGGACAAACGCTGACTCCCAACTCAAAATCTTGAGTTTTGGGGAAAGCTGTTGCTTATGGAAATGAATGGCTTGGTAATGAATCAGTAGGGAAGAGGGAGGACGAGATAGCTGTCCTCCCCACTGGGAATCAGGCAGTCCCAACTATAGAACCAGACTGGGACTATAACACGGCTCAAAGAAGATGGGATCAGAGTCATTTTGTCATATGTATTCTTGAAGGACTCAGGCAAGCGCATGCTAAGACTTTAAACTATGCCAAATTGGCAAACATAGAACAGAAGGAGAAGGAAGTTCCTGGTAAATTCCTAGATAGACTGAGAGAAGCCCTTCGCAGATTTACTGAGATTGATCCCAAAAGTGAAGAGGGGAGAGTGACCTTAAAAGATAGATTTCTCACTCAGTTGGCTCCAGATATCCACTGTAAGCTATTAAAACTGGCATATGGACCAGATCAGTCTTTAGAAACTGTTGCAACTGGCTCAAACAGTCTACTACAGTAGGGAATATGAGGAAAAGAAAGAAAGGCAGAAAAAGACAAAGGAACAAGTGGAAGCCCTTGTAATGGCTGTAATTCAGAACAATTCTTAAACAGCCCAAGAAAAATGCCCAGACCGACCCAGGTGAAAAAGGATGGGCTTGTTATTACTGTGGAAAGGAGGGGCACCTCAGGCGGGATTGCCCTCAGGCATCTAAGCCACCTGGCTCCATGTGTCCGGTCTGCAAGGGACCACACTGGAGAAGAGACTGCCCTCAGAAGCATAGGTTTCAGGGGTCAGACTCTCAAAGAAATCAGGACTGAAGGTGCTCAGGGTCCCCACACAAGCTCCGGTCCTAATTACACCTGAGGAATCCCAGGTATTAATAACTGTGGGGGGCCATTCCGTTGATTTCCTTTTAGATACTGGAGCAACTTACTCTGGGCTTACTGAAGCCCCTGGCTCATTTTCTTCCTGATCCGCTTCTATAGTGGGACTGTCTGGATGAGCCAAAATGTATTGCTTCAGTTGTTCTTTAAGTTGTAATTGAGACTCTGTGCTATTTTCACACGAGTTTCTGATCCTGCCAGAGTCTCCCTCACCCCTTTTGGGGAGGGATATACTGAGCAAGCTCCATGCCTCTTTTTTCATGAATACGGAGCCCTCCCTTTCTCTCCCTTTAATTGAACAAAATGTAAATCCAAGAGTGTGGGTGGGCTGATGGAAAATCTGTGGGTCGAGCACAAAAGGCTATTCCTGTAGTTGTCAAGCTAAAAGACCTGCACTTATTTCCACATAAGATATAAGTGTATTCTTAAATTCTAAGGTTAATACTTGGATGACAGACAGTAGGCTTCTTAAATATCAGTCATTGTTGTTAGAAGGGCCAACAACTAAGCTTAAAGTTTGTGGAAATTTAGATCCTGCCACTTTCCTTCCTGAGAAAGAAAATGAAACAGCTGATCACGATTGTTCCCAGTTTCTAACTTTAAACTATGCAGCTCAGGAAGATCTAATGGATAAGCCCCCACTGGACAACCCTGGCATGGAAATATTTACAGAGGACAGTCCTTTTGTTTGGGATCAGAAGTGTAAAGCAGGTTATGCAGTGGTGATGGTTGAACAGGCTTTAGAAGCAAAATCTCTCCCCCAAGGAACCAGTGGTCAGTTAGCAGAGCTTGTGGCTCTGACCCAAGCTCTAGAATTAAGCAAAGGGCAGCGAGTAAATATTTACACTGATTCTAAGTATGCTTATTTGACTTTACATGTTCATGCTGCAATATGGAAAGAAAGACAGTTTACAACAGCAACAGGAGAACCTATTAAGCATTTCAGAGAGATGGAGAGACTTTTAACTGCAATATTCTGTCCTAAAGAAGTAGCTGTTATGCATTGCAAAGGGCACAGCAGGGATGGGAGTAAAGTAGCTGAAGGTATTCAGTTGGCTGACTGTCAAGCCAGAAAAGCGGCACTTTATGAAACCCCTTCACTGCAGACACCTTTGTCTGGGAAGGTCCTGTGGAACAGGAAAAACAACAATATACTGAGGAAGAATTAGAAAGATAGGAGAAAAGAGGAGCAAAGATTACTGATAAAGGATGGTTACAGTCCACAAATGGACTATTAGTAATTCCTGAAAACGCTCAATGGAAAAGTTTTCCTAAAGCCTTGGAATTAACTAATTATGTAACTCAGCTCTCAGCTATTCAACAGGCATTAATGGAACTCCAGGAGGTGAGTCCTGACCCAGCTTCTGAGTCAAGCAAGCCTCTGTTTGAGTCAGGAACTGAGGTCCTGATAAAAAACATTGAGATCTGGGGGCCAATTTCTTGAGCCCCTCTGGAGAGGCCCTTACCAAGTTATTCTTTCTTCTCCCACAGCTGTCAAAGTTCCAGGAATTGATTCGTGGGTTCATCACACTTAAGTTAAGAGATGGCACCCTGACCAGAACTAAGACACTTTATGTCTTTACTTTCTATGCTCTGACTTTGTAGTTTTCAGATGGGCCTAACAATCTATGTGAGCCTACTTCTGCTGACTTCAAAAGTCCTGAGTCTGCCATTTGACCCTCAAGACAATGCCTCCCTGTCCTGGGCTCATTCCTATGCTGCATTCCACAATCTAACTGCTGGGTCTGCAGAGCCCTCCCCTCTTCATCAGTAGTAGGCTTTCCATGGTGGACACCTCCACTTCAAGGAAAAGACTTTCTCCAAGTCTGCGAATACCTTCGACAACAATCACATGTGAATCCTCCTCTTAAACCGATGACATCTAACAACCCTAAAATGGACTGGTGCAACACTTGGTACTTTAACAATGGACATAATGTGACTTTTAATTTTGATTATACATTGTCTTGGTTCAATGACCATTTTGCTACACATAAAGTAAATGGGTCTAGATCCAGTGGCTTTTTACCTGACGTTTATCAAATATGGGATGAGGTTATATGGCTAATTCCTGAAAAAGGATGTCTAATATCTACTGTGCCTATATGCTGGGAACAAATAGAGCCATCCCCAGAAGTTAGTCAACAACTTAATTATAATGATTGGAAATAATTGGGATTTTTGCCTCAGGAAATATGCAATGTAATCATTCCCATGTTTTCCAACCCCAGTTCAGGTCCTCCCTTTGCCTGGCCAGGCACTGATTGGGAATGGATATCTCAGTCACGCTGGCTTGCTCCAAATGGGACCTACTGGATATGTGGCTCTTACCAGTGGGCATGGCTTCCCCCAGCTGGATAGGGAGATGCACCCTAGGTCTAGCCTTTACTCACAGTTGCATAATTTCAGAGCTTCCAGAAAAGCCTGCTAATTTACCACACCTTAAAACTCAGTGGGACACCGAGGAAACCAGAATTGAAAGAGCCACGTGTACCCCAATGTTCATCGCTGCTTTGTTTACAATAGCCAAGACATGGAGGCAACCTAGATGCCCATCAACTGATGAATGGATAAGAAAGCTGTGGTACATATACACAATGGAATATTACTCAGCATTAAAAAAAAATTCATTTGAAGCAATTCTACTCAGATGGACGAAACTGGAGCCCATTATCCAGAGTGAAGTAAGCCAGAAGCAAAAACAACAATACAGTATATTAACACATATATATGGAATTTAGAAAGACGGTAACGAGAACCCAACATGCGAGACAGCAAAAGGAACGCAGACGTATAGAATAGACTCGTGGACTCTGTGGATGAGGGTAAGGGTGGGATGATATGGGAGAATGGCATTGAAACACGTTTATTATCATATGTCTAATCAATCGCCAGCCCAGGAGTGATGCTTGGGGCTGGTGCATTGAGATTTCCCTGAGGGAGGGAGGAGGGAGGGAGGAGGGAGGGGGGTTTTGGAGGGGGAGCATATGTAAACCCATGGTGGTATCATGGCATTGTATGGCAAAAACAATAATAATAATAAAAAAAAAACTCAGTGGGCAAGGTCTGTATTTCACTGGTATGATTATTTGGCTGCAATGTTTGTTCCCTCTCTGGGAACTACAGATGTTATACTACGAGTGGACATTTTGATTGATTTTACTCCACAGGTGTTATAAGATTCTCAAAAAGCTACTTCAGCTCTTAATGCTGAGCAAGTACAAATTATAAAGGTGGTTTTACAAGACCGATTGACCTTAGATATTCTGACAGCTGCTCAAGGAGGAACTTGTGACATTATTCATACCCAGTGCTGTACATATATACCTGATATGAGCACTAATGTTACTCATTTTACTAAACACATGGACAAGATGATTGAGGCTATGAATACTCCTGAAGCCTCAACTTCCTCACTTTGGGAAATGGTTCCCCATGGTGGAAAACTATCTTAATTACAATAATTCTGATTGTTCTGTTTTTGCTGTTTGCTCCCTGCATCTGTAGCTGGATTTGTTTCTAACCGTCTGAAAACTTTTAAGTTATAAATGGTTGTCCAAGCTCCTAGGAGTGCCACACCCTCTTCCAACTATTACTTGGAACCCCTGGATCAGAGACCTTCAATATGAGGGTTAGGAGAATATGTTGCCTCAACAACTTAGGGAAAACACCTCTAAACAGCAGGAAATAGTTATGGAATGAAAACAACACCCCCTTCCCTTGGCAACATAATTCTCCTAAAAAAAGGGGGGGGGAATGAGAGAGTCAATTCCTAGGCAGGTTGATAAGAAGTCCATGAGTCCCCAAGGATAGAGGGGTCTGGAATTCTCAAGGAGGAAGAAAGAACAAACTTTTCCCCCCTCTATATTCCTTAGGATTATATAACAATAATGTATCCTGCTTGAGGATAGTCTCTGGAAAAAACCTTGTGGCTAATCCTGTTATCTTTTAATGTAAATTATGGGAGTGGGTCTAGTGACGTCTTTACAACCTCCAGACATTCTTTTGATTCACTGTAATAAGTAATTAAAAAGTATATAACTCCATTCCTCACACTTGCAAGGGGGTACTCTTTCTGCCCCCTTCTGATATCTATGTCAGAAGCTTTCTCTATCTCCTTTATACTTGGATAAAACTTTATTACACAAAAGCTCTGAGTTATCAAGCCTCATCTCTGGCCCTGGATTGAATTCTTCTCCTCCTGAGGCCAAGAATCCTGGCGTCTTTCATGGTTCAGCAACAATCTTTCAATAGGAAAGGCTTTTTTTCTAAAACTTTTAAGACTTCTGAAATGCTTGAGGGAATTTCAGGTTTGTCATATGTATAAGTTTGATTTGGTATTACACTTACTAAAGTAGTGTAAATATTTGAGAAATTACCTGGAGGAAATTTCACTTGTGAAGTCAGGTCAGATTAGGCAAAAAATATACGAATCTTATGAATGCTGTCTAATATGATAAAGGCGACTGGTTACAAATTGGGAAAGGAGTACATTAAGGTTGTATACTGTCATCCTGCTTATTTAACTTATATTCAGAGTACATCATGAGAAATGCTGGGCTGGATGAAGCACAAGCTGGAACCAAGATTGCTGGGAGAAATATCAGTAACCTCTGATATGCAGACGACACCACCCTAATGGTAGAAAGTGAAGAACTAAAGAACTTCTTGTTGAAAGTGAAAGAGAAGAATGAAAAAGTTGGCTTAAAATTCAACGTTCAGAAAACTAAGATCATGGCATCTGGTCATGGCAAATAGATGGGGAAGCAACGGAAACTGTGAGAGACTTTTATTTTGGGGGCTCCAAAATCACTGCAGATGGTGACTTCAGCCATGAAATTAAAAGATATTTGCTCCTTGGAAGGAAAGCTATGACCAACCTAGACAGCATATTGAAAAGCAGCGGCATTACTTTGCCGACCAAGGGTCATCTAGTCAAAGCTATGGTTTCCCCAGTAGTCATGTATGGATGTGAGAGTTGGACTATAAAGAAAGCTGAGTGCCTAAGAATTGATGTTTTTGACCGTGGTGTTGGAGAAGACTCTTGAGAGTTCCTTGGACTGTAAGGAGATCCAACCAGTCCATCCTAAGGAAAATTATTCCTGAATATTCATTGAAAAGACCAATGTTGAAGCTGAAGCTCCAATACTTTGGCCACCTGATGTGAAGAATGGACTCATTGGAAAATACCCTGATGCTGGGAAAGATTGAAGGCAGTAGGAGAAGGGGACAACAGAGGATGAGATGGTTGTATGGCATCACCAACTCAATGGATATGAGTTTGAGTAAACTCTGGGAATTGGTGATGGACAGGGAGGCCTGGCATGCTACAGTCCATGGGGGCACAAAGAGTCAGACATGACTGAGCAACTGAATAAACTGAACTAAGCTGAATCTGTAAGAAACCTTGTTGTTAAGTGAGTTCTGTAACTTGAGTGACCCAAATAGCAATCAAAGGCCAGTTTGAAAGTCATTGTTAACTTCTAAAGGTATAAGTACAAATTTATGATGTATAGCTGTATATCTACTCATCTATGTCTATCTGTTTAATATCTATTTATATACAATAAGATAAGAGCTTAAGGGAAACTAAATTTTAGGATATTTCCCTTTTTTTGTGTGTGGCAGCACAAGCTTGTAGGATCTTAGTTCCCCAAACAGGGATCAATTCCACACTATCTGCATTAAAAGCACAGAGTCTTAACCACTGGAGTGCCAGGGAAGTTTCCTAGGATTTTTTACTTTAATAAATTAAATATCAATTTAAGAGAATCCCAGTAGTTACTATTTGTTTTTTCTTTAAAAAAATTAATGCCATCAGAGAAAATGAAATCTGACATTCATAAAAGCAAATCTTCAGAGAGAGGAAGAGAGAGAAGATCCAAACTGATGAGAAGAAAGAGGCAATGCTGATACTTTGAGATCTTGATCCCAGGTGCTCCTGCCATCAGCTGCCATGAGTTATGAAATACATCTTAGTGTTCTTATAATTTTTTTCTCTTGAAACCAAGAAGCTGAACTCATGTTTTCCCCTAGACTCTCTCTGCAGAAATGTAATTTGTGAAACACAGACTAGAGACACTATCATCTCTAAGAATACTAATTACGAGAGACAAAGGACTTCCCTGATGGTTCAGCAGTAAGAATCTGCTGCAACGCTGGAGATGAGGTTTTGATCTCTGGGTCAACCACTCCAATTTTCTTGCCTGTAAAATCCCATGGACAGAGGTGCCTGGCAAGTGACAGTCCATGGAGTGGCAAAAGAGTTGGACACAACTGAGCATGTGTTGGTATGTGCACACGCATATGCACAAGAGTTAGAGAAACTCTCCAGGACAGGAATGATGAGACTGAGAGCTTTATTCCTAACCTGCATGCTATTATCACAGATGTGTCAATTTCTCTATTTATTAAAAACAAATAGATTTAATATTTGAGCCCTGCCTCAGGTGGCCGTGGAGGAAATAACTTCAAAATGTGTTGAAAAAAAGTGATTTTGGTTCAAGGTTGCTAATAATACTACTGCATTTTAATGATGCTGTTGATACTTTTTTAAACTTAGTGATTTTTTAAACTTTTGAGTTGTCCTCCTTGTCATTTCCCTCATGGCACCACTATTCGGATTCCTAACTGTGCCCTGTCTGTGTTTATATCTTCATCTCCGTGGTTACTGGATGTACTGAGTTTGCTATCATCTATCCTATGGAGTTTCTGATGTTTTCCTGCTTAGTTAGCCAGGCTTTCAGGTCAACTTTTATCTATTCCATTTTGAAGTCATCTTAATATCATCTTCTCAAATGCGAAAACACCTTTACCATTTCTTTTTCAATATTTTTTTATTGAAGAATAATTGTTTTACAATATTGTGTTGTTTTCTGCCATACATCAACATGAATCAGTCACAAGTGTACATACTTCCCCTGCCTCCTGAAGCCCTCTCCCATCTCCCACCGCATCCCACCTCTCTTGGTTGTCACAGAGCACTGGGTTGAGCTCCCTGTGTCACACAGCAAGTTGCCACTTGTCAGACATCCTGGAGTGTGAAGTCAAGTGGGCCTTAGGAAGCAACACTATGAACAAAACCAGTGGAGGTGATGGAATTCCAGTTGAGCTATTTCAAATCCTAAAAAATGATGATGATGTTCTGCACTCAATATGCCTACTTCCTGAGAAACCTGTATGTGAGTCAAGAAGCAACAGTTAGAACTGGACATGGAACAACAGACTGATTCCAAATCAGGAAAGGAGTATGTCAAGGTTGCATATTGTCACCCTGCTTACTTATATGCAGAGTACATCATGTGAAATGCCAGGCTGGATGAAGCAAAAGCTGGAATCAAGACTGCAAGGAGAAATATCAATAACCTCAGATATGCAGATGACACCACTCTAATGGAAGAAAGCAAAGAGGAGCTGAAGAGTCTCTTGATGAAAGTGAAAAAGGAGACTGAAAAGCTGGCTTAAAACTCAACATTCAAAAAATGAAGATCATGGCATCCAGTCCCATTACTGCATGGCAAATAGATGGGGAAAAAATGGAAACAGTGACAGACTTTATTTTCTTGGGTTCCAGCTGCAGATGGTGACTGCAGTCATGAAATGAAAAGACACTTGCTCCTTGGAAGGAAAGCTGTGACAAACCTAGACAGCATATTAAAAAGCAGAGACATTATTTTGCCAACAAAGGTCCATCTAGTCAAGGCTATGGTTTTTCTAGTAGTCATGTGAAAGGTGGACCATAAAGAAAGCTGAGCACTGAAGAATTGATGCTTTTGAACTGTGGTGTGGGAGAAACTCTTGAGAGTTCCTTAGACTGCAAGGAGATCAAACCAGCACATCTAAAGGAAATCAATCCTGAATATTCTCTGGAAGGACTGATGTTGAGTTGAAACTCCAATACTTTGGCCACTTGATGTGAAGAACTGACTCATTGGAAAAGACCTTGATGCTGGGAAAGACTGAAGGCAGGAGGAGAAAGGGACAACAGAGGATATGATAGTTGGATGACATTACCAACTGGATGGACATGAGTTTGCGCAAGCTCTGGGAGGTGGTGATGGACAGGGAAGCCTAGCCTCCTGCAGTTATGGGGTTGCAAGAAGTTGGACACGACTGACTGGCTAAACTGACTGAATGTTTATGTTTCAATGATACTGTGTCTGTTTGTCCCAACCTCTCCTACTGGCACTGTGTCCCCAAACCTGTTCCCTGCATCTCCATTACCATCTTTCTAGACTCCATACACATGTGTTAATATACAGTATTTATCTTTCTCTTTCTGACTTACTTCACTCTGTATAATAGGCTCTAGATTCATCCACCTCATTAGGACTGATTCAACATCCATGAAAGGTCCCCTACTGCCAAAATAAATTGCGGTCCCATAGAATGAAACACAGGAGGCTTCACACTAGCTTTCAACCCTATGTTTCATCCCGAACTCATAAGGAACTGCTTATAATTTGCTGAACCAACTATGCACTTTTCCTCTCCTTGGAACATCTTCTGCCAAATTCTTGAAAATCTGTTAAAGTTGGGCTCCTTTTTCACAAAGTCTCTCCTTTAAGCAGAGTTTCCATTATAACTTCCTTATCTATCTGGTACATAAATCTGTTACAACCTTTATAATCTGAAACTGTAATTTTTTTCCTCTGCATGCTTGCTTCCCAAACATGACTGTGAGCTCCTTGAAGGCAAACACACAATTTATTCATCCTTCCTGGCTTGGTTTCTAGGGTTGTGCTTGAAATAAGGAGGTTATCCAATAAATATATGTAACTGAAAGTAGATCTATTCATATTCTTGGTATTTACAATATTAAATGTAATTTAAATTTAAAAATTCACTCAGTAGATATCCTGTTTCAGAGCCCTGAGAAAATTATTTAGTTTTCCTTACAAGTTTTTCTTTAACAGAGCATTATATTAAAGTAAAGCAAGTTTGTCTCTTTCTTGACATAGAAGGACAAGGAAGAATAGAAAAATCCTTTACTGCTTTAATGTTTAACATGCAGGTTGAAACATCTTTAAAGTGAGATTTGTCACAAGCTGAAGCACAACATGTTGACTGACTATAAGTTAAACACGAGGGAGTTAAAGAAGGATTAGTTTTCCCCTTTATTGACATTCAGTTTTATTGTAGAAGGGGAGAAAGGGCTTCCCTGGTGGTTCAGTGGTAAAGAATCTGCCTGCCAATGCATAAGACGCAGGTTGGATTCCTGGACTGGGAAGATCTCCTGGAGAAGGAAATGGTAACCCACTCCAGAATTCTTGCCTGGAAAATCCCATGGACAGAAGAGCCTAGCGGGCTACAGTTCATGGGGTTACAAAGAATCAGACACTACTTAGTGACTAAAACAACAACAAAATGGGGGAACAACAATAGGGATGGACTTAGGGAAGCTTTAAGAATTCCTCTGGGGCTGACTCAGCCTCTTCTCTTCTACAAAATGCTTGAGGAACCAAGAGAAGGTCAATGAAACAAAGATACTAGCCTTTGCCTTAGAAACATCTACAAGTGAGTAGCCTTTTAAAAGATAATTTTAGAACTAGTTACAGATGTAGAGGACAAACTTATGGTTCCCAAGGGGGTGGGAATGATAAATTGGGAGATTGGGATGAACATATATACACTAACACATGTAAAACAGATAACTAATGAAGACCTACTGTATAGCACAGGGAACGCTACTCAAGAATCTAGTGACCTATATTAGAAAAGAATCTTAAGAAGAGTGAATATATGCAAACTGATCCACTTTGCTGTATACCTGAAACTAACACAATATTGTAAATCAACTACACTCCAATAAAAATTATTTTTGAAAAGGAAAGTTTTATGGGAAGTCTTCCATTTCTCTTCATTCTGGATTTCCACCCAGTCGAGTCGTGCATTTGCGTGTGTGTGCATGAAGAGCTTGACAAATAGTGTTACTGTTCTTAGTTTATTTTTTACGTTCTAAATATTTTACAGCAATGACCAAAAAAATAGGACTGTTTGGAATTTAGTAATTGTTGTTAGTCACTCACCACAACTTATAATAAAATGAAAAAGATAATGGGAAGCAGAGATCATGCAAGGCTCTGCTGTCTGTGTGTGAAATCATGCTGAGTGACAGAGCAACCCTGCAACACTGGCGCCTGACTTGTTTTAGAACACAAGAAGAAAGAATAGTCAGGGATCAAGTCCTATATTGGATGGAACATATTAGATTATGACTGATAAGCCCCCGTAGCTAACTAGTTCAGGTAAACCAGCAAATATCAACAATAAGCACTTTATGTGACAAGCATTTAACCAGTGAAGTATTGGGAACCACAGAAAGGTATTTAATGTTGTGATTATAAGAAAATCTTATTCATTGTTCAGTTGAATCTGAATTCACAATGATGGCAAACATCTGTAGGCAGACAATTAGATTCAGAAATCTGTTCCTTATGTTTTTATACTAGGCTAAATATGGAAACCATATTTTTTCTGAAATTTATCCAAAAAATTTCCCAGTATCATTACCTTAAAACTTCCATTATCCCCTCCCTCGTTTCCCAATTTTAATTTCCTTTCACTTGCAGGAATTCTATCTGCAGCATCTCCCTGGCATATTCTACTCTCTTCAATATGAGGGAGATTTACAGATGAGAATAAAAAGGAAAGAGAAGAAGCAAAAGCTAGGGTGGGGTCGGGGTGGATTTGAGGAAGCCTATAATTTGATAAGGATGAGCTCAGATAAGGCAGGACTGATTAGAGTGGTTGAGAAAAGTCTGGAATGTTCAGCTGGAGATCTGAATTTTGTGTCTCTGAAAATAGGAGGCAGAAGAGTCTGAGCTGGGGAGTGACCCAAATGGAGCGTGTGTTATGTTACACCAACTCAGTATTTAGGATTAATAGACTAGGAAAGACTCTGGAGACTTGAGAGCAGTTAATGAGAAAAATAAAAGTAAATTAGCACATGTAAGATATTATGAGAATTTGATTTGGGGCAGTGGAAGTGAATCAGAGGGATGAGAGAAACAAAAGACTAGACTAGAAAGATCCAACTTTCTGACTCAATTCCATATAAAGCAGCTTATTCATCCCTATAAAACCCTAGATGTCTGTTTGTGCTATTACTACAAACTTACAACATCCCCTCATTGATAAGATACAGGAAGAGGAAGAAACCAAAAAAGATCATTTTTGCCATAATACTTGAACAGCCATCAGATAAGGATGATAAAATTTCCTTAAGAAAACCGATGCTCAAAACATCCTTCTTTCCAAGGAACCCTCCCATTCCCATGGGCAGGAAGAATGGAGCAGGCCATTCATCAACTAACATTTTATGAGCCTTTTGCCACAAAATCTATATAAAATAATCTTTGGATTTATCCAGTTAGGTGGCCATTATGATGTTCATTTAAGAACGTCTTGCCAGAGGCTGAAAGTAGACACTTGGTTATATGATGGGGATAGAAGCCGCAGAGGCAGCCTGTGTGTAGGCCACAGAGTTTGGGAAAGCCTCCATATGTGAAATAGATAGGGGAAACCAGACATTTAAAAAAAGTTGGAAAGGAAGCAAACTAGTGCAAGAATCTCATAACAATCTTTTGTGATTAAGAAAAGTATTACCATGGATCATATTTATTTTGTATAAACTTTTCTGCAAAGACCATTATATAGTGCACAGAATAGAAATAAAGTTTAAAAGAGGTATAAAGCTCTTTTGGTCCAATTTCTCACTTAGGTAGAAATGCTGTGCACAAGATTCCTAATGGGTGGCTAGTGGGCATCAGCTTCAATCATCTCACTGAGCAATGAACTGTCTGCTTCCAGGGCAAATGCATTCGATTTGCTGTTGTTGTTCAGTCGCTAAATCGTGTCTGATTCTTTACAACCCCAAAGATGTCAGCAAGGCAGGATCCTCTGTCCTTTGCTATCGCTCAGAGTTTATTCAAATTCATGTTCATTGAGTCAGTGATGTTATCTAACCATCTTATCTTCTACCATCCCCTTCTCCTTTCGCCTTCAATCTTTCCCGATTTTGAACCAGTCAGTTGTTCCATGTCTGGTTCTAACTGTTACTTCTTGACTCACATACAGGTTTTTCAGGAGACAGGTGAGGTGATCTGGTATTCCCATCTCTCTCTCTCTCTCTCTTTTTTTTTTTTAATTTTCTTTACTTTATTGTGTTGGTTTTGCCATACATTGACATGAATAAATTTTCTACTTTGTTGTGATCCACACAGTCAAAGGCTTTAGCATAGTCAATGAAGCAGAAGTAGATGTTTTCCTGGAATTTCCTTGCTTTCTCTATGATCCAATGAGTGTTGGCAATTTGATCTCTGGTTCCTCCGCCTTTTCTAAATCCAGCTTGTACCTCTGAAAGTTCTCAGTTCACATACTGCTGAAGCCTGGCTTGAAGGATTTTGAGCATTACCTTGCTAGCATGTGGAATGAGCACAATTGTATGGTAGCTTGAATATTCTTTGGCATTGCCTTTGTTTGAATTGGAATGAAAACTGACTTTTTCCAGTATCCTAATTCTGACAGTACCTTAAATCACATCCCTTGGACTTCCACTTATTTACAGTTCTGTTCCCTGGAGAACTTGGTCTATTCTATCTTCCTGACAATAACTCAAGTGAGAATTTTGTCTTAACCTCAGAGGGAAACCAGTGGAGGTTGTAAAGAGAAGTGTTCAGTTCAGTTCAGTTGCTCAGTCATGTCCGACTCTTTGCGACTCCACGAGCTGTAGCACGCCAGGCCTCCCTGTCCAACACCAACTCCCGGAGCCCACCCAAACTCCTGTCCATTGAGTCGGTTATGCCATCCAACCATCTCATCCTCTGTCGTCTCCTTCTCCTGCCCTCAATCTTTCCCAGCATCAGGGTCTTTTCAAATGAGTCAGCTCTTTGCATGAGGTGGCCAAAGGATTGGAGTTTCAGCTTCAACATCAGTCCTTCTAATGAACACCCAGGACTGATCTCCTTTAGGATGGACTGGTTGGATCTCCTAGCAGTCCAAGGGAATCTCAAGAGTCTTCTCCAACACCACAGTTCAAAAGCATCAATTCTTCAGTGCTCAGCTCTCTTTATGGTCCAGTTCTCACATCCATATATAACTACTGGGAAAACCATAGCCTTGACAAGATGGACCTTTGTTGGCAAAGTAATGTCTCTGCTTTTTAATATGCTGTCTAAGTGTAGGATGACATACTAGGATTTGCACACTCAAACAGCTAATACAGTTCTATTGGGTTCACCATTATATGTATTGTTTTTTTCTTCTTTAGCTTGGACTTATCAAATAATTATTATTAAAATTTATTCTCAGTTAGCTTACCAGTTATATATGATTTATCATATTTTACCCTAGGCATGCTTGATTTATTGATATCTAATAGTAATTATTGGTTTCAGCAAATTTTAGAAAATATAAATACCTTTACTCTATGTACTCTTTAACATTTGTGCTTTCATATATTTTCATTACAATTTTAATATGATAATTATACTAATTTAATTTAAATATTAGACCAAATTTAATTATTATACTAACCAACTTGTTGATTTCTGCTATTGTTTTGATGTGGAAGAATTTTTTTGCTAACTCATTGAGAATTTTTGTGTTTATGTTCATGACAGAAAAAGTATTATTGGTCTACGCTTTTTAAGATAATATCTTTGGTAGGTTTTGGTGAAAATTAATAAAGAATAACCTCAGGGACTTCCTTGGTGGTCCAGTGGATAAGACTCCATGCTTCCATTTCAGAATGCCGGGGCCAAAGGTTCAGTCCCTGGTTGGGAAACTAAGATCCCACATGCTATGTGGTATGACCAATAAATAAATAAAACAACAATAACAAAACCTCCTATTTAAAAAAATTAAATTAAAAAATAAAGAAAAACCTCACTAAGACAGTCAGGAAGCCAAAAGGGGGAACTCTCAGGCAGTACCACCTTGTCAATTATAGGAAGAATTGTTAATCACACATCCCAACAGAAGAAACACCAACAGGAAAGAACCGTCAATCACAGGCCCCAACAGGGAAGGATGTGTGTCTCCTCTAGGATACTGACAACCCCAGCAACTCAGCCAGTGAGAAACCATCATCACCCTAAACACTCACTTTTTTCCAAGACTTTTGTTCAAAACAATCCCTTTCAACTTGCCCTTTTTCAACTTTCCATTGTGTTGGACTTGTCAACAGCTTTTGCTATAGCTTGTTTTTCCCAAGTTGCTATTTCTCTGTTATTCCTAAATAAACCCATTTTTGCTAGTAAAATAATCAGCTGTTTCATTTTTAAGATTAATATTCTGAAATCAAGGTTATAAGTTGGAATTGACCTCTTCTGTATCCTGGAATAGTCAGTGTAATGTTGGAATTGCTTCCTCCTTAAATATTTGAGAGAATTAACCAGTGAAACCATCTGGGTAAAGGCTTTTTTTCTGTGGGAAGTATTTAATTATTGATTAAATAAATTGGCTAGTTTGCAATCTCTTTAGTAGTTATCTGACTACTCCAATTTTCTTTCTCTTCTTGTGTCCATTTGAATAAGTTGTATATTTCTAGGTGTTTTCCCATTTAATGTAAATATTCCGATTTACTATTATAATGTTAATAATATCCTTGTACTATCTTTTCATTTTGTAAAGAACCTGTTTTTATTCCTAAAGTTGTTATTTGAGAATTTTCATTTTATTTTTAATAGTGTGAAGTGTTTTATCCCCAGTTCACTTAATTTAAACTTCATCGACAGGGTGCTATTGAGTGAAAGAGTAACTGCTATAGCTAACAGTCTTTTGGTAAGTTTCAGTATATTAATAATAGTTCTAGCAGGAAAGAAATGGCATTCTCTCAAACTGGGCAATTTGAAGTGAGTTTAGTAAAACAATTCTTTATAAAATTATCTGTGATGTTCAGGGAAACCGCAAGGGGTGGAAACTGCAGTAGATTGTTACCATCCTTGGACCTGGAGGAGAAAAGGAGAGAATGGTCACCAGGACTGATGCATTGTGTGGAGCTGGGGGGTGGTGGGGTGGTAAGGAAGGACTGTGACAGATGCTGATGCCAGTAGCTCAGGAATGAAAGCAAGGAAAAGTACCCTGACATCGTTTTCTTCCGTCTTCTAACCTGTTTTGAGAGCCTTCTGTTGACTGGAGCAAATCAGGTGCTGACAGGCAAAGGGGTAGTTAGTCTTTATACATATCAGCAACCTAGGATGGCAAACACAAGATATTTAGTACATTTTGGATGGCCATTCTGTTACACGTCTCAGCAACTGGGAAACTCACAGACTCCAAGTGAAGGATAACAAATCCTTTGGCAGGAAAACTGACCTTTCTTTACTTTCAAAAAAAGTTGAGGGAGGAAATAACAGAGTTGTCACTTAATAGATTTCAAAAACAACATTTTTTTGAGGACAGATTATTGCATGCTTTTGGAATAAAATTCAGAGAGAATTCAAAGGTGACAACAAAACTCCTTTTATTCCCAGCTATTTATTTACAAAGTTTCTTAAATCTTAAAGTTATAATAGGAATAGACTTGATACTGATACTTATTTTATCAAGCACTATTTATATCTATTGAATACATGAATAATTTGGGGGAAAATCTCATTTCCATATACATTTCTAATGTATTGTAGTTTCTGAAAGTGAACTTGGATTTTTAATGTTTTTAAAAGATTATTTATATTAATAATGATGCATTGTGCTTTTAAGAATTATTACTTATAAAAATTTAATATACTTGTTATTAATAATTTTAATGTTACCAAATCCAAAGGAAATTTTTTAGCATATAGAGCTTTATATGCAAGACAAAAATTAGTTTTTAATTTGTGTGTGTGTATTACACTTGTTGCAAAGAGTGATGATCATATAATAATTCCCAGGAAAGCATTCTTTGGGATAAAATGCTATAGAAGATATGAGTATGAGCTAAACAATTAAAAATAAATAAATAAAAATTCTGACATATCCAAAAATATTTATTCTTGAATTTTAGAGCAGATGGTATGTATAAAGTGGGCATGGTGATTATTTTTCCCATTGGATATTTTTAAATGCCAATATTTAAAATATGCAAAAATAAATACTTTGTAGTGATTTAAACTTGTATATTTATTCACTTAAGAGAATTGGTTTATTATACAAAGATATAACTCAGGAAGAGTTAGATGGAACAATGCACAGGACAAGGAAAGAGAAAATGGAGCACAGCTGTCGTGACCTCTCAAGCCTTCTCTCTTCATATCTCCATGTGTTCACCAACCTGGAAGCCGTACATCATATATTTAAACTTAAAACTGAGAGCAGTATGGCAGAGAGGGCTAGCTCTTTACCAAAGATTTATACCCCAGTGTTTTGCTGGAAAGTGGGTTCTCTGGCCGGGGTTACACTTCTCAGCACTGCACCCCCACCTCTTGCATCTGGAGGGGGCTGTCTGAGCGAGTCTTCAAATGGTTTGTGGGTTGAAGCAGATAAGAAGCAGGTGCATCTGGCTACTCCATGAGTAGACTCTGAGGCTCCCAAAGATGCTGGAGGTGGAGGATGGGAGGAAGCTGAATCCTTGACTCAGCCCCTTGGAAGGCTGCCCACTCCACATCTGTATTAAATCCTTCTGTCTGAGAGGAACTCTATCTTATCAAGCCCTTGCAGTTTGGGGCTTTATCCCCTATAGATCAGAACACTACCTAAGCTAATTCACTCCATACCAGAAGTAGAGCTGCCAAACACAACAACAGCCATGAGCAAACAAACCTAAAACACGTGTCATTGACTTAGCAGGTAGATGGTGCTGCTGCTCAGTTGTGCTCAGCTGTGTCCACCTCTTTGCGACCCCATGGACAGTAGCCTGCCAGGCTCCTTTGTCCCAGGGATTGAACCCGTGTCTCCCGTGGCTCCTGCACTGGCGAGTGGATTCATTACCACTGTACTACCTGGGAAGCCCCTAGTAGGTGGATACTTAGACTACAAAACTGGAAAACCCTGTTAAGCAAAGATAAAGCATCTGACAAGGATTTCTAGTTGAAGAGGTTGGAAGACCGAATGCTACTGACATCTTTTGGTGCTTTCTGGTTACGCTTAGCAAGAAATAGAACTAGGAGGTAAGTTCAGGCTGGTTTAGGCTAGTTTGTGGTAAAAATGAAAATAAAAGGAGAAGAGAGAATCCAGAAATGTGGAGCCTTTTGGGTTGAAAACTCAACTAGTTTTAGACTCCGAAAATGAAAACGTCCGATTCAGAAATGTTTTCTGCATTAAAGATCCATTAATACAGAGTTCCGCCACAAAATATAAGTGTTGAGTTCCCTCCAAGCTGGCTTACCTCAATGTAGCTGCGCTTATGTTGAAAGAGAAGGAATGGGGAGAAAAAAAATTTATCAGGCTGGAGAATTATGACAATTAATTACGAATATTCAAGGTATTTGGGCATTTTTCATGCAACTGAAATCAACTGGAAGCAAATAATCAGAAGCCTACACATTTTTTCAAATTGCTCAGATAAAGAAATCACAAGCCAGACATTTTCAACCTTTAACTGTTTAAGACTGGAAAGAAAACCTCAGGTTTTGAAACTTGCATTGACAGAATAGCCTGTGTGAAAACTATGCCACTTCTTAGAAGATGTGGTATCAAAAAAAGAAAAACCAAGAAGCCAAAACACAAACCAACCATGGAGGATAATACAGTAAAAAGAACTCCCCTTAGGGCAAAGCCAGAGTCCACCTGGCTTTTTTTCCAGCACAATGATAAAATCATTTAATTACGGATTTACTTGTGGTTTGGAGCTAAGTGGGGGATGGGGGGAATGGATAGTTAGGGAGTTTGAGATAGTCATGTACACACTGCTATATTTAAAATGGATCACCAACAAGGCCCTACTGTGCAGCACATGGAATTCTGCTCAGTGTTATGTGGCAGCCTGGATGGGAGGGGGGTTTGGGGAAGAATAGACACATGCATACATACAGCTAAGTCCCTTTGATCCTATCACATTGTTCATCAGCTCTACCCAAATACAAAAATTAAAAAAATTTAAAAACATCGTTATTCTCAAATTGAAGACTGCAGTAAAGTCAAGAAAGTTCCCCACTTTGGGGCAGAGATTTCACAGTGCCTGCTTGCAGGGTTATACCATGGCTATCGACCAGTGATCCCATGTTTCCCTTTTCTAAATGAGAGATTTCACTGTAGATTTTCTCTCTGCTCATGACTATAGAGTGTGTGCACAGGCCAGATAAATTGTCCCAGGATCGTGAGAAGCCACGGAATAATGGAGAGGTCAGTGCAGCTACTGGAGATCTGGATTTGAGTTGGGTACAGTAACTGCATAGAATTTTAGGATGTTTCTCTGGAGTGGGAGTGAATGTATTCAATGTGAGGAACAAGGGATTTACAGACATAGCAGATGTGGCAAAGACAAAAGATGTATTTGTCTCTTAAAAATTCATGCTCCCTTTCTATGGTATAGAGTTGTTTCTGGGAGGCATGTGTGTGTCTGCATTTCCCAGTACCTTAGACTAGCTCTCATCAATGAGCTATGAGTAAAAATAATGACTTATTTCCTGGCTGAAATATTTAAGAAGCAGGTATACCTTCTTCGTTTTTTCTTCTCCAGTCCACTGGCTGGATTTGAACGACTCCAGAGTCCTACACGGTGGGGCTACAAGGCAGAAGCAGTCTAAACCACCTCATGGAAACATGCTTACTGAATATCAGCATTGGACTCTTATGTGACCAAAGGAAAACAATTCTATTATGTTAAATCATGAGTTTCAAGGTTCATCTGAATCCTCTGCTACTCATACTGGATAATTACAATGGACACATGGTTCTAAAAATTATTTTGTGGCTATAGGAGCACATATATATTTATATGTCTCTCTCTGTATATATCATACACATATGAATTTAAGGACAAAGAAATAAAAATTTACTTAAACTTATACATTTAGATTTTAGAAAATGGTGCCTGACTAGCATGCAATTATTTCAGGGCAAACTAAATCTAGGAATTTACCAGTTTATCCTATTAATTTAAACCCATGAGGTTAAACAAAAAAATTCAATAGGATTTAATAAGGCAGGCAATGTATTTTAATATCATTGTATCCTTGGGGGCTTTGCTGGTGGCTCAGATGGTAAAGAATCCACCGGCAAAGCAGGAAACCTGGGGTCAATTCCTGGGTTGGGAAGATCCCCTGGAGGAGGGCATGGCAACCCATTCCAATATTCTTTCCTGGAGAATCCCCACAGACAAAGGAGCTTGGCAGACTGCAGTTCACGGGGTCACAAAGAGTCTGACATGACTGAGCAGTTAAGCACAGCATAGCACATCCTTCACAGCATCTATACAGTGATGGAGAGACAGTATTTTTTGAGTGTAAGATAAAGAAGACAAATGCTTTTATGGATTAGTGATAGGAATTAGTAGTAAATCCATACATCATGCAAGATGACTGCAGGGTCACTAGCTATTGTGGAGCTAGACCCCACAACCTCACGTCATTATGGTATTATGAAGTTAGTGATACCTTTGGGCTTCCCTGGTGGCTCAGATGATAAAGAATCTGCCTGAAATGCAGGAGACCCAGGTTCTATCCCTGGGTTGGGAAGATCCCCTGGAGGAGGGCGTGGTAAATCACTCCAGTATTCTTGCCTGGAGAATTCCACGGACAGAGGAGACTGGTGGGCTACAGTACATGGGTTGCAAAGAGTCAGACACCACTGAGCGACTTTCACTTTCACTTTATTCGTGGCTCTTAAAAACAACCTTTAGTTGGTGCTAAGTGACAAGCTCAAGTCTACAACAGGGACAGTATCAGGGAAAATATCAAATGTATGTCATGCCTGTCATTTGCCTATTTATTCTCAAATCCATTCCTTTCCACTACACTGCTCAGTTCCGTATCACCAGGGGCTGACCCTGCAAACTACATGCAAGAAAAAGTATTCACAAATGATACTTAATTTGTGAAATGACTTAAAGTTTTATTAAAAATGTACACTGTCAGACCTCTTCAGTGTCCTGAATTTATACACAGGGCAAAATTAGAAATTATCACAGAATCACTTCTGTTTTAAATGTTACTACAAGTATTTTATAATTATCTTCATATGGGACAACTAAGTGTGTTAGACATTTCAGTGTCATTATCCAATCTCCTAATCCTTCTTCAGTACCCACACATTTTTAGTTTTGCTACCTTGGGAGCCCTACTTCACTTAATAAGAAAAATTTGATCAAAAAATTATTTACATTAGTGTTTTCACTGAAAAATTTCATTTAAGATTTCACCACTCCCTTCCCTGCAAATTTAATATTTATTTTTCTTAATCAGTATATACAGCACCATATAACATTATGATTTATTTAAAGTTGTTTATAGAAGAAACATTTTAATGTAAAAATAATCTTAAAAAATAGAACACATCTTTTTTCAGTTCTACTCAGTATTTGGGTTTAAATGTCTGCATAGTTTATTGATTTAAAAACAATAATTCAAAGCACAATGTATAGTGAAGGCCACCAGTACAAAGACTTCTCCATAAATTAAATGCATAAGCTATAGCTTTGAGCATTACAGTGGAAGACAGAGTAAGATAAATGATATTCCTCATACCTATATCACTAACTGGTTTGTTACTGCCACAAGTTATGAACACAATTGTGCCTAATTCTACAACTTGACTTTTCTTAGATTTTCACTGATGTTCACTTCTTGGTGTTTTTCAAATATGTGGGCATCTAGACAACAGTTCCTCATATTCAATCTACTCCTTAAAAGTAAAGGTAATAGATCTCTATGGCAGAATTAAAACAGAGCCATATCTGACAACTCACCAATATCTCTAAGAAACCCTTACTAATCTCACATGGTTGGATTTTGCTCCCACCTAGGAGCTTAGGAGCTAGCAGGCAGAATGAGGTACTTTTCAATATTTCTACAAGGAAATGATTGACTTGGAAATCTTGCATGTCATTATTATTAGCATTAATTATTGCTTGCAAATAGCATTAACCAAAGCAAGTGCATTTAACCACCCTGTCTTAAAATACCTGACAGGGAAAATGGCAAAAACCACAGCTATTTTTACCTCTTGTTATCACGGCTTTAAAAACACAAAAACACCTTCATTTGAGGCTGTCACAAAATTGGTTTCTTCTCTACATCTATGCATAGAACACTGAGTAACTCATGAAGATTAGAAAAAAAAATAAGTTTTATGGAAAAGCAGGCATTTTTGAAATTGGCACAAATAAAGAAGAAATCTGAAAAAAATTACATTTGTATTTCTTCCTTAACAAGTGTGTTTTAAATACAACATTTTAGGAGTACTAACTATGCCTTTTTGCTACAGCTATTAAAAGTTTCATTCCTGAGATTTTTGGAGTCAAAATTTTTAAAGCAAGCACGGAGGAAAAGATGTTTTCACCAGATGGAAGGGTGAACTATAGATCAACACCTCAGCCAGTTATTTTTTGTCATTTTTCCATAAATAAGATTTTTCATTTGGGATATATTCATACAGTAATTTACTCCTTACCTACTGGGCCCTAAATACGCCATGCTCTCAAAGAGCTGAAATAGTCAGCTGAAGGATGGTGCATAAGTAAAAGTTACTGTTACTAAATATTTGCCATTGTAGGTAGCTTCCTTCTTTTAAAGTGTGAACATAGAGACAAAATGAGCTTTTTACATCTGCTTTGAGTTAAATAGCAATTCAAGTATCTCTTTTAAAATGATGTTCTGAAGAACATTAACATTTATGAATCACAAATTTAAATACATCTTCTGAAAGGCAGAATATTCCTGGAATATCCCTTGTTTAGACAATAAAGATCAAAACCTAGCTTGGTCCATGCCATATTTTTGATAGTTCCTCATTTTTTAAAGCCTATATACTTAACTAATCATTTAGAGAAAATGAACATCACATGCGTGAAAGGAAGGCTTAAAACAGTAACATTTCACTCAAAAAGCAATATTCAATAGAAGATGGAGTATGTCATCTGTGCTTATTTTCAGTTAAGGCTGACATATAAGATGTTCACTGCATTTTCGTGTGAAATGGAGTTGTGTCATAATCTTGAAAATGAATTCCCTTAGAAGTTGTGATCTTCATAATAGCACCATTCAAAGCATCGTCCTCGATGAGTGTTATTAATCCACTGGCAATCATTGAAGGGCTAAATATAAAGGGAAAATAAATATTTAAAAATTAAAGAATAAGGCATAATTTTCATACCACTTTGAGTTATTTTCGAAGTATCTACTGCCTTTAACAAATAATAGGGAAATGTATGTTATGTAGCACTGCTATCTGAGTTTTTAATTCAATGAGATATTCACTGAATTATAAATTTGCTGTAGATGTCCAGACTTAACTTTCTGTTATTTTGATAGGAAGGATTCATAAATTTATCCTTATTATTTACATTGAGTAAATGATTATTTTCCCACCTTTAGCCTACCAGCAGAATTTAGACCTATCAGAAATGTTCTTAGAGTAGAAATTTAAAGAATTATCAGTTTAGTCACTCAGTCGTGTCAGACTCTTCGCTGTCCCATGGACTGCAGCATACCAGGCTTTCCTGTTCATCACAAACTTCCAGAGCCTACTCAAACTCATGTCCATCAAGTCGGTGACGCCATCCAACCATCTCATCCTCTGTCATCCCCTTTTCCTTCAAGCTTTCCCAGCATCAGGGTCTTTTCCAGCGAGTCAGTTCTTCACATCAAGTGGCTGAAGTATTGGGGTTTCAGCTTCAGCATCAGTCCTTCCAAAGAATATTCAGAACTGATTTCCTTTAGGATGGACTGATTGGATCTCCTTGCAGTTCAAGGGACTCTCAAGAGTCTTCTCTAACACCTAATTCAAAAGCATCAATTCGTTGTCACTCACCTTTCTTTATAGTCCAACTCTCACATCCATATATGACTACTGGAAAAATTGTAACTTTGACTAGACAGAACTTTGTTGGCAAAGTAATGTCTCTGCTTTTTAATATGCTGTCTAGGTTAGTCATAGCTCTTCTTCCAAGGAGCAAGTGTCTTAATTTCATGGCTGAAGTCACCATCTGCAGTGATTTTGGAGCCCCCCAAAATAAAGTCAGCCACTGTTTCCATTGTTTCCCCATCTATTTACCATGAAGTGATGGGACCAGATGCCATGATCTTAATTTTCTGAATGGTGAGCCATAAGCCAACTTTTTTACTCTCCCCTTTCACTTTCATTAAGAGTCTCTTTAGTTCTGCTTCACTTTCTGCCATAAGGTTAGTGTCATTGCATATCTGAGGTTATTGCTTCTATCAGTAATCTTCATTCCAGCTTGTGCTTCATCCAGCCCGTCATTTCACATGATGTACTCTGGATATAAGTTAAATAAGCAGGGTGACAATATACAGCCTTAACGTACTCCTTTTCCAATTTGGAACCAGTCTGTTGTTCCATGTCCAGTTCTAACTGTTGTTTCTTGACCTGTATATGGATTTCTCAGGAGGCAGAATTGTAGAAGGACAAAGAATTTTAGGAGAAAGAATTGTAGCGAACATTTATTGAATGTCTATTATTTATCTGCTGCTGTTTTAAGTACCTTCCATTTATCAACTTGTTTGTAGCCTTTCCAAAGTCCTGTAAGTTTGTTTTACTATCACTCCCATTCTACATGTGAGAAAACTGAGGTACCCAGAGGTTGACGGATAAGCTTGTGGTCCGTGGTAGAGTCAGGATTTGATACCGATGACTCCATCCTGTGAAATGTCAACTGCTCTAACTCAGATATGGTTAGCAAGTGGTTGAAGTTAGGGTGTCACATGAAATGTCAGGAAGGATATATTTAAATATTGCTTGGAATTTAGGCAGATAAGGTATCACTTCTTCCAAAGACAATTTAACATCACCTTTTAAAAAAGTACTTCCTTATGGCTGAAGGTATTAATAATGCATTCTCTACATTTAAAAACAAAATTCATGATAAACAGAGTCTATTCAGAAACCCAGAAAAAAGTTTTTTTGCAGAGATTTTGCCAAACCCAAACTTTGAAGCTCGCATGAGTTTCTCAGACGTTAAAACTAATTTTTTCCCTTTTGGTTGCTTAGTCTAGATGGCCCTCTGCTTTTTCTTATTAAAGGAAGATAGGTATAGCTTTACTTACTCCAAAATTCCATAGCATTTCATCATATCCTTGATAGGACCCATGTATTCTATATATTTCCCCATGTTTTCTTCTTTTTCAATGGACTTGAGGATGGGTGTATTAACAAAGCCTGGGCAAATTGCGTTCAGTCTCACACCACTGTTCATGAGATTAGCAGCCATCTGTCAATTGGAAGTAGAAGGTTTCAGGTTTCAGGAGTTTTGTAAATGTATCATGTAGGATAAACTGATAATTAAAGCTAGTTAAAAGACTCTGATGTGAAAACCACTACACAGCTATCCTTCTAGCTCTATAAAGATGGCTATGATAAGGCTGACTGATGGCAGAAAGTAAAGGAATACATAACTAAAGTGGTAAACTAATCCCCCAAAGCCTCCTTTGATTACTTTCTAAAAAAATCAGTATTGGGCACTTCTGAAAATACTTGATTATCTAAAGTACTCTTACCACTGAACACTGCAGGAAGCTGAAGGTAAGAAGCTAAGGCTTAGGTGGAAAGATCTATATGTGTGACTGAGACCCTTCCCTGTCCACCTGAAACTGCCACGATGTTGCTAATCAGCTGTACCCTACCACACACACAAAAAGTTTAAAATAAAATAAAAAAAAGAAGCTAAGGCTTTATAATTGATACCCCAAGTTTGCTTTGAAATTGGGGTTGTATTAAAGTATTCTTACTTACTTAAAAATACTTTTAGTGGAAACTTTTAGGACTCTGATTATTCTAAAGACATTTAGTAATTGGCGCTATCTGGACGACAATTTTAAATATTCTCAGACTAACATCTTTTGGCTTAATTTTCAACCTATAGATTTTATTTGAACTATCTGTAAAACAAAATGTCAGTCAATTGTTTGTAGATTCCTTTTTCTTCCTTGCTAAAATTTACTCGTCAGCCCTCAGATCAATACTCATAGTGCTTTCAAGGTTATCTGTGGACAAACACAGAGTAATAAAAAATCTGAGTTGCCTGCTGTGGACTAAGGTCAAATAAAATGATCCTCTGCTTTCTTGTTTCAGTTCCTCTAGCATAAACAAGCTTCCTTTTCAGGTACTTGCCCAGGGTTTTTCTCATCTTTGTGCTTTTTGTCGGTGATTTTGCTATTTGAAATGCCCTCAAGGCATAGCGCTGAAGTGCTGTCTAGTGCACACTTCTAAGGGCAAGAAGGCTGCAATGCGCCTTATGGGAGAAAATATATACATTAGAGGAGCTTCCTTCAGGTGTGAGGTATAAATGCTATTAATAATACAATATATACTACACATAATACATAAGGTGTACTAAATAAGGTGTCTTTAAATAGAAATATACTTAAAACCATGCTATGTGTAGATTGGTTGAACAGGACATCGTGACCAGAGGCTTGCAGCAATAGTTCAGTATCCTCTAGTTCAGTGTTTGCAAGTGATTCCACAGAACATAACTAACAAATAATGAGCGTCAGCTGTACAAGTGCCAGTCTTGTAACTGTAAATGCAACATTTCTGGTCTTTGCTTTGATTTACTTTGCTTTGTGGGGTTCCCTGGTGGCTCAGCAGTAAAGGATCCACCTGCAATGGAGGAGCTACAGGAGACATGGGTTTGATCCCTGTGTTGGGAAGATCCCCTGGAGGAGGGCATGGCAACCCACTCCAGCATTCTTGTCTGGAGAATCCCATGGACAGAGGAGACTGGCAGGCTAGAGTCCTTGGGGTTGCAAAGAATCTGACACCAGTGAAGCAACTTAGCGTGCACTCATGAATGCACTTTGCTTCGTAATAGTGTTATGTGTTCATTAAAAGTTGATTTAAAGATTAAGACTTTGCAAGTTAAATTGAAATTTCCAATCAGTTTCAATTAAGAGTGTGAGAGCACATTTACCATCCACTATCTGCTTTCTCTGTGCCTATCATTTCTTGCAATTAATGATTTCCTCATCATCAGGCCCCCTCTCTGTCTCAACTAGACTAATCAATGCAGAGGTCTCCCAACTGCTCTTTTGTCTTCTGCTTTTGTCCTCTCTCATACATTCTCCTTGTTTTGTTTTTTGGCAGCACCACACGGCTTGAGGGATCTTAGTTCCCTGACCAGGGATTGAACCCTCGCCCCTGGCAGTGAGAGTGCAGAGTCATAACTACCGGATCACCAGGGAATTCCCATATGTTCTCTAAATAGTAGCAAGAATGGTCCTCTTCACATAGAAATATAATCTTGTCACTCCTGTGCAGAAAAGACCCAAAGATGGCTATACTTAAAGTCCAAGTTCATGACCTTGACCCGTAAGTCGCCTTTGGTCTGGTTCTTGCTTACACCTCCGATCAATCATCATTCTACTTTACCCTTGTTCATCAGGCTCCACTTAAGCTGTACTTTTTTTTTTTCCAGTTATTATAAAAAGGTACATCATACTATCAACGCATGTGGTCAGTTATAGCTAAAATATTTTTCTAAGCTCCACACACATTTACCCTAGATCTCTACAGAGACAGAATCCTTGACAATGCTACCAGGTAAAAGCTAGCCCCACCCCTTCCTCCATCCTCCAGGCTCTGACTCATTTTTACCATATCTTCAGGATAAGCAATGCCTGGAGCATTTAAGGAAATCTATAGTTACTGATTTTTTAATTTGGAGTCAATTTCAAAAATAAAGACTATCTTTTTGGGTTTTTTTTTTAATCCTTAAGGATTTTTTCAGTAACCTGTGTTTAGAATCTACTTCATGCTAAAATAATCTACTCTGGAGCCTATTATACAGAGTGAAGTAAGCCAGAAGGAAAAACAAAAATACAGTATATTAACGCATATCTATGGAATTTAGAAAGATGGTAACAAGAACCCTGTATGTGAGACAGCGAAAGAAACGCAGATGTATAGAATAGTCTTTTGGACTCCATGGGAGAGGGCAAGGGTGGGATGATATGGGAGAACGGCATTGAAACAAGTTAATTATCATATGTGAAATCAATCGCCAGCCCAGGTTTGATGCTCAGGGCTGGTGCATTGGGATGACCCAGGGGGAGGGAATCGGGAGGGAGGTGGGAGGGGGGTTCTGGAGGAAGAGCATATGTATACCCATGGCAGATTCATGTCAATGTATGGCAAAACCAACACAATAATGTAAAGAAAAAATAATTAAAAAATAATCTACTCTATAGTTGGTCCTTTATGTTACCTGGAAACTATTTTTAATAATAAATAAGGATGAGATGGTTAGCTAGCATCACCAACTCAATGGACATTAATTTGAGCAAACTCTGGGAAATAGTCAAAGGCCAAGGAAGTCTGGCATGCCTGCAGTCCATGGGATCACAGAGAGTCAGACACAGCTTAGTGACTGAACAACAACTCTGAAGTATAATTTATTTTTCTATCTTTAATCTAAATGTATCAAAAATTTTTAAAGCAGAATTTGGCTTTCTTTTTTTCATAAAAATGTAAACATACAATACACTTTTGGTCATACCATGCAGTGTGTGTGATCTTAGTTCCTCGACCAAAGGTTGAACCAATGTCCCCTGCATTGGAAGCGAGGAATCTCAACAACTGGACAACCAAGGAAGTCCGTAAATGTACTGAATTTTAACTGTTTCCCTCCCTTTATAGAGCTCATTTCTGTCACATTTGTATAGAAAGAGAAAGAGAGATATTGTGGCTGTGTTCTCACCGCTGCCGAGCGTGTGAATCCAACTATGCCATGTTTTGAAGCACAATAAACAGGCTGCTGTGCAACAGGCATGAGCCCTGAAACAGACAAATAAAAACCAAAAACAATTTTATTAAAAAAAAGCAGACAAACCCCAACAATTGCTCTGAAAATAAATAATCTGCGCCTGTTCCATTTTAAGATTAATCTTAGAAAATACTCTAAGATCATCACTGGACAACTTTGTAAAACTCACTAGTCCTAGCATCGTATATTTCTAGCATGACCTCTGCTCTATTTTTCTGAATTTACAGTTGGTAAGTTATAGCCTAGGGATATAGGCAAGGGTGATATAAAAGTTTATCTGCCTTGTTGACACAGTCAAGAAAAGCTGACCTTATCTAAAACACCAAAAGAATCATCTTAAAATCCGGTACGTTACTATCTAATTTTCAGTTTTTAAGCCTGGATTTTAAAAAGTGTATATTCTACATTTTTTTTTATGGCTGAAGGAATTTAAATAGCTTAAGCAGGATTTGGAGGGTATTATTTCTCTTCATTTTAAGTTGGTCAGCATTTCTCTGCCCTGAACTGCCCTGAAAGATGCCTCTAAGTGTTGAAGAAAATTAAAAGTCAACTTTTGATTCTGATCTGCAGCAGATGCCTAGATCTTCTCCTTCCATGACTTAGGAGAAGAAAATCAGAAACAAAATGTTTGTTCCTATTTTATTTCCTTTCATAATTACATAGTTACATACTCAATAACCAAATTCAAGCAATTTTACAATTGGCTTAATTTTCCATAGACATACAAAAGTAACTGTTTGAATATATGATGAAATTCACAGTCCAGGAAAAGGTAGTATTGTAGCATATATAGTATCTTTTCTCTCCTACCTCCCAGCCCAACAGCACCTCCCACTCAAATAAATAAATGAAACAAGAAAAACAAACTTTACTGTAGATATTTGTACTATCAAGCTTATTTTGTTTTGAAAATTTTTTTCTGTTTCATGGGAGTATAGCCAATTAACAACGTTGTGATAGTTTCAGGAGAAAAGTGAAGGGTCTCAGCCATACATATACATGTATCCATTCTTCCCCAAACTCCCCTGGATGGGAAGGGTTTTAGGGGGAGACAGTAGGTCCTTGCTGGTTATCCATTTCAAATATAGCAGTATGTACACATCAATCACAAACTCCCTAACTATCCCTTCTCCCATCCTTCCCCCCAGCAACCTTAAGTGTGTGCTCTATGTCTCTGAGTCTGTTTCTGTTTTGTAAGTAAGTTCACTTTTATTTCTCCTAATTGTCATTCTATATCTCAATCAACAGTGAAACTTTTAATTACAGCCGTTTTTCCATCTTGGTTTTTAACTACCTGAGTTAACAAGCTCTATCATTTTTAAAATTTGTGCCTTCTCCAAATCAGGAAACAGCAATTCCTGATTACTATAATGTTATTACTATCAAATATCATGCTAATACTACTAAATGATTCTGCTGAGATATGCTCACCTCCACCCAGCTAACTAGTCCCAGAACACTACTGATCATGAGCCGGTTATGCCAAAGTTCAGCAATAAATGCGAACCTTAACCACTTCCTGGGTGCCTGCCAGGTCTCAATTTATGAAGTATGTTTGCTCAAGAGCAGTTTAAATCCCTGGGATGGTAGATCACGCAGAGTGCATCCACCCAGTGATCTCAAAGCATGGAACATGTGGTTCTCCTTTTTGTTTTGTTTTTGTTCAGTAACATGTGCAAGTTAATTAAGGTCTTCAGTGTCAGTCAACAAGAATTCATGATTCTTTCACAGATATATTAGGTATACAGGTGTATTAAGACATCAAGATAAAGCAAATAAACAGGTATAGTCAGACACTGCTGCTTCTTGTTCTTGTAAGTTAGTGACTGTTCTACCGTCTCCTTCAATGTTTATGAGGACAAGGCAGTGGTTGTAGGCTGCGTTCACAGACAGCAGGAAATGCAGAGTGAACCTGAATCAGAGATGAGCTAGATGACAGCCACAAAACCCAGAAGGACGCTGTTCACAGGTGTTGTCAAAGATGAAGGTGGAATGAATTTCTGTTACATATGTGGAAACACTGAACTTCTGAACCCAAACTGGTTCAAAGTGTCACAGCAGTGAAGATCTAAGACTGTTGTGTTGCTTCTAAGAAGAAAGCTGTAAAACGCACTTTCCTTTAAAGGTATATTGGAGATGCAATCAGAATTTGTCTGCATCTTTAAAGCGGCGCTTGGTCTTGTAACTCGCATAGCATTCCGGTGATATTTTCACTGTGATACTGCAAAATGTTTCCTCTTGCTCTGCTTTCACTTTCTGGTATTAGATCAAAGGCTGCATAAATCCTTTTCAGACATTCAAAAACCAAACATCCTTTTAAGATATTTTTACAGCTTGGTGGTATAACTGGCATAAAATAAACTGCACATATTTAAAGTGTGTGGTTTGATAAGTTTTGACATATGTTTTAATACGAATTGACATACATCGACACCCACAAAATCATGACCACAATCAAGATTTGAGCACAAACATGCCCCAAAAGTTTCCTTGTGCATGCTCTGTCATCCTTTCTTTCTGCCTTTCCCTCCCCTCTAAGCAACCACTGATCTGTTCTGTGTCACTATAGATTAGTTTACCTCTTTTAGAAGTTTATCTAAATATAAGCACACAACGTAAACTATTCTATCTGGATTCTTTCAGGATAATTCTTAGGGGATTCATCCTATGTTGTAATGTCTATCAATAGCTCATTTCTCTTTCTTTTTATGAATAGTATTACATTGTAAGGATATACCTATCAATTGCATATACCTTGCTCTTTTGATAGATATATTCAGTTTGGAGGATGACAAAAGTAAGAAAATTCTATTTTTCAATTATTTTATTTAGGCAAGTGGTAGTTAATTTAGTTAAATAGTTTTTCTTTATCTCCCCACTGCATGCAGATTTTAACTGTTGCTTCTTATGTTTTGAACAGCTAAAGATCCTGCAGGGTTTTGTCCCCAACTTGCCAACTGACTTTCAATGTAGACATTTGCTCTCTCTCTCCCTCAGTCTGCTGCTTTGGAAAGGAAGGCTAAAGGGAGAGAGAAAAGTGTTTTTGTTTTTGACAATGACCTTAACTGAGGTTGAAATGTTTCAGAAAACCCAACATTTTCTCTTGGGTCTCATGACCCAAGTGTAAACATTATTTCTGTTGCAGTCAGCTTCAGTATTGGTTAGCCATACTCTGTTACTGACCTCAGACTCACAGTACTAACATATACTAGTATATGGTTTCCACATGCTTCAGATAAGAATCTGTTCTGAGGCTAGAAATAAGGGTTAGCACAGAGAATTGTTCAGGGTGTGTCCGATATGACTCTGGGATCACCACTCACATGGTAGTTTGTAGCAACTGTGCCCCACAGAGTTCCTATAGTTTATAACCTGCACAAGCATACATGGAAGCCCTCTGTGGTAGAGGAGGATGAACCAGTGGAGGTAGGAAGAAAACAAGTTAAGCATCATGTCATAGAAATTAAAGAGGGAGGGGGGTTCCAGAGGGGAAGCATATGTAAACCCATGGTGATATCATGACAATGTATGGCAAAAACAATTAAAAAAAATAAAAAAAATTAAAAAAAAAAGTGAACCATAAAAAAAAAAGATGGAAATATTTTAAGAAGCCTACATTGGTTACTTTAATCAAGTACAGAATCAAAAGAGAATCACTTTTCTTTAAGATATTAACAAGTCTCAAAATCTCTCATCTAAAAATTATAGCTGTCACCCAAAAGTAAATAAAAATAAAAAAACTGGTGCCAAAAAATCCGCGATGAACAACAACGTGTACCCCAATGTTCATCGCCGCATTGTTTACAATAGCCAGGACATGGAAGCAACCTAGATGCCCATCAACTGACAAATGGATAAGAAAGCTGTGGTACACATACACAATGGAATATTAATATTAATACTCAGCATTAAAAAAAAATTCATTTGAAGCAGTTCTACTCAGGTGGACGGAACTGGAGCCTATTATCCAGAGTGAAGTAAGCCAGAAGGAAAAACAACAATACAGTATACTAACACATATATATGGAATTTAGAAAGATGGCAATGAGAACCCTGCCTGCGAGACAGCAAAAGGAACGCAGATGTATAGAACGGACACGTGGACTCTGTGGAAGAGGGCAAGGGTGGGATGATATGGGAGAATGACATTGAAACATGTTAATTACCATATGTGAAATCAATCGCCAGCCCAGGGTTGATGCTCAGGGCTGGTGCACCGGGATGTCCCAGGGGGAGGGACTCGGGAGGGGGGAGGGAGGGGGGTTCTGGAGGGGGAGCATGTGTAGATCCATGGCGGTTTCATGTTACTGTATGGCAAAACCAACACAATAAAGTAAAGAAAATTAAAAAAAAAAATCAAACTTAAAAAAATAAATAAAAATAGTAGCCCTCTTGGTTTCACCTCTTTCTCCAGCTACCTCTGCATAGCTCCATAGTTCACCCTAAACAGGCTTTCATCTGACCAGTCCAGTCAAACAGATCTTGTGGAGGCTGCCAGTGGCCTATGTCTACTAAGGCTAAGCCTTCTTCTTGCTGGACACTTTCCTCAGCAGCAACCAACAGAGTGAATTAAGCTCTCCTTGAAACACTTCGCTCCTTTTGCTGGTGTCCTTCCACCTCATGCTTGCTAGCAGCTCCCCCTCCTCCTCAACCAGACCCAGGAATAGGCTGGAGGACCCGAGAGCTGACCTTGGCCCTCTCTGCCTTTTAAAATAATTTTATTTATTTATTTATTTTTGGCTGTCCTGGGTCTTCCTTGCTGCGTGGGCTTTCTCTAGACTCTGAGAGTGGGAGCTCCCATCTAGTGTACAGGCTTCTCACTGCAGTCTTTTCTCTTATTGCAGAAGATTGGATCTAGGTGCGTGAGCTCTGTGGCTGTAGCTCCTGGGCTCAAGAGCTTGACTCAAAAGTTGTGGTGCACTGCTTCGGTGCTCCAAGGCATGTGGGATTCTTCTTAGACCAGAGGTCAAACCCATGTGCCCTGCATCGTCAGGAAGATGCTTTACCACTCATTGAGCCACCAAGGAAGTCCCCTCCTCTCTTTCTATGCACACTCTTTCCCTATGTGACTTTATCCACTCTTGTGGATGAAATTCATTCTCTCAATGTCTGTTTCATTCTCTCTCTCTCTCACATAAACACACATGATTTTTAAATTTAAATTCCACATTTCCAGCCAGGATCTCTTCCTCTGTCTCGAGACTTCCCATTAGTTTTCTGCCCTTAAAATACAGTGTGTGCTAATTCAAAAGCTTTTATAGGAGTGAATTCATTTTAGAAATATGTGTTTGGTACCAATTAGGTGCCAAATAGAACAAAAACATGTTTTAAATTGTTAGTTAAAAATGTATAAAACCAAGGGGAGGATCACCATTTGACCAGAATGTTGTCTCTTATATTATTTAACCATTTTAAAATGTCCTTTCAATTGAATTTGTTGAGAGGAATTACAGGAGTTTGGATTTGGGGTGCCAGACTAGCTGATCTCAAATCCTGAATCCACCACAGTGAGCTCTACCTTTGAAGGGGTTACTTATGGGTACCATGGTGTTTTCCTTGTGTGAACTTGAGGAGTAATAGTAGCTATTGTGAGTCCTAAATGAGCTAATTTACACAAAATACTTAAAACTGTGTGTACCACATAAGCTCTACCTACCATTTGCTGTTATTTTTCTATAAATGCAAATTAAACATTTTTCTTAAGATGAAACATCTCAAAGTCTTGTTTTATTAATTAGTTTACCTGTTTATCCACAGTGCACCTTTTTATGAAAAGGTATCTTTTACACTAAAATGCCACAAATCTGGTACAGCATCCTAACTCGATTTGGTTTCTGACCCTTGGCCTGCTGTGGACTGTTGCTAATCCTAATTCAAAAGTCTTTACAGAGTGCCTTCATTTAAGAACTATGTATTCAGTAACTTGAAATATAAAGGATGCTGCTGCTGCTGCTAAGTCACTTCAGTCGTGTCCGACTCTGTGCGACCCCTTAGACGGCAGCCCACCAGGCACCGCCGTCCCTGGGATTCTCCAGGCAAGAACACTGGAGTGGGTTGCCAAATACAAAGGATTATGAAGTGGTATTTAAAATATGCTCTGTTGAAATGGGTAAACCAAACCAGAGGGCCCCTCGTGCAGGGGTAGGGTAGAACTTTGATATTCAACCAGCTAGATGACCCCATCTGACTTCACAGGGAGTTCTGCCAATATAATGACTGCAGGCACAGTTGCTGGAATGAATTTAGATATTTTAAAATCTTGCAAATTAATTCCCATATGCACAGAGAAATTCTTTTGTCTTCATGTTAAAGGATTTAAGAATAACAAAACAAGGGTTGTGACCAGGAGAGAACAGTCTCTAAAGAAATGTCATTTTGTTGGACGTTGTGAGGAATCCTAAATTGTGCTTAAAAATAGATGCCTTAAATTATAAAAAAGTTAGGAAGAAACTTTTAATGCTTATTTATTCTAGGCCCAGCACTGTGCAAGTTTACTTAAAGAATTGCAAAATGGCTCTCTCTAAAATAGAACGTGTCTAATTAGTAGCAGGTTTATGTCTGTCATAACTGAGATTAAGAAAAATATCAACAGAGGGAGACATTCTATCCATGAAACAGAGAAATATTTTCTATAACCACTCAGGATAATAACACCAAATGATACCAACTGGTGGAATAACTATCAAAAAACGTTTAAATACTTGAAAATTAAACATGCAATTATAGAATAAAGTCATTCCGAAAGATAAAATATCATTTCCATTTCCACATTAGTTCTTCTACCTTTAACATTCTTTCTACCCATATTTACAAAAGATAGCTTCAATATCTACATTTCACTGAGAGTAAAAAGCTCAAAAAGTTTTGGTGCAAAAAACTGAAATATGCTCAGATGACAATTATACTGAATCCTTGAACATACTTGCTTTTAAGTGGATAGAAGCTATGTAAAATGAACTATACAGAAGTGTTAAATAAATTCGACTTAGGAAATTAAATTGAGAGTCTACGCATATTGATTTCTATGCATGATAAACTTAGGCCTCAGCAGCTGTGCCCAAAAGCAGGAATTGGAACTCATCACATTTTCTACCCATCTCACATAGTCTACCCATCTCTCTGCATTTGACCACCACTTCTCTAATAGATAGAGAAAAGAGAACTAGTGAGAATGCATTTATCTGTGTTTATGCAGAAAGCTAACTGACGTAACTGGTGGATGTCCTCATCATATGATCTTTCACACAGTAGGACACCTTATCTGATGCTGCTTTCCCCCCCTCAGTCTCATGCCTGCCAGTAACAAATTATGTTTTGAAATGTGCCGTGATGTAAAAAGTGGCATAAATTTTCACAAAACGACTATATCTTCTGTAATAAAAATCTTTCCAAAAGGTAACTTCAGTAGCACTTTCCAGGGATTGTTAATTCTCAGAAAGTTACCCCTAATGTCTCATCAAAATACCTCTTCCTAAAAGTTCAGTTATTGCCTATGCTGGGTTTAGAGAAAACCAAGATGAGCTTTTTTAGCCACTCAAAGAATGTCCCTGTGCAAACTTTAGGGGCTTGCTCCTCAAAGTGGGGGCCAAGGACTGGCATCATAATTGCAGGACCCACCCCAGAGTCAGAATTTACCCCTAAACAAAGGTAATGTCTCTCATATTGAATTCTGAAAGACTATCCATTTCCTTAACAGTCTTCCCCACCCCCAACATGGCTAGGAAATGTGAAATTTTTTATCCATTTCTCAAAGGCCAATATGTAAACATTTGATCTTTCCTACTGATTCATTCTAGTGTGTGTCTTCCTAATACTTTTAAGTCATAAGACAGCAAAATAGCACCATAAAGACTTTCTTTGGTACTAAAGGAGGGAGGTGGCTCTTTGGACCAAAGAAGATCCAGATAATGCAGTCATCCACTGTACAAGATACACTAAAATCATTGTTGTTCAGTCTCTAAGTCGCGTCCGATTCTGCAATCCCATAGACTGCAGCATGCCAAGCTTCTCTGTCCTTCACTATCTCCCTGAGTTTGTTCAGACTCATGTCCATTGCTTTCTTTACTAATTCTCATGACTTTTCCCAAGTTATGCAACTTGTTCAAGATGAGTTGTTCAACTATAAATTGGAGATAATTAAACAGACTTCTATTGTAGGGAACTGTGAAAGTTAAATGTGACGTCATACAACCAATGGTTTATCACAATGCCTGGAACTGGGCATTTGCTAAATATGTTAGTTCCCCTTCTTTAAAGCAAGAAGAGTTACAGAGGGTTGTACCATGTGATTACTTGAAATTCCTAGTCTGTTGTGACATTCCAGTCCAAATGCTTCTCTTCAGGCCACGTGAATCTTAAAGACTTTCACCGCTTATTATGTTTCTGTTTCGTCTATGCCATGTTAACTAATGGGTTGGCCAAAAAAGTTTGTTTGGGTTTTTCCATAAGATACAACAGAAAAACCCAAATGAACTTTTTTGGCCAACCCAATATTTAGTGCTGCATACTTACAAGAGACACTGACATATAGCTCCTGGGGTAGAAAGTTTGCTTCCACACCCCAATTCCTTTCTGTAGATGTTCAACATGTTTGGTTAACTTGAATGTGTTATTTAAAGTGGTAACCTTGGCACTTTTACTGTAACAAACAACAGATTATATTGTTCTAGATATGACATAGCTCAAATGAGTATGTCACTGGGCTGGTATTTAGCTACAAAAAATTCTAAGTTATTCAAATATTTTCACAGGACTCTTAATCAATTCAGTGATATGACCTTCATTGTGTCACTCACAAAATGCCACTGAGTGACTTATTTCTGAAGCGCAGAGATCACCTGCAGCAAACACCAAGACCACAGTAGTTGAGCAGCTGGAAGCAGGTTTGGTGGGCAGACTCCTTCTCCTATGACAACTTCTCTTCTTTTCCCACTATATGAGTAACTAAGTATAAAGAAGCATATTTGACTCCTATTGGATGTCTTGGGCTTCCCAGATGGCTCATTAGTTAAGACCCACCTCACAAAGCAGGAGGCATGAGTTTGATCCCTGGGTTGGGAAGATCCTCTGGAGGAGGATATGGCAACCTGCTCCAGTATTCTTGCCTGGAGAATCCCATGGACAGAGGAGCTTGGCAGGCTACAGTCCATGGGGGTCACAAAGAGTCAGACACAACCGAGCACTCACGCACATATATATGGGATGTCTTATGGGAGCAGAGCTGTTTGATTATCTGCATTAAACCAGACTTGCTCCTCTCTGTTGTTCAACTTTTTCTTGCTTAATAATTAAGGATGAATGTGGCAAAGTGAGTGCAGGTTTATATATTACATTTATAGACAAAAGCTCATACCGAAGAGTTTATATGCTTAACAGAGATTGGAACAACTTCCCTGGCTCCAGACTGGAGACACCCTTCCCTCAACACAGCAAAGAATCACTCTCTGCTGTAACTACTCCTCTGTTTGTTAAGCTTATTAATTGCATCTGATACTCTGTCTGCGTCAGTGGTCATTACTCATTAACTCCTCTGCCCAAACCAGTGTGTCAACCTGAGGTTTTACTATGACACTAAATGATTCCACTGGATCTGGGCACGAGATCAGGGGATGGACTCTGGTCAGATTGAATAGCACCCACTATTCCTTCAACAGAGATAAGAGTAGGAGAAAAGAGGAAAGGTCTATAGGGAAGGAACATCTGGAAAACACAGGAAGCAAGCACTAGCACTACTTTTCCTATGATTTTATTTGTCAGTTATATCTCATATAAGCTGAGAAGCAAAAACAAATAAACAAACAAAACTTTGACTCTGGTAATTCTCAAAGACTTTTGGTCATCTGACCTCTGCCAACATGCTCTGACTTCAAGGGTACAAAATTTTTCTATATTATTTCAGAGGAAAGTGTGAAGATGTGAGACATCCACAATTTATTTTCTGCTATACTATTACAAAATCTTTTATTTTTATCAAACTGATTTCATTAAGGGAAGACCAGAGGCTCTTAAATGGTACATAAGATGGTACATTTTAATATTCTTTCTGAGATGAGGGAACCTTAGTGTCAAAGCCAAGGGTCAGAGGAGGGTTAGCAGGGGCTGCCCAGATGGGCCAGAGGCAACAAGGAAACAGTGTTAGATGTTGCTGGTATGGAGGATAGGCATTATGAAGGTACCCAGTCAAGTGTAATACACAGAGATGAACTAATGGACCATTGTCAGTGGAGTTACTCTGCTTATCAGGAGGAATATCATCATTCTCCATCATTTTGGATTGCTCTGATTTTCACTAGATTGTAAGAATGTCAGAAAAGTAACTCAAAGCCAGAATGCTCTCCTCATTGAATTTCTATCCATTCATTGCTTTGTCTACACCACTAGCAAAAGATTCACACATGGTTCACCAATATTAACTCTGGGATAATTAAGAAGAGAATTCACATTCAGGGTGGGAAGTGTGACAAACCAAGCTCTCGGCCAAGAAAGGTGAGTGGACATCTAAGGTGAATGGACATCTAAATTGCTCTTCTGTATGGCATGTTTTGACTTGTGACATTGGCAATCTCCCACATGGTTCCAGGGCTTTACTCTGTGTGTGTCAAACAGGGCAAAAGCTTAAGCTTTCACTGAAGGTTGAGTAAGTAGTCCTGATACTAAAATAGTGCCTGGGAGTCCTGAAGATACTGGGACATCACACTGGCTTAATCAAGTTACAGGACTTCAGTTTCTCTTTCTTTACAGTTAGGCTAAGATAGACATGGAAACAGACATAGATAACAAACTCATAGAAGAGATGGAAAATCTCGTGGTTAAGGCATAGAGGATCTCCTATCAGGCTGCTGGTGTGAGAATTTCAACTCCCCAGCTTCCTTGCGTGTAAGGTTGTGCAAGATACTTATTACACTCTCCAGTCTAGACTCCCTTATCTTCAAGATGGAGATTTTAGAAACTACTGCACAGGGCTGTTGAGAGAATTAAGTGAGATAAGGACTTCCCTGGTGGCTTAATCAGTAGAGAATCCGCCTGCAATGCGGGAGACCTGGGTTGGGAAGATCCCCTGGAGAAGGGTATGGCAATCCACTCCAGAATGCTTGCCTGGAGAATCACCATGGACAGAGGAGCCTGGTGGGCTACCACCCATGGGGTTACAAAGAGTTGGACATGACTGAGCGACTAAGCACAGCACAAGGTGTCCATAGTATTTAAAAGAGTATCCTGTAAATGGTTAGTGCTCAGTTAAAGTTAACTGTTGTTATATTTTTAAATAATTTCATTGGATAAGAGGCAGTACTACATTGCATTTCTCTATTCATGCTCTTGGGGGAAACTGAGCCTCTTCTGCTACAGAATCTCTCCCAGAGAATCCTATATTGATTCAACACTGAGGGCTTCTAGTCTTCTTGAGACTGAAATCAGTGCCTCCAATGATACAAGGTCGAGGGTCTCCTACTATATGGAATTCATGGTTCTCCAAGTGTTACTAGACCTCTTAACTTTAAAAGGGAATTCATAGAATTCCATTTTGATTGCTGCCATAGGTTCTTCTCCACATTTATATTTTAATAAACTGTTAAACATTTTTCTTAATTCTCCAATCACTTATATATTTTTCTTAGGATTTTATTTCAAAGGTGTATAGATTTAGCCTTGACAATTGCCCTTCAGGATTCCAGTCTCTGAGAATCTAAACTTCAGCCCTGTCTAGGATCAAATATGTCTTTTAAGTATTGCCCATGCTTTCACCTTTTTCTTGGACATGAAATATTATAATTTGTAAGTAGATGTCACATTAGGAAAACTAACCAGATTACCCTGAACAGTTTATAAAACTACATCTATAATAACTCTAGAGATGTCATTTTTGTGTTGAAGCAACCCAGAAAATGAAGTGCTAGTTTATGTTTGAGAACCTCTAAAGAAGGAGATGTTCATTTTTACTCGGGTGAAGTTCACAGTGGTTTAAGCGCGATCTGACGATGATTCCCAATGGAATGAGAAAAACACTGAGCCTCAGACAAGTATGTCAGAGGCACCTCCAATGCTGATGCTCGCAATGCTGCTGGAGCTGAGAGGTGGAGAACAGGAAGTGTACACACGGATTCTACCATTACCACAATAACCGAAACCAATCTGATGACTGAAGAAAGTCTCTTTGTTTTTGGACACAGATAGTCTAGACTATCAATATTGGTCGGGTTTCTAAAATTTCATGATTCCACTTGAACTATTCAAGAACCATTCATGATGATTTTCCTAGAATTTTCACAGTGAAGTTTTTTGCTCCAAAAATTCCTGCCAAAAGGATTATAGCTGCTGCTGTGCTGTGCTTAGCTGTGCTTGACTCTTTGTAATCCTATGGACTGTAGCCTACCAGGCTCCTCTGTCCATAGAATTCTCTAGGCAATAATATTGGAGTGGGTTGCCATTTCCTACTCCAGGGTATCTTCCCAATCCAGGGATTGAACCTGTATCTCTAGTGTTTCCTGCATTGGCAGTGGGTTCTTTACCACTGTGCCACATGGGAAACCCTAAAGGCTTATGGTTTATACCAAGTAAAATGATATCAGCTGATCGCAAGTCACATTGCCCTGAATAAAACACAATTTGAATTGCATATTATGGAAAGAATGGTCAGCTTTCTGCTGATCATCAGGCACACAACTAGCCTGCATTTCCCAGACTTCCAGCTTCAGCCAGCCTGGTTTCCCAAAAGGTTGCGTACAGAAAAGGTTTCCTGAAGCGAGCATCTTGCCCTAGGTTTATATAGGAATGAGGGACAGGTTTATGCTATATTTAAGCCATTACCCATTTGGGTCCATTTATGAAAGAAGTTTAGCATGGGAGAGAGGCAGAGTATGGCATCTCAAAATATGTCACCTGGGTATAAGGGTGACTTTTGAGCTAAAGGCACTTGTAAAACAGCAGGTGCAAGGGAACACTTTAATCTCCCTTTTCTTCCTGAAAACAGGACACAGAACTTCCATGTAAAAGATGCTGTTCCAGTCCCAGGAGGAGAAGGCAATGGCACCCCACTCTAGTACACTTGCCCGGAAAATCCCATGGATGGGGGAGCCTGGTGGGCTGCAGTCCATGGGGTCGCTAAGAGTAGGACACGACTGAGCGACTTCACTTTCCCTTTTCCCTTTCACGCATTGGAGAAGGAAATGGCAACCCACTCCAGTGTTCTTGCCTGGAGAATCCCAGGGATGGGGGAGCCTGGTGGGCTGCCATCTATGGGGTCGCACAGAGTCAGACACGGCTGAAGTGACTTAGCAGCAGCAGCAGTCCCAGGAGGAAGGAAACTTTATCATCAGAGTCTGGTATCAAGGAGAAGAGATATCTATACAGATCTTGTTAATTCTTATCTTTCTTGAGTCTCCTCATGTATTTTAGTTACTTTCCCACAACTGCCTAGCTTTTGTCAACCTAGTTTACAAACACTGAGGTCCCGCCGTTTCTTTGTATCTTCATTTTCCCATGGGGGCTCTCGTGGACATGTGAGAACCTGTATGCTTTGCTCCTCCGTTTAACTATCTTATGTCCGTTTAATTTTCGTGCTGCGCTAGAGACACTGAGAAAGAGATAAAGTTTGGTTTCCCCTGCAGTATATCCCAAATAACTATATATGCTGTATTTTAAAATTATACACTTTACTCTCATCACACGTAAGTAGAGATACCTTAACTTCATTTTAGTCTTTTTTAGTCCATCAAAGGTGTTTTTTACAAACTTTAATGTTTAGGAATCTCACAATAACCTTTGACAAATAGCAACACTAGGAAAATATATATGTATAGTCAAAGCTATGGCTTTGTCAGTTGTCATGTATGGATGTAAGAATTGAACCATAAAGAAGGCCAAGTGCCAAAGAATTGATGCTGTTGAATTGTGGTGCTGGAGAAGACTCTTGAGAGTCCCTTGGACTGCAAGGAGATCCAATCAGTTGATCCTAAAGAAAATCAACCCTGAAATTTCATTGCAAGGATTGCTGCTGAAGCTGAAACTCTAATACTTTGGCCACCTGATGCAAAGAGCCAACTCATTGGAAAAGACCTTGATGCTGGAAAAGATTGAAGGCAAAAGGAGAAGGGGGCAGCAGAGAATGGAATGGTTAGATAGCATCACTGACTCAATGCACATGAATTTGAGCACACTCTAGAAGACAGTGGAGGTCAGAGGAGTCTGGTGTGCTACAGTTCATGGGTTTGAAAGAGTCAGATAAAGCTTAATGACTGAACAGCAACATGTTTCTTGAAAACAGTACTGTAGTAGGTAACTTTAAAGTCACAATTTAAAACAAAAGAAAGAAACTTTGAGTTCAGACTTTTCATATTATGAAACAGAAAACCCCATAGAACCAGTAAAAAGAAAAGTAAACCAAATTGCCATTTCAAACCTGAGTTGGTAATAAATACACTTTGAAGAGATACTTCTGTGGCCCAAATGACCAGTAAGAAATTATTACTAACATCATAATTGTCCTTACCTGCTAAAGAGGACATATTAATAATGATGCCACCTTCACCTCCATTTTGCTTGCTCATGTAATCCAAGCCCAGGTAGGTTCCACTGATCACAGAAACCTAGTCCAGGGACAGAAACAGGAAAATCAACAGAACCATTATATTTTATGATATAGTAAGTCACACCTCAATGTTTCTACTGCTATCTCAGACACTGATGGAGATTCCTGCAAATGTTATCAATGACAGGTTATAAAATGGCTGTGTTTTTATTTTAAAGCCAGTCATTAACTATTTTGTTTGCCTAAACTTGTAGAGCTCATTACATTTCTGCAAAACTTCACTTAGTTGCCCAATTTCTGAGATTTTATGATAAATGTTACATTGCAACAATGTCTTATTAATTTGCATTAATTCACAGAACCTTCAAGAATTCTATATGTTCTTTTTCTCTTCTAAATACTGGATACAAAATTTATTCACCCTGTTTAGCCCATAGTTCTCTTGCCCAAGTATTCTACATTCATCTGCCTCTTGAAATATATCATAGCGGATACCCTTGATTGCCTGTACAGTTCCATTTCCTTCTTTTTTGCATTTGTATCTACTTCTTCATGTAATACAAAGGAAGGTGACCTCCTTTGCTTTAGTGCAGACAGTGGTTAATCTAATTCAGTCACAGAAATCCCATTCCCCTTGCCTGTGACTGGTTTAGGAGATGAAAGTGACCCATTTTCCAGCCAATAAGACCAGAGAAGGAGTCAGCTGCAAGTGGGGTCCAGGTTGGGGAGGGTGATGAAAGAGGATGCCAAAGAGAAAATTTTCAGTGCTCTTAAGAAAACCAAATGATTGCATTACTCCTTTTTCATTGCTTTGTACACAGAAAATGGCAGGGACATTATTTTGAAAAGCAGAGGTATTTGCCAGCAAAGCAGAGGTATTCAGTTCAGTTGATCAGTCATGTCTGACTCTTTGTGACCTCATGGACTGCAGCACAGGAGACTTCCCTGCCCACCACCAATACCCAGAGCCTGATCAAACTTATGTCCATTGAATGGGTAATGCCATCCAACCATCTCATCCTCTGTCGTCCCCTTCTCCTCCCATCTTCAATCTTTCCCAGCATCAGGTTCTTTCCAATGAGTCAGATCTTCGCATTGGGTGGCCAAAGTATTGTAGTTTCAGCTTCAGCATCAGTTCTTCCAAAGAATATTCAGGACTGATTTTCTTTAGGATGGACTGGTTGGATCTCCTCGAAGTCCAAGGGACTCTCAAGAGTCTTCTCCAACATCACAGTTCAAAAACATCAATTCTTTGGTGTTCAGCTTTCTTTACAGTCCAACTCTCACATCCATACATGACTACTGGAAAAACCATAGCTTTGGCTAGACGGACCTTTGTCAGCAAAGTAATGTCTCTGCTTTTCAATATGCTGTCTAGGTTGGTCATAGCTTTTCTTCCAAGGAGCAAGCGTCTTTTAATTTCATGGCTCCAGTCACCATCTGCAGTGGTTTTGGAGCCCCCAAAAAGAAAATCTCTCACAGTTTCCACTGTTTCCCCATCTATTTGCCATGAAGTAATGGGACCAGAGGCCATGATCTTAGTATTCTGAATGCTGAGTTTTAAGCCAACTTTTTCACTCTCTTCTTTCACTCTCATCAAGAGGCTCTTTAGTTCTGCTTCACTTTCTGCCATAAGGGTGGTGTCATCTGCATATCTGAGGTTATTGATATTTCTCCCAGCAATCTTGATTCCAATTTGTGCATTATCCAGCCTGACATTTCTCATGATGTACTCTGAATATTAGTTAAATAAGTAGGGTGACAATATATAGCCTTGACATATTCCTTTCTTGATTTGGAACCAGTCTGTTGTTCCAAGTTCAGTTCTAACTGTTGCTTCTTGACCTGCTTACAGCTTTCTCAGAACACAGGTCAGGTGTTCTCGTATTCCCATCTCTTTAAGAATTTTCCACAGTTTGTTGGATCCACCCAGTCAATGTGCCACACAAGGCTTTGGCATACTCAATAGAGCAGAAGTAGATGTTTTTCTGGAACTCTCGCTTTTTCTATGATCCAATGGATGTTGGCAATTTGACCTCTGGTTCCTCTGCCTTTTCTAACTCCAGCTTGAACATCTGAAGTTCACGGTTTATGTACTATTGAAGTTGGCTTGGAGAATTTTGAGCATTACTTTGCTAGCATGTGAAATGAGTGCAATTGTGTGTAGTTTAAACATTCTTTGGCATTGTCTTTCTTTGGGATTGGAATGAAAACTGACCTTTTCCAGTAGTCATGTATGGATGTGAGAGTTGGAACATAAAGAAGGCTGAGTACTGAAGAATTGATGCTTTTGAACTGTGGTGTTGGAGAAGACTCTTGAGAATCCTTTGGACTGAAAAGAGATACACCCTGTCAGTGCTAAAGAAAATCAGTCCTAAATATTCATTGGAATGACTGATGCTGAAGCTGAAGCTCCAGTACTCTGGCCACCTGATGTGAAGAGCCGACTAATTGGAAAAGACCCTGATGCTGGGAAAGACTGAAGGCAGGAGGAGAAGGGGACGACAGAGGATGAGATGGTGGGATGGTATCACCGACTCATGAACATGAGTTTGAGCAAACTCCGGGAGTTGGTGATGGACAGGGAAGCCTGCTGTGCTGCAGTCCACGAGGTGGCAAAGAATTGGACATGACTGAGTGACTGACCAACAACAAGGCTGGAATGAAGTTATAGAGATAGCATCCTTAAGAGGGAACCACCATGAAAGATGGAAGATGGGAGAGATGACAGGGACTGTCTTGATGAGATCGCAGAGCTGCAGTATCAAGCAGCCTTGAACTCTGAGTCCTATGAGATCAGATAACTGTTTCACCCAGACTGAGTGGGAGGTTATTATTCCGTGGACACATGGTCTTCAGGAATGAAATCACTTAATTTTGTTCATCACTCCTGCAGCTATCTTTTTGATAGCTTATTCTGTTTTATTATGGACACCCATATATAGGCACCTTTTTGGTTTTATTCTAACATTTAAGAATTAATTGGTGCTACCATGATGGTCCAGTGGTTAAGAATCTGCCTTGTAATGCAGAAGACACTGGTTTGACCCCAGGTCCTGGAAGATCCCACACACCACAGAGCAACTAAGCCCGTGTGCCACAACCACTGAGCCTCTGCTCCACAATAAGAGAAGCCCGTGCTTTGTAACTAGAGAGTAGGCCCCGCTCTCCACAATTAAGAGATAGCATGTGTGCAGCAACAAAAACCCAGCACAATCATAAATAAATAAATAAGAACTGCTGCTGCTGCTGCTGCTAAGTCACTTCAGTCGTGTCCGACTCTGTGCGTCCCTATAGATGGCAGCCCACCAGGCTCCCCCGTCCTGGGATTCTCCAGGCAAGAACACTGGAGTGGGTTGCCATTTCCTTCTCCAATGCGTGAAAGTGAAGTCGCTCAGTCGTGTCCAACTCTTAGCGACCCCATGGACTGTAGCCTACCAGGCTCCTCCATCCATGGGATTTTCCAGGCAAGAGTACTGGAGTAGGGTGCCATTGCCTTCTCTGAAATAGGAACTAACCACTATCAAAAGCAACTTGTGACACGCAACATATTTGAAACCTTACATTCCCTTTTAGATTTAAGAACACCTCTCCCTTCCAACTCAGACTTTTAAAAGAAAATTCCCTTTTGACATCTTAATTCCTATGACTTTCATTCTTTTTTTTTTTTAGTGTCTCTCCTTTTATTTTTTATTTTTTTTTATTATTGTTTTTGCCATACATTGTCATGATATCACCATGGGTTTACATATGCTTCCCCTCCAGAACCCCCCTCCCTCCTCCCTCCCCCCCGGGAAATCTCGCTGCACCAGTCCCAAGGATCACTCCTGGGCTGGCGATTGATTAGACACATGACAATTAACATGCTTCAATGCCCTTCTCCCATATCATCCCACCCTTACCCTCATCCACAAAGTCCACAAGTCTATTCTATACATCATTCTTTACAATACTGCAAAGAAAACAATATAACAGAGAATGAGATAATAAGTCTGAACCTGAGGGCATATATTGATGGTTACCTTCTTTTTATTTTAAAAATTGCTTTTGGAGTTTTCTTGACAAGCATTCAGAGTTGCCTCTATACCTAACAGCAGTTTTGGCACAAAGAAGTAAACTGAAGATTTTATTCACTCAAGCCATGCATCACTGTGATATTAGGCAAACTCAGGAAGAATGCATAAAACTTGCACATGATTCCCTTTTAAAAGGAAAAAAAAAAACCTTCAGTAGTTTATATAAGGATTAAAAAATGTACATGGCTGGAATTACTGGAGTCAGATTCTGTGTGTTTCTGCCCAGGTCTCTAGCATGTCTGAACAGAATTTCTGTTTATGTGTATTGGCACTACCCTGTTATTCTCAGGCATTTACAGCGTTGCTGACACCTGTTTGGGGTTTTCACCATCTACATGATGCAGCCAGATAGAAGATTGGGGAATGTTTCTAATTTTTTAAAAAGCCAGATTTATTTCCTGGTTTTGATGGAGGAGGAAAAATAATTATGGTGCCATCTATTATCAGGTTAAGAATTGAGTAATTTTTCAAATGAAAGTATTCTTCAAATAAATCTTCAAGAAAAAAAAAACTAATGTTTTAGCAGAACATATATGATATTTTCACCTCTTTTCCTTTACTATGACAATCTCTTCCACATCCCAGATCATATATTAAGGAAAATTCAGTGTCTAATTTTACATGTGATTGGTCACTCAGTCGTGTCCGACTCTTTGTGAGCCCATGGACTGCAGCCTGCCAGGCTCCTCTGTCCATGGGAATTCTCCAGGCAAGAATACTGGAGTGGGTTGCCATGCCCTCCTCCACAGGATCTTCCCAACCCAGGGATCGAACCCAGGTCTCCAGCATTGCAGGTGTATTCTTTACCGACTGAGCCACCCGGGAAGCCCTAATTGTACACAGTGAGAATAAATAAAAACTTGACTATTGACAAAATAATCCAATGAACACATGCTTACTCAATATTTTTGGTTATGAAGAGAGAATTTTTATATGTATACTGAAATTACAATTGTTTAGTATTCCAAATCTTAAAATACCTTTTTTTTCATGAATTAAGGCATTCTGTAACTTAAAAATCACTCTCATAAATTCCCCTATCCTGGAAATAATTCTCTAGTAATAAAGATAAACGGATAAATGAACTTAACTCCTCTCATTAAGCATCATGTCTTCTATTATACACACATATAATGTATAGATAGGCTTCCCTGGTGGCTCAGCAGAAAAAAAACCACCTGCAATGCAGAAGACCCAGGAGACATGGGTTTAATCCCTGGCTTGGGAAGATCCTGTGGAGGAGGGCATGGGCTTCCCTGGTGGCTCAGACAGTAAAGAAGAATCTGTCTGCAATGTGGGAGACCTGGGTTCAATTGCCGGGTTGGGAAGATCCCTGGAGAAGAAAATGGCTACCCACTCCAGTATTCTTGTCTGGAGAATTCCGTGGACAGAGGAAACATGGAGTTGCAAAGAGTCAGACACAACAGAGCAACACACACACACACACACACACACACACACACACACACACACATATATTCTATATTTCTGTTTACTACTGAAATTTTCTAATCTGTTATTTCCTTTATCTCATTTCCCTCCACTCTGGAGTTGCTTTCACTTTATTTATGGTTCTTGTGCTACATAGTAAATAAAACAATTAAATAAATTCTGTCATACAATCATAAAACTCTTTCAGGTTCTTGTTTTTTTTTTTTCTTAAATTCCTCATTAGTATTGAAGGGATACCAATAGAGATGATCATTTTTTTTCTGAAATCTGTTTTCATCTTTTTTTCTTCCATGTTCAGTCTTTCAAAATTTCTGCTTATTTAGGGGGTAAATATGATTGTGTTCCCCCTTGCAGAAGCGACTCATAATTCAGGAATCCTTGCCTAACTAACTAAAATAGTTCTATAGGGTCTTTATATATGATAGAGTCACAATAACAGAAAGTAGTTATTAATTTAAGTTGTAATCAGCACGCTTGGGAGCCAAGAAAAAGAAGTATGCTTGACAACAGTGTTTCTATCTGTTTCCTCAACTCTTATTAGAGGCAGAGTGGAGCAGAAAATTTTACCTCATTCAGAAATGAGATGGTGGGAATGAAGAAAATGGGACTTCATACAAATTATGTTTTATGGAAGCTTAACCAACCTTAGAGGTAAGAGGATTACTTTCATCCTTTCCAAATCTGGGAAATTCAAAATCAGAGAAATGAAATAAAAATTCATAAATTTTAAAAAATATTTATTTATTTTACTTTTATTTATTCGTTTGGCTGTACTGGGTCTTAGTTATGGCATGAGGGCTCTAGTTCCCTCACCAGGGCCCCCTGCATTGGGAGCATGGATTCTTAACCATTGGACCATCAGGGAAGTCCCAAAAGTTCATGAATTTTAAATTAAGGAACAGAACACATCCTTTTAAAGAATCCCCAGTGATAGTCATCAATTTTATTTAACTTTTATTTGAATATACTAATGGAGTCAATACAAGTTAGTCATATGTCCAAATTAAGTCGTAAGTCCCACCTGAGTGTGTGTGAGATATTTAGGCTTATTAAAGTTTCAAACAGTGAAATAAATACATTACCAAATGACTTCAAAGTATTCAAAGTTAAGTCTACCTCTACTCAATGGCCAGACCAACCTTCGATAGTTATAAAAAAATTTTTTCTTTCCTGAATGTTCCTTGTGAGTCTGAGCAGCTATAAATAAGGCTCCTGTGGTTGATTTCAGACTGAAAAGGAAGGACAGAGAAGTCTAATAGTAAAAAAAAGACTGGGAAGAAGTTTACTGGAGCTCTTGCGTGGGACACAAGGTGAGAACTACTATCTGAAGAATAAAGAAGGGATAAATTTTGTAAGAAATAAAAGTTGAAGGATTAACAATACCGTTTGCAACACTGATATAATAGGAAACCATCCAAACATTGTACTGAAACACTAAAATGAATATCTATGTTTGCAAAATATCACAGGATAGCAGTTTATTTTTCTAATACATTTTAATTGAACATCTACTAAGCATGCGAAACAAAAATGTTCTGCCTTCAAAGAACTTACAGAATATTAGCATAAGCTGTACATGTATCAAAATAATTCTACAAGCAATAAATGCTGGAGAGGATGTGCAGAAAAGGGAACCCTCTTACACTGTTGGTGGGAATGCAAACTAGTACAGCCACTATGGAAAACAGTGTGGAGGTTCCTTAAAAAGCTGCAAATAGACCTGCCATATGACCCAGCAATCCCACTGCTGGGCATATACACCGAGGAAACCAGAATTGAAAGAGCCACGTGTACCCCAATGTTCATCGCTGCATTGTTTACAATAGCCAAGACATGGAAGCAACCTAGATGCCCATCAACTGACGAATAGATAAGAAAGCTGTGGTACATATACACAATGGAATATTACTCAGCATTAAAAAAAAATTCATTTGAAGCATTTCTACTCAGATGGACAAAACTGGAGCCCATTATCCAGAGTGAAGTAAGCCAGAAGCAAAAACAACAATACAGTATATTAACGCATATATATGGAATTTAGAAAGACGGTAACGAGAACCCAACATGTGAGACAGCAAAAGGAACGCAGATGTATAGAATAGACTCGTGGACTTTGTGGATGAGGGTAAGGGTGGGATGATATGGGAGAAGGGCATTGCAGCATGTTAATTGTCATGTGTCTCATCAATCGCCAGCCCAGGATTGATGCTCGGGGCTGGTGCAGCGAGATTTCCCGGGGGGGAGGGAGGAGGGAGGGGGGTTCTGGAGGGGAAGCATATGTAAACCCATGGTGATATCATGACAATGTATGGCAAAAACAATAAAAAAAATTCTAATAAAATTTCAAAAACCGATAAGCCATATGAGGATAGGTTATGTTGTATAAGCTTTCAGAAGAGGGAATGATATGTGGTGAGGTCCTTTAACTAACTGGTGACTCTCCGACATGGACAAGAATATGGAAAAACATGGAAAAGATCACACACAGAATTGTATAATACAAGGAAGCAAATTACATCCAGAGCAAAATTGAAAAAAAATATTATACACAAACCACACACAAATATTTGCATTCTACTACCAGAGAAGTTAGAAGGACAATGATTAGTCAGACTCTAATCTACTCTTGCAATGAGTGTGGTAGGTAGGAGTGAAGGAATTTGTTTTTAAGTTATATATGGGTGACAAAGGTTATAGCTTGTTCTCTTTCTGTAATATTAAACAAATGTCATCAGTCTCTGGAGTTAAGCTAAGGAGTGGCCTCTGTTAGCAGAGTTCAAAGAAAAGTAAAGGCCAGTAGAGTTTCAATGAGGAAGAATTCTGGAGAGTGAGCTATAACCACAGGGGGCAAAAAAAATTCTCATCTTCCAGAAATCTCTATTTGCAGATAATCCAAGAACTTCTCAGCTTGGAGCAGATGTTTATTCACCTGTGTATTTATTATAATAAAGCAAACATGCCCTCTCTGCTGGATGAAAACAGATAATTAGAACCGAATCCTATTCCACCTGTGATATCTCTTCACTATTTTCATGTTTCTTAATATTAACCCTAATCACTGCACATGTTTTCTGACAGCTGATTTCTCAGAGAAAAGACACAGTAGGTGCCCATCATGAATGAACTGAACATGGGAAATTTACATGCTAGGGACCTGTATCTATAAAATACCTGGAGTTTTACTGATGAAACTAAAGATAATACACAAGGGATACAAGTGATACACAAGGGAAAGAACTGTTGTATGATTTATTAGTATAGCTCAATTTAAAAAAAGTGGTCACTTTATGTGGTCTCAGAGAGTGGCATAAGTTCATAAAAATATATCTTCTTTAAATTTCTGAAGTTTCCAATTGGTTGCATGTTCAAAAAAATTTTTTTTTAATCTGGCAACCAAAGGATATACTGAAGTATTGTTCATAATCAGCCAGGGATAACCATCAAAGGGTACACATAAAATGTACTGTTTCCTTATCAGCCAAAGAGAATTAAGGCTATCCAGTGGAATTTAAGAAAAGAATGGAAACAGAAAGAAAATTTAATGAAAATGATGTATGAACTAAAGCAAAAGGAATAAATCCTAACAGAAGAGTAAAAATAAATGTGAGTGGCTTAAATTCACAAATATAAAAAGCATTTGCTCTAGGATGTGATTTGAAAAATAAGATTTTACATTATAATGTTAGCAAGAGACAAAATTAACATAGAAGGTTATTTTTATTTTCAAAATAAAGAAATGGAAAAAAGTACGCCTAGGTAAATGAGAATCAAAAGAAAACATGGATGCCAACTGTATATCTGGAAATAGAAAACAAATAAAAAATCCCAGGTTGCAATGGGGTTACAACTTTAAAAAGTCAACAGTCGATAAATTATGATCACCAGCCATTTATGCAGAATTAAAACTGACAGAATGACTGGAAGAGGTAGGCAAATTGACAATTGTTATTTGAGATATGACTATTCTATTCAGAAACATTCAAATGAAGGAGATAAAGTAAGCAAAGGAATAATTGAAAGCCAAATCAAATAGAAATATTTTAAGAAAATGATAAGATCTTATCATTCATAACAGAGACACAAACATAAAATTAAATTAGGTTCTAACTAAGCAAAATCAATGGTATTAGACATTGATATACCATGATAAAGTAAGATTTAGCCAAGAGATGTAACTATGGTTCACAGAATGAAAATATTTCATTTTACTTAACTATACTATTTGTATAAAGTAGAAGAAAATCAAAGAGTTGTCTCAACTCAGAAACAGCAATTGTGAGGTCTCAAAACATACACACACATATCAGGAACATTTTGAGAGACACTTGACAAACACCTTTTAAAGTTATTTTGAAATATGATACCCAGGAACGCTTGAGACAAATTTTAGATAGAACTAGAAGGAGGGTGTTTGCACTTTAAAATAGTACCTTTTGATCTGGGTCAAAGGATTTTAGGTATCTGTCAAGCTTGGGGAACAACTCTGTACCTTAAAAAAAGTAGTGCTCACAGATTATTTTTGCAAGTTAAGGTAATTCTCATCAATTCTATCAAGTTATTACAGTTAAGTCATTACTAATGAGAATCTCAATTCAAGTCAAATATTTATCGCTGCTGCTGCTGTTAAGTTGCTTCAGCCGTGTCTGACTCTGTGCAACCTCATAGACGGCAGCCCACCAGGCTCCCCCGTCCCTGGAATTCTCCAGGCAAGAACACTGGAGTGGGTTGCCATTTCCTTCTCCAATGCATGAAAGTGAAAAGTGAAAGTGAAGTCGCTCAGTCGTGTCCGACTCTTAACGACCCCATGGACTGCAGCCCACCAGGCTCCTCCATCCATGGGATTTTCCAGGCAAGAGTACTGGAGTGGGGTGCCACTGCCTTCTCCAAATATTTATTGACTAAGCACTATCTTCAGGATATCGTGTTGATTACTGAGAGAAGAACAAAAAAAAACATCACATGGTACCTGTTTTTAATAAGTTGGATATGATGAAGTAGGGAGCACTCCCTGTGTGTTTATATACACACTGCGGCCCCTCTGCACTTTATACATGCCTGCTTTGCAAGGCTAATAAAAAAGATTACCAAATAAAAGAAATTACCAAGGGCATGGTGACCCCATGCCCAGCCCAGCTCTGACATCTGGCTTTAGCTAAAGTTTGAGCATTTCTAAAACCCAATGGTTAACGTCATGTGTTTATAAAACGGGATAATCAGTAAGCTTGTAATACACTGCAGAAAAAAAATTATTTCCTAATTCTACATTTTCACAATTCAAGGAAGAATTAAATAATCATCAAACACTGTAGAAATGACACACACACATGTGTGCACACACAGACACACACACTGACATTAATGATAAAAATCTTAATTATTACAAAGTCCAAAGGTCACTTTAGCTTTGTGTTATATTGTAGCCATGGAATTAAATTTAGTTTTTAAATAAATACTGTAAGGCAGATATTGGAAAGAGTTTTTCTGAAAAAATTCAAATGGTAAACATTTTAGGCATTGTGCATCACAGGACCACTGTCACAATGATTCAGCTCTATTGCTGTAGCATGAAAGTAGCAGAGACAACATGTAAATAAACAACCTTCACTGCGTGCCAATAAAGCTTTACCGACACTGAAATCTGATTCATATATTCACACATTTCATTTTCTTCTTCTTCTTCTTTTTTTTTTTTTTTTTTACTATTTTTTCAACTATTAAAACATGTAAAGCCCGTTTGTAGCCTTCAGGTCATACAAAAACAGGTGGCAGGCTAGTTTGGCTGGAGATCATAGCTTGACAACTATTAAGTGATTCAATAAACAATGGGTTTTTTTTTTCCTATTTCCTTTTAATATTTTAAGACAGATTTATTTTCATAATTGACAATCTCAAGTGTCTTCCTATTTGTGAAAGGAAGGGTTTTTTTCCCCTAGCTTTTTGTAAATTCCCTTTTTCTAAATTGTAGGTCATTACATTGTTTCCATGAAAAAAATCCTTTTTTCCTTTTAAGACATCCTTTTATGAAATAATTGTAGAGAATAAACATGGTTTAGACAGCTTACCAAATTAATCTGCAGAGTTTTTTCCCAGTTTTTCTCATTATTCACTCCAGCATTATTGACCAAGATGTCCAGCCTTCCAAAGTGGTCTACAACTTTCCTAAAAGTATCTAATAAAAAAAGAAGACATTATAGGTCCATTCTTACTTTGCACAGACACATTTATCACAGTGTATGCCCTGAAATGATGTTTTAACTTATGCAGTCTTCTAGTGAAAATTACACTCTTAGACTGTGGCTTATAGCCTTGCTTCTCAATGTGGTTTGTGAGCCAGCAGCATCAATCAGAATTACCTGGGAACCTGTCAAAAATGCAGAATTGGTGGTCACCACAGACCTATGAAATCAGAATCATAAACTTAGTAAGATTCGTAGACAATTTGTATGCACATTAAAGTTCTGTAAGTCAAATATTTAAGTAAGTCAATGGAGTAAATTTTAAGAGAGCTGAGCACCTTGTGCTAAGTGCTCTTGGAAGTCAGTTTGGGCAGCCAGCATCTCTGTCTCTGAGAAGTTACTGAAGTTCTGTGGCTTAGCCTATGATAAACATTCTTTTAAAAATAAGCCATACATATGTGAAATCAATCACAAGCCCAGGTTTGATGCTCGGGGCTGGTGCATCGGGATGACCCAGAGAGAGGGAATCGGGAGGGAGGTGGGAGGGGGGTTCTGGAAGGGGAACACATGTATACCTATGGCAGATTCATGTCAATGTATGGCAAAACCAACACGATAATGTAAAGAAAATTAAAATAAATAAATAAATAAAATTAAAATAAAAAATAAGCCATATTATCTTCAGAAAGTGTCATATTAAACACTTGTGTATTCAGATCCATTATGATCCTTTTAGTGCATCTAGTACCTAGCGGGCTTCCCAGGTGGTGCTAGTGGTAAAGAACCTGCCTGCAAATACAGGAGGCACAAGAGAGGTGGGTTCGATCCCTGGATGGGGAAGAGGCGGGATCTTCAGCATTCTTGCCTGGAGAATCCCATGGACAGAGGAGCCTGGAGGGCTACAGTCCACAGGGTCACAAAGAGTTGGACACAACTTAAGCAGCTTAGCACCTATGCACGCACTCTTCAGAACTCCACAACCATCTTACAGGAAATTAAGTTGTCAAATACTAATGGCTTCTCACTTTGGGGCTCAAGCAACTTACAATATAGGTTTTGCTGACATTTAAATGCTGTGGCACCCTTTATAAATTGCCTAAACTCTTCCTGTTGCTTTTTTTTTTCATCTGTAGGTCATCTCCAAGAACTTTTTCACCTCTGTATTCTTATGATTTCAGTGACGTCTCTTGGGCCACCTGTCTACATAGTTTTAAAAGCTGTAGGCCACACTAAATCCTGAAACTGGAAGAGCCAATGCCAAGTTTTCCTAAAATGCAAATAAAAGCTGATGTCCAGAAAACATGTGGCTTTCTCATTGATCATTATGCCTTCTCCTGGGCACTCATTATGTGTCTGGTTTCCTCCTCCACAATCAGTTATCCTTAAGGAATGTGTTTACAGCCAAGGTACTAATTTTAAATACTGGGAAGCAAAACAATTAAGGTTAAATGTTACGTGAGAAACTACATAAATAGCTTTCAGATGACCTCTACTGTTCCCTATTCTATCAGCATGGCTGTTGGGATTTGGTATGACTTTACCCCTGAAGAAAAATACCCTGTGCAATCACCAAAACTTTATCCTCTGGCAAAATACATTCCTTTGGCACTGTGTTTACAGCTCTCGTCTGCTCACACTTATAATCCACGTTATGGGTCTTTATAAAATTTTCAGAGTTTAATTACATAATTTCCTTTAAAACAATTTCCCTGAATGACAATTTGTTTCCTTCTAACATACCACTCCATTTTCACTCTTTCACAGAACACTCCAGCATTTAAAAAAAAAAATCACAGTCTCATCCATGTTAAGAAGAGAAGTACTAAAGTGACTTTCATGAAAGATTTTTGATCCATTAATTAAAGATATGCCTAACAATTTGTTTCACTTAGTCTTTCAAAAAACACTTTGTGAAATACAAATGTTCTGTTTTTTCATTTTTCCTTGAAATACATGTATTTTTTCATACAGATCTGTTGGACTTCTAAATGACCTAATCTGTTTATTGTCTACACCAATACTGTCCCTAGATTGGTCAAGTAAATTCATCTGTCTTCAGCGAGTAGACAAAACCAGGAAAGCATTGAGGAAAGTCTCATAGAAACTTTTCTTCTGCAATTCTAACTCTGCAATACAACTATTATTGGTTTTAAAGCATTTCATAGGGGAAAAATCAGAGAGAACATCTGGTCAAAAGCATCCAGCACAGCTGCAATGACAACCCTTGACCTTGCATTCTAGCATATTCCAAGGAGAAACACTGTCACATTTGACTTCATTGGACTCTGCCCTCTTCCAGCTTTCTGGGAGAAGTGGTTTGCTGTACTCCCCCTCTAGCCTACTTTATCTTTCTAAGTTCCATTTGCAAGCTCAATCATTTAATAACTACTGAAGCAGCACTATCTTGGAATACACCAAGGAATTTTGATTACATTATGTGCTGCCAAATGACTAAAAGAAAAGGATTTCTCAGACATGCTTGGCTTTTCTTCCTTCTTAGTTTTTTTATGTTTATTGGGATGTCAGAGGAAACGTAGCAGTCAGCTACCTCTTGGAGCTCCGAGGTAGTTGCTCTGCAGGAGGTAGCCTGCCGCCACCCCAAGCTGGCTCTCTGGCGCGGGCTGCCTTCAGGTTGCTACTTGCTCAAGGCGCGCTCCGCGCTGATAGATTGATTTCCCCCTCGCTTACCTCTCAGTTGCTCCTGATCGGCCACATCGCACTGAATAAACAGAGTCTTCTGAGGTTCAAACTGCTCATCCAGGGCAGCTTTACATTTGACACCTGCTTCGAGATTCCAATCGACCAGCGCTACCTACGGACAAAAGGAGAGGAATCGAGATCCTTCGCGCCTGGTAAGACAGACAGACGGACAATACAGAGACACCAGGAAACTCCTCGTTTGGACCTGAGATCGGGCAGTTTACAGATCGGGTTCTCTGCCAGCGCATTCGAAGTCCGCGGGAGTGCGCCAGCCTGGACAGCTCTGGAGGCGGCAAGGCGAGCACCGGGGGCGCAGCCTGTGTCGCCCACTCCCCGAGGCCTCGACTGGAGGGCGGGTCTCGGGTGGGCCGTGCGCCTCGCCGCGCTTACCTTGGCGCCCTTGAGCAGCAGCGCCTCAGCGGAGGCTCGGCCGATGCCCTGGGCCGCGCCGGTCACCAGCGCCACTTTGCCGTTCACGTGCATGTCGCCGCCTGCGCGCGGTGGGCGAGCTCGGCGTCTCCGCGCGGCCGCGGCTTTTAAGGACCCTGCGCGCGCGCATGTGTGGCCGGGCCGCGCTCGCCTGCCAGTGGGCGGGGATGAAGCTGTCAAGCAGCGCCGGCACTCAGGACTGTGTCACCTGGCCCTCAGCGCTCCGGCGGCTATCTTTGCCTTCCTGACTCGTAGCCGAGCCTAGGAGCCTCTCCCTGCACTAGGGCATGAGACATGCGGTAAATAAACAGCTCTGCCTCTGCGGCGCTTGTAACCTAAGCTAGCTGGGGAGAAGATGATTTGGACGCCGGCTGACTGGTCAAGGAGCACGCAGAAAGGTTACTCCCCAAGAAGAGATCCCTTCCGTGAGCTGAAGACCACCCCGTAAAAGGAGGGTAGAGGAGAGGGTGAAGAGCTTGGATTCCTCCTCTGTACCCAGGTCCTCCTCCCCAACCCCGCTGTCCCCGCCACAGCCCCACCCTCCAAAAAATGGAAAAAGAAGAAACAAAGCAAAAAACAAACACAGTAAAGCAAATAGTAACGCACAATTTTAGGGACTGCCCTTTTGTCTCAATCTAAGTTTTTAAATTCTTATCTCATGGACATCGAAGTGGGGATGGAGGGAGCAGAGGTGACTAACACCGTTGTTTAGGTTTTTTTTTTTTTTTTCTTACTGAATTGTGCTTTGGACAAACTTGTAAAGGTGTTGGAAATGAAAAGTGCACTGTGCTCTAATCAGAAACCCATGGATCCTGTCTTTCAAGGCTGGAACTTATAGGAGTCTTGTTGACATTCGGGTTTCAGATCAGTGTCAATTCTGGGTCAGCCTGAGAGTACCCAGCGAGAACTGTCATCACTGACTGCACTGGGCTCCCAGCCTCGCTGTCAGCCTGGTGAGGCGCACATTCAATGGGATGTTTGCTGATTGAGTCATGCTCGTTCTGGAGGCTTCCAGTTAAGTATGGGACAGAGGTCTCTGGTCCTCCAGGAACTTGAGCTTGAGCTGTGCACTGAGATGTATTCAGTTGTAGGTATTCTGCTGACCTTGTCTTTCTCTCTTTCCTGTTATCATCTACAGGCTTCAGTTCTAGTTCTGTAAACTGAAAACCTGCCTGGCATTTATTTTCATGATCAAAGAAATCTAAGTACTTGGGGAGACAGAGGTCATCCCACAACAGGGATGAATCCTTTGTGTACTTCTTTGCTGCTCCCAAGAGGCAGCAGATGAGGTAACTGGCACACAGGCACCTATGGGGAGGTTGTGTGAAATATATGTTATCAGCACACCACTGAAACAGAAGTTTTATATTGAAAGAGAACAGCAGAGGATTAAAAAAAATTAAAAGGAAGCAAAGGAAAACCCAAACCTCTAGAAGCACGTACAGAACATAGAAGAAAGGAAATGTTTTTCTTTATCAGGAAAGAACTAACGTAAGAGCCAGAGAAGGAGCCGCTGGAGTGACACAGGGACTTGTTGGAAAAGCATATGGAAAAAGAGTTTCAGGGAATAAAGGAGTCATTATTAATGCAAAGCACAAAGAAAGAAAGATGAAGAAATACTTTAAAATTTTCCAACAATAATTGGTGTCAGTATATTTGCTTTTTAAATTTGATTTTTCTTCATCATGAATTTTTTTTTTTATCAATGTTTATGTTTACTTATATTTTGGCCACATCCTGTGGCTTGTGAAATCTTAGTTCCCCAACCATGGATCAAACCCATGCCCCTGCAGTGGGAACACAAAGTCTTAACCACTGGACCCCCAGGGAAGTCCGGCGTCAGTATATTTAGATGGCACAGAAACCAAATGCTGAAATTTAAAGAAATCACATGGAAAGCAATAGACTGCACGGTAGTTGGAAACACTAGTAAGCAGATGAGTTATTCTTTTAAGAAAGGACAGGGATGGATTCAGGTTAAAAGCCAGTCAGAGAGAGTCAAAAACAGGAGAATAGAAGCAATAAGGGAGTGGTTGGGTGCGTGGATGGGTGGGTGTATTAGCTGCAGATTCAGACAATGCTGGTTTGGGTCTTGTCTCTCTGCTCCTGCCTGATTGTGTGACCTTGAGCTAGTTGCTTCAGCTCTGTGTTTCAGAGCCCTTATTGGTAAGTAGCAGTTCCTATCAGACTTTAGGGACAATGAAACTAGATCTGGCATAAATTGATAACAATTTTAGCTCATATGAGATGGAGAAAAATGTGAGAAACAGTTTTATTAGTAGAAAGGAAAGACTGGGAGTTTGAGAGCAGTTGGTAACCCCCACCCCTTTCCTTCCCCTTGGTTTCCATGGCGACTGTCTTTGTTCAGACCCTTTATACTTTCTCTCTGACACAAATAGCCGTTAGACTCCTAAATTATTTCTTTGCCTCCAGATAGCATTGACATATATACACTACAATGTGTAAAACAGGTAGCTAGTGGGAACCTGCTGTATAGCACAGGGAGCTCAACTCGGTGCTCTGTGGTAACCTAGAGGGGTGGGATGGAGAGTGGGGTCGGGGGGAGGTTCAAGAGGGAGGGGATATATGTATACATATAGCTGATTCACACTGTTGTACAGAAGAAACTTACTCAACATTGTAAAGCAATTATCCTACAACTTAAAACAACAATTCTGTTTCCATACTCCTTCCAATAAAAATCCTAAAACACAGATCTGATTATATTTAGACATTCTTATGTTTAAAACCCTTAAAATATCCCAATGCTTGGCATGGCATGGGAGGTATTCCACACCCCTTATCTTTGTTGTAGCTCCTCTTTACAGCCTGGGAAGCTGCATCCACTAAAACTGACCTCACTGCCCAGGCTCAGGCCTTTGGCATATCAGTACAGTGTCTGCTCACCTGAGCATAGTCCTCTGCTACCTTCTTCACTTGTCTTGCTACAGAGCTGAAGAACTACAGTGGAAACACTGCTCACATTATTTTAATTACCTTCCTGTCTCTGAGTGTCTTCAAGGACAGCTGTGTCCTGAGCATTCAGGGCAGGACCACCCAAAGTGAGTATTTGGTAAATGTTAGTAATTTAGTGTTTGTCGCTTAGTCATGTCTAACTCTTTGGACCCCATGGACTGTAGCCTGCCAGGTTCCTCTGTCCATGGAGCTCTCCATGCAACTATACTGGAGTGGATAGCCATTTCCTTTCCCTTCTCAAAGGGAATCTTCCATACTCAAGGGATCAAATCCAGGTCTTTTGCACTGCAGGCAGATTCTTTACCATCTGAGCCACCAGGATTGAATGAAGAAAAATAATATGTATGATATGTGAGATAAACGTGAAATATATGTTCAAGAGAAGACAGAAAATTTGAACTAGATGGTGAAAATTCCCATATACTGTGATTACCTTTTTACGCAACTTAAACATAATATTGGAAAAAAATACATGGGTGTTATATCTTTGGAGAAGAATGTTTTGAGAAGTGTTCCCACTCCTCTCCTGGGGAATCTGAGGATAGTTGACCTCTGGGAGCAGAGAGGACATTGTTTATTATTGGGTGGAAGTGGTCATAGTTACCAGGGGAGAAAGGATGTTTGAGAGGCCAAATTACTAAATGGTTTTCTTATTATATTTTATATGAAAGGTACATTTTCGCTTAAAACTATAGGCTATTATGTACAGTATATCTGAAAATCAAAAAAGGTACTCTTTATTCAGTAAACAAATCCTCCATTCCTCTATGACTTTTTGATAAACATTTCTCATCTTCTGTGCTCCTAACATTATTTAATTTCATTTACATTAACTTACTGTGATTCTATCATCAATGTAACTTATGTAATTAAAAACATAATTCTTAGCTAAAACTAGGTTAAATCTGAAACAAACCATATTCATATGATTTTTTTAGAGCATTCCTATTGATAAGTTATGTTTTAGCTTGTTGTACAAAGTCCTCTTAAAATAAAAAGCAAAAACTAAGAGTCAAATTAAAAGGGATTATTTTTTCTTTAATGGAATTGTAAGTATTAGGTTACGACCGACCTAGAGAGCATATTAAAAAACAGAGACATTACTTTGCTAACAAAGGTCCTTCTAGTCAAAGCTATGGTTTTTCCAGTAGTCATGTATGGATCTGAGAGTTGGACTATGAAGAAAACTGAGCCCTGAAGAATTGATGCTTTTGAACTGTGGTGTTGGAGAAGCCTCTTGAGAGTCCCTTGGACTGCAAGGAGATCCAACCAGTCCATCCTAAAGGAAATCGGTCCTGAATATTCACTGGAAGGACTGAAGTTGAAACTGAACCTCCAATACTTTGGCCACCTGATGTCAAGAACAGACTCATTGGAAAAGATCCTGATGCTGGGAAAGATTGAAGGCAGGAGGAGAAGGGGACGACAGAGGCTGAGATGGTTGGATGGCATCACCGACTCAATGAACATGAATTTGAGTAAACTCCAGAAGTCGGTGATGGACAGGTATGACTGAGCTACTGAACTGAACTGAAGTATTAGGTATTTACTCAGAGGCAGGCATTCCATAAAGGCTAAATGTACAGCCTCTGGAATTCAGCTCCACCACCTACTCCTGTGTGACCTTAGGCAAGTGACTTAACTTTTCTGAACCTCAGCTTCCTCCTCAGTAAAATGAAGCTGATGATTGTACCTATTTCAAAAAATTGTTATGAAGACTATACCAAATTGAATAAATATAAGTGCTTAAGCCAGTGACTGACACATTAGCAAGTGTTATGTAAATGCTATTATCATGAAGCACTGTACATGTATAATTGCATTTATTATTTACAACCAGACCATGAGGCAGTTATTATTGTGGTTATTTTACAGATGAGGAAAACCAGTTTGGGGAGGTTAGGGAATTTGGCCAAGGTCACTTATCTCTAAAATTGAAGGAGGTGACTTTGACTCTAAGTGTGGCTGACTCCTGAGTGGTGCTTCCTTTTGTTTGTTTTTCAATTAAACTTTTTATTTTTTTGAGACAATTGTAGCTGAGCAGTACTTTTCACCATGATTGAATAGTGATTTCTTTAAGAAACACAAGAAGACTTTAATTCAAATCAGAGTTCCTTGTTCACTTTATATTTTCACACAGGCAGTAGGCTTTGTTAGCTTAGCTCTGACTTGTCAAGATGGGCCAGTCTCCACTTGATTTTCCTTTGTCCTGTTCTCCAGAGGTGAGCACAGATATCCCAAAAGCACCTAGTCACAGGTCCCAGCTTAAACAGAGGCAGATCAGTCACTTAAAAGCCTATTTGATTTATAAATGATCACATATAAATCAACAGAGAAATAGGCTTTTTCTTTATTGAAACTGAAGGGCCCTGCTGAAACAAGGCAATTTCTGCTGATATTGGCATCAAGGATTCTTTTCTTGGCTTTGCCTCTGAAGCAAGCTACAACAGAGGGGTTGATCACTTTTGAGTATCTACCGCATTCTTATTCTTCTGTGTATTGTCTCATTTAATCCTTTTTCCAATCTTGCAAAGTCAATATCACACTATCCTCATTTTACAGATGAAGAAACTGAGCTCATGGGAGACAAATAGTCTGACTTAAGATCACACTTGGAGATTTAGCAACACTTCTGGGTTCAAGCCTTTGCTCCTTCTACCAAACTCAGCTCTCACAGAGAGGCACTTTCAAATGTCATCTCTGTCTTCATGCTAATGGTATGATCTTGGGCTGGTTACTCAACTGTGTGGTCCTACGTGTCCTGGGCTGTTATGTGGAGAATACATTGGCATTCAGGAAGCACCCATTACAGGGCCTGCCCTGTATATGTTGACCAATGAATGAGTCCTTGTCATTAGGTTCTTCCTTAATGTTCATATTTATTTCTAGATTTAGAGGTAAAGACAGTTGAAAATGGAAAAATAATGGTGATATGGATAGATTTTCAGCTCTAGAATGCAAGTGAGATATTTCTAACTTTTCACAGTGTACTAGTCTGCCATAATAAAACACCCCAGACTCTGTGGCTTCAACAACAGATATTTATTTCTCACAGCTCTGGAAGCTGGAAGTCCAAGATCAATCAAGGTGTTAGCAGGAGTGATTTCTTGAGGCCTCTATCCTGGGTCTATCCTGGCCTTCTCCCTGTGTCCTGACATGGTCTTTCTCTGTGAGTGTGCTTTCCTGGTGTCACCCTGTGGGTCCCAATGGCTGGTTCTTATAAGGATAATAATTAGATTAGGGCCCCATCATTATGGCCTTGACTTTAACTTAATCCCTCCTTTAAAAGCCCTGTCTCTAAATACAATCACATTTTGAGGTCCTGGGGTTTAGGGTTCCAGCAGATGAATTCATGGTTGGTGGGAGGAGAGAGTTCATTTTTCCAGTTTGAAAACAGAATTCCATTTATTGACTCTACCAAACTGGGGAACCTTGTAATCTACTTAGCATTTGAGGCTGACTTAGTCTGTGACTTGTAACTGACAAGGCATCACATTTTCCTATGGGCATTAAGACCTGGAAGGCAAGGGAAATGGGAGAAGGAGAATTAAATGGTCAAGGTCACAGCTGCTAAATGCTCACTTGGTGGGGATCTGTGATGGGGGTATAGGGAGCAGAAAAAGAAATTCCTCACCTGATGATGATGGTGGGGGGTTGAAGTAATGGCAGAAAGTAAGGCTGGAGAAAAAGCCAAGAACTAGATCCCAGGAACTTTGTAAGTAACAAAATGAACATCAAATTTCACTCTTGGACATTAACAAGTCACTGAATGGCCTTAAAAACCAGAGCTTGCTCTCAGATTTAAGTGTTTAAAAGTTTATCTTTAGGAAAATTATTTTTAAGGTTGGTTAAATGTTTGATGGAGGGGATGTACAATGATGTATTAACAATTCCTCAGCTGTTGAAATCTAAATTCATTTCCACTTTTCAGTTAATGGTATGATGACTAAAGATTATTAGGCAACAAATGCTGAAAAATTAGAGAACCTTCTGATATAGCAGTAAGCTGGAATCCTAATGGAATGGAATGCTAAACTCAAAATACAGCAACACTCAAATCTTGATTAAAAATTATGTATGTTGCTTGTGAAAAACGAAACTGTTAGAGAATCTATCAATGCTTTAATGGTGACAGTTTTTTAGTGGTGAGATTTGGAGTAATTGCTATTTCCTTCTTTACCACATTGTCTACTAAAGAGAATATATATATACAAAACAATTTGAAATACTTTTTCATTGCTTTATGATTTTACGTAGTGGAGTATAGTCCAAATCAAGGATTCATTAAGCATTTTTTAAAGTTTATCTTGATTCCATTTGGAGAATGAGTTAAGTTGAGGGCGAGGGAAGAAGATCAATTGTATTTATCTTGTTTTACATTGACAGAGTCTAGGGGTTTGGGAGGAACAGTTCTGATGGGGACAGCAAGAGAAGGGAAGATTCTTTCATGACACTGGCAGTAAGAATCCACCTGGCAAGATAGAATCAGGAGGATGCGTGTCAGTGAAACCTCTTGGGACAGTCACCTAGTCACATTTCCATTGGATTGTTTCCTGTTTTTGAGTTTGTAGCACTCTTAATAAGTGAAAAAAAAATATGTTGCGTATGTATAATGCTGGATATTAGGGCTTATACATCTGGTTTTTAATCTTGGGGAAGGAAATTTTCTTGGTACTTGGCTGAGCTTTTTTATCTTTGGAATGTTATTTATTCTTTTTGAAGTTTTAGGTAGTGTCCTAGAAAATTCTTTAGGACTGGCCCTTTTCTTAAAATGTCTTATTTATTTTTACTGAAGCATATTTGCTGTACAATATTATGTAAGCCACGGGTATTCAATATAGTGATTCACAATTTTCAGGATTGTTCTCCATTTATTAGTTATAAAATATTGGCTGTATACTCCCTGCATTGTACAATATACCCTGTAGCTTATTCTATACCTAGTGGTTTGTACGTTTTTATTTGTCAAATTAACCATTGTAGTCACAGAAGGGTAATCAGATTAGTCTTTTCTAGTGTCAGTATGATGGAGAAAATGAGATGCAAGTTTCCTGCACTGAAGGTTTTCTATGTAATTTTTAGACCCTCCCATGCACCATGGAGGAAACACTTCCCCATTCTTGTGGTTCTCCAGTAGGAGGACTTAACAGATAGGAAAACCATGAAAGGGTCTAGGAAAACTGGCCTATGCCTCACTATGCTCAAATACACAAGCAAAGTCTTCTTTGGAGGAAAGAGTTAAGAGTTCAGAACTGTATATGTTGCTCATGTGCCATTGCTGATCTGAGATTTTTTGTTGTTGTTGTCAAAAAGGCCCTGCTCTTTAGCACCTAGAAATGGTTGTTGTGTTGTTCAGTTGCTCAGTTGTGTCCGACTCTTTGTGACCCCGTGGACTGCAGCACATCAGGCTTCCCTGAGCTTGCTCAAATTCATGTCCACTGAGTCTGTGATGTCATACAACCATCTCATCCTCTGTCGTTCCCTTCTCCTCCTGCCTTCAGTACTTCCCAGCATCGGGGTCTTTTCCAGTGAGTCAACTCTCCACATCAGGTGGCCAAAGTATTGGAGCTTTAGCTTCAGCATCAGTCCTTCCAATGAATATTCATGACTGACTTCCTTTAGGATTGACTAATTTGATCTCCCTGTAGTCCAAGGGACTCTCAAGAGTCTTCTCTGACACCACAGTTCAAAAGCATCAATTCTTTGACGATGAGCCTTCTAGTAATGGTAAAGGACAACTTTCAGAGACATCCAGTGCCTAGACTTGCAAGGAACTTTAAAATACATAATTTTCCATGTTTTGTAAATTTGAGAGCAGGGTATAAGGCAATCGATTAATGGCCTTTATAAATGAAGGTTGAAAAAGTTCCTCAGTCAAGCTGTTTTTGGTTCTGAGAGTTAGAATATGCAACAGAAAACCAAAATCAGAAACTTCTAGGATATATATATACTTGGAAGCCTAGAGAATTTGCCCCCTGTAGATTTTCTGGGTATTTGCAAAGTAAATCCTCAGTTTTCTGGTCCTGAAGATTAGGGCCTGGGGAGATGGGAGAGCTCCTCCCTAACCCCCCATCTTCTTCCTTCTCTCTCTCGTTCTGCCTCTTTCCTCCCCTTCACCCGTACTCCAATCCAGGCTTAGAATTCCTTAAAAATAGGGAATGAAGAAGTAGGACAGGGAACTGGTTATCAAGCAGACTTCTTCCTTGGTTTGGAGGCTTTGCGTGCAGGTTTAGGAAAGAGTCCCTTGAGTCCTGGCTAAGGTGAAAGTTAGGAGAAGCCATCATGGAGCATGGGGCAGACGTGGGGTTCACATGTGTCCATCCCACCTACCATGTGATCTCTGTTCCTGAAATATTGGTATAGATTAGTGACACGTGATAACAACACAGAGTCATTTGAAAGAAAAAGATAGGAAAGACTAGATATAGCATTTGCAGGTACTACGAAATTCGAAGTGTATGTCTCAGTTATCTTGGATCTAATACCACTAACACATAATATATATTGGGATATGGAATCAGGACTAGCCAGCTCTATACCAGAGGCCTATGATGAGGCACATCTATTTCAAATGGGGACAACTAGGTTAACTTTTAGTTTGCAAATAATAATAATAATAATAAAGTTATTGTCTTTGATCCGAGGCCATTAATATTTATGAACTGACTTCCTCAAGGTAATCTAAAAATAAAGGTTAGTAATGTGCACTATAATTTATTAGTTACATTTCAGGAATATTCTCTCATTGATCTGGGAACACACTGGAATTTCTGGAGCTCTATCTGACCAAAGAAGCCTTCTACCTTCTCATTTGCTCTTTGATTCACAAAAGGCCATAAGTAATTGTAGAAGTTAAGCAAGTGCATTTTTCCAGACACCCCTTAAAATGTTGTAGTTCGTTTTGTCTTCAGACATATCTGGGCACACCTAAATAACTCAAACAATCAGGCTCTTTAATTGAAAACTGACACTGAGGTTATCTTTTTAAAACTTTAACCTTTGGGAGAATGTGCTACCTTGCTTCCCCTCTGCTTTGGAATTTAGTTTTCTTAATTGCTGTCAAACTTTGGAACCAATAAGGTGAGAACTTATATTATGCTGTCTAAATAACAATGGAAGCTAATGATGGAAAAATTCCTGTTGACAGGCGCTATGGGTTTTAACTGTAACTATGCAAGTAACCTAGTATCTTGTGGAATTAGGGTCAGTAGTCTGGCTTAGAAAGTGAGAGAGAGAGGACAGAGGCAGAAGCTGAAAGAAAGAGGGAAGGAAGGGAGGAAAGGAGGGAGAAAAGATGGATGGAAGGAAAAAATTTCAGAGGAAGGGGGACATAATTAGATAAAATCCAAATATTTTGGCTGGGTTTCCTGGTAACTTTTTTTTTTTCCCACAGAATGGTAATTTTATTAAAAAATTTTTTCCAGACTTTAAACTTTTTATTTTGTATTGGGGTTTAGCTGATTAGCAATGTTGTGGTAATTTCAGGTGAACAACGAAGGGACTCAGCCATACATATGTGCTGTGTGTGCATGCTAAGTCACTTCAGTCGTGTTAGAGTCTTTGTGATGCTGTGGAGTGTAACCACCAAGCTCCTCTGTCCATGGGATTCTCCAGACAAGAATACTGGAGTGGGTTGCCATACCCTCCTCTAGGGGATCTTCCCAACCCAGGGACTGAACCCACATCTCTTATGTCTACGGCATTGGCAGGTGGGTTCTTTACCACAAGTGCCAACTGGGAAGCCCAGCCATACGTATATGTGGATCCTCTCTCCCTCAAAGCCCACTCCCATCCAGACTGGCTATCATTAAAAAAAAAAAAATCCACAAATAGCAAATGCTGGAGAGGGTGTGGAGAAGTGGGAACCCTCCTACGCTGTTGGTAGCAATGTCAATTAGTTCAATCACTATAGAGAACTGTATGGAGGTTTCTTAAAAAACTAAAAGTAGGGCTACCATACGATCTAGAAATCCCACCTTGGGGCATATATCTGAAGAAACACATGATCTAAAGGATAAATGCACCCCACTTCTCACTGCAGCACTCTTTACAATAGCCAAGACATGGAAGTAACATAAATGTCCATCAACAGATGAATGGATAAAAAAGATGTGGTACATATATACATTGGAATATTACTCAGCCATCAAAAAGAATGAAATAATGCCATTTGCAGCAACATGTATGGTCCTGGTAACTCTTAAATGAGAGCAACAGGAAAATGAATAAGAAAATATGAGTGATGAATAAAATGAATAATGAATAAAATTTGAATAATGAATAAAATGAAATTTAAATGAATCAGAAAGAGGTAAACTAGATCTCCCTCATTACTGGGAACTAGTGAGATGACAGGCAAGACTGGAATATGGCAGGCTGAAAGCTTCCTTGTATTATATCTCTGAGAACAGGGACAGGGGAGTAGACAGCATGTGCATAATTGAAATTCCAAGAAGCTAAAGAAGAAATTATTGCATCAAGAAAGAAGGAAAAAGAATATTCAACTCAATTTCACTTAAAGCTACTGTTCCCATTTATAGTCAGACTCTGCTGCCTAGTGGTGAGGATTTGAAAAAATGAATAAATGAGTCATGACTTTAAATAACTTACTCCCTGGGGACTATGAGTAGAGCAGGTGGGCAACACTTGCCCAGAAGGAAGACAGGATGAGGGGGTGGTGGATTGTGTCTCTTTTCAACTGAAAGAGCAAAGCCTGTGAAATATATTTGATTGTACTCATTCTCAATCTCAAGAGAGATGAAGTAAAAAGAGGAAAAGTGCAACAATGTTGCATTCTAATCTGAAAGGAAGAACTGGTTTGTATCCTGAGACTTTGTAATAAGTTGAGTGTCTTGTGTTCACACTGGAGAAAGACAGAAATGCTAAAATTAGAAACAGTCTTGAGACTTCTCTGGTGGTCTAGTGGCAGACTCAGAACTCTGAGTGTAGGGGGTCCAGGTTTCCTCCTTGGTCAGGGAACTCCCACATGATGCAACTAAGACCCAGGGCAGCCAAATAAATAAACAAACTTTTTAAAAAAAGAATTAGTCTTTCAAAAGCCAGATTATAGAAAATTCTGAGAAAGATCCTGACTAGATGTCAATATAAAGAAATATTACTGAAAATATTTGTGAGGTTTGCAGTAATAACATTCTGCTTTATAACTACAAGTGGTCACTCTTATAAGGACAAATCTGAGAGGCATTCCTAAGAAGCCAATGAGGAAAGCAGTACTCCATTTCTGAACAGAAGGCAGATGACATCAGCTGAGACTCTCATTCATTTAAGGAAGGCCAATGTTCAGCCTGTTAAGGCCAGGAGGGCTCCCCCAGTTGTTCACGTCTCACCCCTGTTCTGATTGCCCAGTGTCTGTCCTGTACCAGTTAGTGTTTGGGGCATCAGCACTGTATTCAACAGGTATTTATTTGATATTTACTGTGTGCTGGTATCAGGACTAAGCCCTAGGGTGTCAGTCGTTGTCCTGCCGTCATGAAGCTCACCTTCTAGTTGAAGGAGACAGAAAAATAATTATTGCAGGTAAGAATAAGTGGTACAAACACAATAAATCAGGACTGAGTTCCAGTGATGTGGACAGGAGAAGTGGAAGGATTTCATGAGATCCAGCCATAAAAGGAGGCCTCTGAGAAGTGCCCCAGGAGTTGAGAGGCAACAAGCAGGAGGAGCTGTGTGAAGACTGGTAGAAAAAAGCAAGTCCAAGGTTTGAAGAAGAATTTTATGAAGGTCAGGCTTCCCCGGTAGCTCAGACAGTCAAGAATCTTCCTGCAGAGTAGGAGACCTGGGTTTGATCCCAGGGTTGGAAAGATCTCCTGTAAAAGGAAATACTGACTCTAGTATTCTTGCCTAGAGAATTCCATGGACAGAGGAGCCTTGAAGGTTACAGTCCATAGGGTTGCAAAGAATCAGACCAGACTGAGTGACTAACGCTCAAAGCCCCTCATGAACTGAGATTTCTAAACTCTAGATGGGTTATAAAATGCTCTTTAAAATATGTGAAAAAAGTAACACATATATGTCTATGTTTACATATAGATAAATGTATGTGACATGTATAAAAATAAAAATATGTACATATATATATATATATGGTGACTGCAGCCATGAAATCAAAAGACGCTTACTCCTTGGAAGGAAAGTTATGGCCAACCTAGACAGCATATTGAAAAGCAGAGACATTACTTTGCCAACAAAGGTCCGTCTAGTCAAGGCTATGGTTTTTCCAGTAGTCATGTATGGATGTGAGAGCTGGACAATGAAAAAGGCTGAGTGCTGAAGAATTGATGCTTTTGAACTGTGGTATTGGAGAAGACTCTTGAGAGTCCCTTGGACTGCAAGAAGATCCAAAAAGTCCATCCTAAAAGAGATCAGTCCTGGGTGTTCATTGGAAGGACTGATGTTGAAGCTGAAACTCCAATACTTTGCCTACCTCATGCAAAGTGTTGACTCATTGGAAAAGACTCTGAAGCTGGGAAGGTTTGGGGCAAGAGAAGAAGAGGACAACAGAGGATGAGATGGCTGGATGGCATCACTGACTAGATGGGCATGGGTTTGGGTAGACTCTGGGAGTTGGTGATGGACAGGAAGGCCTGGAGTGCTGCAGTTCATGGGGTCACAAAGAGTCGGACACGACTGAGTGACTGAACTGATATATAGACATACACAAATATGGGCTTCCAAGTTCCAGCCAGAGGTAAAGAATCTGCCCACACCACAGGAGACACAAGAGAGGCGAGTTCGATTCCTGGATTGGGAAGATCCCCTGGAAAAGGAAATGGCAACCCACTCCAGTATTCTTGCCTGGAAAATCCTACGGACAGAGGAGCCTGGCAGGCTACTGTCCATAGGGTTGAAAAGAGGTGGACACAACTGAAGTGACTGAGCACACGCAGCATGCACACACACAAATATATGGAGAGGAGCTTACAGAGTGGCTGATGCAACAGATGATCATGAATGCTTGAACATCCATAACACTGTGGCAATGCTATTTATTTGTAGCCATCTTTGAGAGCATCATTTACACTAAACAGAACAAAGGAAATGTGGTCTGAAGATCATGAGAACTTTAGAAGATTGAAAGGTCTAGTTTTAAAATGAGTTACTTGTTAATTCAAACAAATGACATTCTTCAACATCTAAGTATTTTCTTTTATGATTGAAAATCTGCTGAGAAGATTCTTGGAGGGGACTGTGCCAGGTGTCAGATGACCAGAAATGCACAAATGGCTATGTTTTCAAAGAACAAGTCAAAATGAGGGTGGGTAAGCAAGTTGGGGGGAGAAGTTAGCATAGGAACATTCCAGAAGTTGTAGTGGGATGACTTTGACATCCATCTCCAGCATACTTTTATGCTCTAACATGAATCAATGTATTTTAAGCTCTCAGGGAGTTGGGGTGGTTAACACTAGGAGCCTGCCTGGGTTCCATAAGAATTCCTCATGTCAAACTAACCCAATATAATTTCCACCCAACAGTTCAGTAGGCAAAACAATTCTAAATTTGAGAAAGGCATATGAAGTGTGGTTTAATAGCTTGTTTTTTTTTAAGTTATTTTGCAAAATTTTCAAATTTCCTTTATTTTCAAAAATTGCATAGCTACATTAGAAATGGCAATTTTATTTTCCAGTAGTAATGTAGCATATAATTTCATTATTAATCACTCTCTCACTCTCTTTCATTTTAGTGATTTACATTCCAAATAAAATGCATAAGGCAAATGGCAAAGTGTTTTCAATAAATAAAATACCCATTTTTGCTTTGCAATAAACTAACAGTTGCCAAATTTGCCTTTGAAGAATAAAAGACAGGATAAATCTATTTATATGAATATGTGGCTGTATCTACATCTGGTAAAACAGTATATGACTCTATGAAATACTGAGTTTATTTACGCTTTGAAAGTGAAAATATCCCATCAAGATGTAGAGTTAAATGATACATGTCAATCAATGATAAATACAATTATGTACAGAGATGTTGTCTGTCTGGTGTGTTAGTGAGTCATAAAGCTATACATGTGACTTATGAATGAATTCATTTACTTGGTATGATTTTTAAATTAGTCTTTATTTTGAAATAGTCTCAAACTTGGAAAAATATCCAAAATATAATAAAAGGAACTTTTTTCCTACTACCATCTGAGAATAAGTTGTCAACGCATTGCCTCATAACCCTATAACATTTTGGGTCAATAAACAAGAACATTATCCTATATAAGTATAGAATAAGCATTATGTTTCAAAGTTAAGATAAAAGATATAATGGGTAAGTTGCAGAATAATGCCAGACAATGCTTTCTTGTTACTCCATGCTGCAAGTACTATATTATCTTTGTTGTTGTTGTTATTATTATTAACAATAATTTTATAAATGTTTCTGTACATATATATTTGTAATTCTTCTTTTACCATATTTTTGTGAACATTATATATTTCAAATATCTTTCTGTTGTTCTAAACTCATGTGGTCTACAAAGCATATATTAACTGAATATTGATTGCTTGAATTATACTGCCATGGACTAGTAATAGTCATACTGTGGAAAGAGTAATAGTCATACTATTTCTAACACATATATGACTTTGCTAACAAAATGTTGACATTTAAACACACAAATAAATCAGTGTTACTTATATTTACATAATAATGTGATCCATAAAGAAAAGTCATATTTTAGACTTTGCACATGAATTGAAATACATTTGCTATCCTATTAACAGCATTATCTAATTTTTTTAAACTTTTAATTTTATATTGGAGTATAGCCAATTAACCAACTTGTGATAGTTTCAGATGGACAGCAAAGGGACTCAACCATATATATACATGTATCCATTTTCCCCCAAACTTCCTTCCCATCCCGGTTGCCACATAACAGTCAGCAGATTTCTTGTGCTGTACAGCAGGACCTTGTTAGTTTTCCATTTTAAATACAGCAGTGTATACCTGTAGATCCCAAATTCCCTAATCACCCTTCTCCCATCCTTACCCCTGGCAATGGTAAGTTAATTTTCTAAATCTGTGAGTCTGTTTCTGTTTTGTAAATGAGTTCATTTGTATCATTTCTTTTTAGATTTCGCATACAAGGGATGTCATACACTATTTCTCCTTCTCTGTCTGACTTACTTCACCCAGTATGCCAGTCTCTAGGTCCATCCATGTTGCTGCAAATGGCATTATCTCATTCTTTTAAACGGCTGAGTAATATTTCATTGTAAATGTACCCATCTTCTTTATTTAACAGCATTATTTTAAATGACACATATTACTCCATGGAAGGAAATATCTTATCGTTGGATATTTCAATTATTTGCATTTTTATTATTTCCTTAATTTAAATTCCAAAAAGTAAAAGTTCTGAGTTAGGATATACCAGATTAAATTTCCACAAATGTGATACCAATGTATACTCCCACCAACTAGTATAAAAGTGGCCATTTTCCTACTAGCTAATGCTGTCACACTTTTAAATCTTTGCTAAATTTGAGCAAAAAAAAATGTATATAGCTGGTTGTATTTGAATGTCTTTATCTTGATTGCTAGAGTAGTTGGGTATTTTTTGTGTGTTTATTGGTCAATTTTAATTTTTTCTATCTTGTGAATTGTAAATTGTAAACTCCTTCACCTTATCCATTTTTGGTCATAGTTCAAATATTTTTATTTTCTGTGATAGCTCCTAAGGTTATGAAATTACATTTTAGAAATACACTCTGAAGAGGTTATGCATTAAGTGACAGGATGTCTGAACTTAGAAGTAAAATAGCCCTGTAATGTGGTGGAGACCAATGATGCAAGAATAGCTGTGAGATGACAGTCCGTGAAGGACTAGGGCTTCATAACACGGTCCTCACCATTTGTATGGACATATCAACTCCATGTTCACATGTCCACTCTGAGAGTCCTTGTACATTTTACAAGTCACAAAGGATGGATTTTAAAAGGCTGCAAAGAGACTTTTGGTGTCAAAGATTTAAGCATGTATCAAAACATCAAATTATACATTTAAAATCTGTGGCTTTCTCTGTAATAGCCCCAAACTGGAAGGAGCAAGTTTGTCCATTAATTGTCCATTAACAGCTAAATAGATGAACAAGTAGTGGTATATCCAAACAGTGGAATACTACTCAACAAGAGAAATAACCAACTATTCATACAAATACTGTTTCTGAACTGGAAAATCATTATGAAGTATGAAGGAAACCAGAATTTTTTTTAAAGCAAATGTTATGATTCTAGTCATGGAAAATTCTAGAAAGTTTAAATGAGTTTATTGTAAAAGAAAGTAAGTCAGTGGATTCCCAGAGGGCCGGTGAGCGCAGGATGAGATTATAAAAGGATATGGTGAAAATAGGGGCAATGGATGTGTTCATTAGAATGGTTACAGTGGTTTCATCGATCTATATGTACCTCATACAAATCCAATTGTACACTTTGATTATGTGCAGTCTATAGCATGTCAGATGTCAATAGAATTTTTAGAAAATGATTCAGTAAACGTTTCAATCTATATTTTTTTCCAGAAGCCAGAGGTTTTGGCCAGCTTATAATTTCTTGACCTTCTGTCTCTCTGTGCCTTGGGAAGAGCAGCGCTCCTTAGTAGCTGGCCACACTGGCAAGCAGTAAAAATCATCTCTATCTGAGTCAACAAAACTCTGGCTACATGATAAAAGACTGCAGGATTTCCCTCTCCTCTATCTTCATTTTCTTGATTGTGCAGCAATAACCTTAAGGTGAATAGTCTGGAGGCTGTGGGAGTAAACAAACCCTTATTTGCTCTGACAATGACCTCAATTCCAGGAAGAGTCCTAGTATGGGGTGTACATACTCATCTCTTATAGACTTAGTCCCTGGGCCATCCGTGGATGCACTTTCAGAAAAAGCACCTTCTCTCTAGTTCAGGGCAGTCATCTCCAGACCCTATTAATCATAAGCAGTGTCTCTGCACCAGTTATGGTTTCAGCCTGGCCCCTGTCAACTCACCACAAGTGATTCTAGCAAACCAAATTCTGGATGTCAGGGTGCACGCTCCTTTGCAGTACCTGGGAACAGCTCTCCTCCCATATGCTGGGTGTTATGTGATATCCCCTGGAGAAAAGAGAACTAATTCATCCTTCTCCTGTAAGCACTAGAGACTGTCACAGCTTTCCCCTCCTCAGGGTGACCTCTGGACCCCCAAAAAACCACGGCATCCAGAGCACAAAATAGTACCACAAAGCCCTGTAATCTTTCCTGGGTGAGGTTTGTCAGCAACTCAGATTAGACTGAAACTGGAAGAACATAAAGTTTTTTGCAAGTGGTCAGCAATATCCAGATTGGGTCTTATTGGCCAAAATGGGGTCAGAACTATGTCCTAACTAGTCAGAAAAGAGGAACAAGCTGTTCCTAAGAGGTAGGTTAGGTATTTTAAATGCATTTTTGACTTTTGATATTTTCAAATTATGATAGGCTTATTGGGACACAACCCCATCATAAGTCGAGAGAGATCTGTGTAGTTAACTGATCTTCATCAGAGGAGCAATATAATGGTGCAAAGACAGTCTTTTCAACAAACAGTGCTGGGACAGCTGGAACACATTTTTTCATGTGCAAAATAAGCAACAGGCACAGACCCTTCACAAAAATTAACTCAAAATGGATCACAGACTTACATGTAAAATTTGGCAAAACTATAAAATCCCTGATAGGTAAAATAGGTGGATATATAGGTTGACCTTGGGTTTGATAATGAATCTGTACATCCAGCATGATCCACAAAAGAATTGATTAGCTGGACATATGAGGTTTTCAAACTTGCACCTCCAGATCTTCAGGCATTCTCCTTCTTGCCTACCAGGCATCTCATTTTCTCTGTTCCTCGTCTTTTCTGAGCTTTCCAGGTGGCACAGTGGTAAAGAATCTGCCTGCAAGGCAGGAGACATGGATTCAATCCCTGAGACAGGAAGATCCCTTGGAGTTGGAAATAGAAACTCACTCCAGTATTCTTGCCTGGAAAACTTTATGGACAGAGGATCCTGGTGGGCTATAGTCCGTGGGGTTGCAGAGAGTCAGACAGGACTGAGCAACTGAGCATGCACAAACGTATTTTCTAAGATCCACAACCCATTAGTGCCAATTATCTAAGCACCGATGTTCATCTACTGGATCTGTAATGACAAGTCTATTCAATTTCTCTATTTTCAAATTCAGGCTGCTTGGGTCCTATGAGGGCATCAACTCTAATGACAAGAGTGACCCTCCTTGCTGCCCTCTCTCTCATGCCCAATTCTTTGCTGTCCTCTCATACCCAGTGGTAATAATTCAAGGATTCAAAGTCTCTGCTAACCCTTGTGTCTCTATACTTTTCCTTTTACTGTCAGGAGGAGACCTTATCATTTCCCTGAAAGCATAAAGTGTTATCATAATATTATTATCTTATTATCTCTCTTATTATTATCATACCCATGACTTTTTCTTCCTTTTTCCTTGCATCCAGATCACACCAGCAATGTCACATCTTTGACATAACTTTGACATAATTTTTCCATCTGTACTTTGAAATCCAGTCCTTTCCTCTTCATGGCAATGTTAGTTCACCATTTATTTGCTTTCTTCCCCCCTTACATTCAGTTCTTCTTCCTCCATTGTCATCAATCCTATGAGAACATTTTAGGAAAAAAAATAGATCTGTTGCTGTCACATTGGCTCAGGGGTAAAGAATCCGCCTGCAATGCAGCAGACCTCAATTCAATCCCTGGGTACAGATGATCCCCTGCAGAAGGAAATGGCAACCCACTCCAGTATTCTTGCCTGGAGAATCCCATGGACAGAGGAGCTGGTAGGCTACAGTCCCTAGGGTTGCAAAGAGTCAGACACGACTTAACAACTAAACAGCAACAACAACAATTTTGATACTGGTATATACTAATTATCTTAAATCTATCACTTCCTATTTATTCTTTAATCCATTAAAAATGGGTTAAAGAATATAAAATTTCTTTTTATATTTATAAAGATAAATACAAAAATTATTAATTTACAATAAAAAGTATTTTTATTGTCCATCTTACCTACTTCTGGAAGGGATCCACCACAAGGGCAGGGGCTTAGTCACTGGGACATCTGTGGATGCACTTTCAGAAAAGGCACCTTCTCTCTAGTTCAGGGCAGTCAGCTCCTGTTTTGGCTCTGATGTATCCCAAGCCCGAAAGAGCATAAAAGAGCTCTTTTCTTTCAAAAAAACTCCATTTCTTGGGACATAAGAGACCCTCAACAAATATTTTTTGAGTGAGCAAATGGATGGTGGATCCCAAGCTAGACTCCCTACTGAGAGTGGGAAGAGGAAACAGAACTGTCTTAAATTTCCCTTGAGGTGATAGCAGTACCCACAACACAAGGCCCATGCACATTTCAGTCTTGATCACATTTATTTATCTTGCCCACCTGACCCTCTTTATAACTTACCCATTGAAACATTTTCTTGCCTTGAAGTTTCCTGACCTTGCACTCTGAGTTTTTCCCCTCTAATTTTTGAGTCTTTTCATGGTTCTTTGCAAAGTCTTTATTAATCCATTGAAGTCGACTGCTAAATGTTAACGACTTCTCTTGTTTTCACACATTATGAAGACTCCCTGGTTACGCATATGCATTTTCTGGCATCGGGTTTATCTAAATATAGACCATTCTCAAATCTAAAGCCCAGTTCTTGAACCTGAAATTCCATCTATATAGGTCACTCTCCCCTTCTCACCTCCAAGGGACTCCAGAATTAGGTCCTGCTCGTGTGCGCTGTGTCTCTATCTCACTTCCTCAAATTAGTAATCATTGTGATATCCTTACTATTTCTCCATCTCTTCTTCCCTTTCCTAATCATTTTTCTTATCCAGTCAATTCAATTCTGCAATATTTTCAGACTGACAATAAGAGCAATAGGTATGTGAATACTTTCTATTCACTAACAATCTTAAACTTACCCATTATTGTAGAAATTATTATGCTATAATATAGTTGTCTGTTTATTGGTCCCTTTCACTCAAGAAAGTGTAAATTCCTTAGTGGCAAGAATGTTCTCTGTTATAGTCCCAGCTTCTCACAACTTGTCTGGAAGTTATGTAATTAAAAACATTTGTTGGGAGCATGTGTAGACCCATGGCAGTTTCATGTCATTGTATGGCAAAACCAACACAATAAAGTAAAGAAAATTTTAAAAAAAATTTGTTGGAAGGATAAGAGATTCTAGATAAATTATAATCCTATTTAATGGCTTTGGTACTTTTGAGCTTAATAGTATGGAGTACATAATAGTTGAAAGTGTATATGGGGCAGATTTTAAGATTTATTTTGATAGAGGAAATATTTTCGGCACTATAGATTTGAGTCAAAATATATATATACTATTTAAGGGACTTCCCTGATGGCTCAGAGATAAAGAATTCACCTGCCAACGCAGGAGACATGGGTTCGAACCCTGGTCCGGGAACATCCCACATTTTGCAGGTCAACTAAGCTTGCGTGCCACAGCTATAAAGCCTCTGCTCTCGATTCCAGGAGCCAAAATTACTGAGCCCACGTGCTGCAACTCCTGAAGTCTGAGCAACCCAGAGCTGGTGCTCCACACAAGAAAAGCCACTGCAGTGAAAGGCCCTTGCACTACAATAGAGATTAGAAAACTCCCACCCACTCCCCAGTCCCCGCTCACTGCAAGCAGAGGAAGAGCCCATGCAGTAACAAAGGTCCAGCACAGTCAAAAATAAATAAATATAGGCATACATATTATTTGAATATAATCTGTTAGTGTAATAAATTCATTATACAAGTTATTAAAAAGTTCACATAGAATCCTCAAACAAATACTATTACAACTAAACATGGAACTCTTCCCTTGCAAAAACATCTACTGTGAACATTAGCAGGCTGCTCACAGGCAGAAAAGCATGTTTAGAAGCAGGGAAGTTTCCCTAAGGAGAGGCTTGCTTTGCCAAGTAATTATTGGCAGTGTGTCAGAAATGTAAAGAATCTGAGATAGTCAAAATATAACTCAGCCAAATTAATCTTAATATGCTGACACTAGAGTTTTTAAATACTCTAATAGCAGTTGTAAAGTTTAAGGAAAAAATCTAACACAATTAGGGATGTGAAACAAAATCGTGACTCCCCTACACATTATATTTTTCAGGACATCTTTCAAGTCGGTAGATTTAAATTTTTAGAGCACTTTCAGGTTTGCAGAAAAATTGAACAGGAAGTAGAATTCCCATGTAGCACAATGGAAACAAATTATCTAAAGAGGTGGATAAGTGGAGGACAGTTCAGTGTTTCCCAGAGGAAATGATTTTTAAGCAGGGTTCTGAGAGGATAGGGTTTTGCCAGAACAAAAGACTCATCCATCTCTTCTACTCTTTGACAATTCCAGGAGCCATTTATACTAAATATGTCTCTCACACACCACCACTTGAAAACCACACCCCTACTGTATATCCTTGACACAGTCTGGGATTATAGTGCCAAAGTAACCTGGACACATGACAGATTGAAACAAGAGAGCAGGATTTAAAAGTCTTGCAGTACATATGCAAATCATGATGTTATTGGCCCAATCTGCATGTACTTTAACTTGTTTTTCTGTCGCTGATGATATATTTGTGACAAATACAGCTGGAATCCTTTAAGGATGTTGTCAGAGATTATAAAAGAAAGTCCTCTGTCACTCAAAGAGGCTAAGCATATGACCTTCAGCCTTATGCCAGAAGAAACTGTTAAATGGCTTAACGGTTGTTAAACATATGTATGTTCAAACCTAAATATATGTACAATATATGTCCAAAAATATTTCTGACTTTTCCTCTAGTCAACTTCTTACAAATTTACAAAAGTCTACAATTTCTCACAAAATTAATCCACCAAATCATGACTATTTTAAGGATTTTTATTAATTTCCATGCCCCCCTAGTATGCTCTGAGTACCTGTAATTATAAATTTGAACTGGGTAAAAAAAAACTCATAAATATCTGTTGGATGAAAACATAAATATAAGATTTATAATCCAGAGAATAAAAAATGGGAAAGTAAATACTACATTGAGATTTTCATTTTTTTTTTATTAGTTTTGCCATACAATGACATGATATCGCCATGGGTTTACATATGCTCCCCCTCCAGAACCCCCCTCCCTCCTCCCTCCCTCCTCCCTCCCCCCAGGAAATCTCGATGCACCAGCCCCGAGCATCAATCCTGGGCTGGCGATTGATTAGACATATGGTAATTAACATGTTTCAATGCCATTCTCCCATATCACCCCACCCTTGCCCTCATCCACAGAGTCCACGAGTCTGTTCTATACATCTGTGTTCCTTTTGCTGTCTCGCATGCTGGGTTCTCGTTATCGTCTTTCTAAATTCCATATATATGCGTTAATATACTGTATTGTTGTTTTTCCCTTCTGGCTTACTTCACTCTGGATAATGGTCTCCAGTTTCGTCCACCTGAGTAGAACTGCTTCAAATGAATTTTTTTTTAATGCTGAGTAATATTCCATTGTGTATATGTACCACAGCTTTCTTATCCATTCGTCAGTTGATGGGCATCTAGGTTGCTTCCATGTCCTGGCTATTGTAAACAATGCGGCGATGAACATTGGGGTACACGTGGCTCTTTCAATTCTGGTTTCCTCGGTGTATATGCCCAGCAGTGCGATTGCTGGGTCATATGGCAGGTCTATTTGCAGTTTTTTAAGGAACCTCCACACTGTTTTCCATAGTGGCTGTACTAGTTTGCAATCCCACCAACAGTGTAAGAGAGTTCCCTTTTCTCCACATCCTCTCCAGCATTTATTACTTGTAGATTTTTGGATTGCAGCCATTCTGACTGGTGTAAAGTGATATCTCATTGTGGTTTTGATTTGCATTTCTCTGATAATGAGTGATGTTGAGCATCTTTTCATGTGTTTGTTAGCCATTTTTATGTCTTCTTTGGAGAAATGTCTGTTAACACAGCAAGATAAACAAAATAAAAAGGCAGAGATTTTCACTTTTTTAAAAAATATATTTCTTCCAATTCCTTATTCATACCCTCTAACTTGGACCATATAGTCTGGATCATTGCAAATAACTCTGAAGACGTGAGGGTGGAGGTCTTAGCATTGACTTATTACTTGAGGTAATTGAAGTAAATAACCCTATGGGTTTTGGGGCACAGCAATCTCATGGAGAAATTTGCAGGTAATGGGCATGGCTTTAATTGGCTATTTGCCTCAGATCTGGAAGACTCAACCTTTAGTCATGCTTTAAATAAAAAGAAATACAGAGTGGCTCCATCATTTCCTGTACTTATAACATTTGGCAAAACTGAGTTCCAGGGTTGTTAAAGCTGGCCTATTCTATTTTGGCAGCTTCTTTTGTCCTTAGGGTACGTTATAACATCTGCTATTCCATAGTATATATGCTAATCACGAGATGTCTTGCTTTATTACTGGCTTTTTCAATCCTTAAACAAACGGGAAAATAAAATTTACAAAAGCCTTCTAGGGTAATGATATGGTAAAATTAATTTTTTTGTAGACAAGGTAGGGAAAAACTTTTTCTTCATTTAAGTCTAAAATGTATGAATTGAACATCTACAAAATAAAATTTCTTTTTTTTATGCAAAAAAAACCCCTTAATAAAATGAAGAAACACATTTCCTGAATTGTATTATTGAAGACAGTTTGTGATGACTGTCAAAGGTAGAAGATGCTATCCCAAAATATGTTCCTTTGGCATAGTGATTGTTTTGATATGAAAGTACATGAGAAGTAGACTTAAGAAAAGCTCTCTGCTCTCTCATTATTTGCCCAAGATCAGGTTATAAGTTTGTGTAGGTGTCTCCTCTCTCCTTTCTACCAGGAAGACCAGATGAGAATTACCTGAGACAATGCTAGACCTGTGTCAGCCCAGAGGCAGCACTAGAAGAATCTATACAATAAACATTGCTAAAAGTAGCTCTGATCTACCATCAAGTTTCCCTGTACATTAAGTCCCCTACATATGAACTTTTAAGTTGCAAACTTTCAAAGATGCATATGTGCATTGACCTGTCCAGTCCGGTAAGTTAGTTCACATGTCTGGTGTACATTGATATGTGCATGAATTCTCTACAAGTGGTTGTGCTCTTCTATACTTTACTGTATAATCCTATATAGAGTATGATAATACAGTATCTTTATTTCAAGCCCAGGATGTCCGGAAGCAAGGGTAAAAGCAGCGATTATGTAGATAGTACAACTATACTTTTCAAGGTACTATACTGTAAGAGAAAAAATGTTTTCCTTATTTTTTGTGTTTGTTGTGTATGCTTTATGTGAAAAGTATTACAGACCTACTGTAGTACAGTGTTATGTAGCTAACTGTGTTAGTTGAGTATCTAGGCTAACTTTATTGGATGTAAGAACAAATTGGACTCACAAGCATGCTCTCAAAATGGAACTAATTCCTATGTAGGGGACTTACTGTGTTTGCCTTCCCAGAATTCACTTCCCTTAGAAGCTCAAAGCGGGGCTTCCCTGGTAGCTAAACTGGTAGAGAATCTGCTTGCAATGCAGAAGACCCCAGTTCTATTCCTGAGTTAGGAGAATCCCCTGAAGAAGAGATAGGCTATCCACTCCAGTATTCTTGGGCTTCCATGGTGGCTCAGATGGTAAAAATTTGCCTTCAATGCAGGAGACTTGGATTTAGTCTCTTGGTTGGGAAGATCCCCTGGAGGAGGAAATGGTAACCCATTTCAGTATTCTTGCCTGGACAATCCCCATGGATAGAGGAGCCTGGCAGGCTATAGTTCAGGGGGTTGCAAAGAGTTGGACATGACTAAGCACAGCCCAGAAGTCTTTCTTCTGATTTGCCATTTCTCTATAACATCATTCTTTTTTTAAAGATTCTATATAAACCCAAATTCTAACCACCTTTTAAAGTTACTCATCACTGGGTGTTTCCATTGTATGTGCAATAAACATGTTCATAAACCTCTGCTTGTTTTTTTCTTGTTAGTTTTTTGTCAGTCTGATTTACAAAGCCCTAACCAGAGAACCTAAAATGGATAGAAGGAAAAGACATTTTTGCTTCCCCTACAACTTGAACTCCCATTGATAAGCTCTGAGCATCAGTTCTTAAAGGAGCTTCCCAAGTGGCACAGTGGTGAAGAATCTGCCTGCCAATGCAAGAGACACAAGTTTAATCCCTGGGACAGGAAGATCCCCTGGAGCAGGAAATGGCAACCCAAATCCATAGGAACATTCTTGCCTGGGAAATCCCATAGACAGAGCAGCCTTTTGGACTATAGTCCACGGGGTCACAAAGAGTTGGACACACACACACACACACACACACACATCAGATTGTAAGATATTTCTTCCCAGATTTGGGCACTTCTTTTCTCTCTAGCTAGAAAGGATATGTCCCATGAGCCACAGAAGCCCATGTACAGCTGTTTCTGTGATTACAAAACAGCTATTATAGTGTTAATGAACTACATGTTGAAGAGAAATTGCAAGCTACTTCCTTGCCAACAGTCTTGGGTTTTAGAAAGCAACTTCTTTCAGAGTCCAAGGAACAAGGAGATGTTCTTTAGCCCAAGCATCCTACAGCTCTGGCATGTGCATAGGTGTGTGTACTTTAATATGAATTAAACTTCATATAAGTAGGATTTCAGATGCTTGGTCTGCTAAGGGGTCATTTATGCCTATATATAGACAGCTATTTTTGAAACAAATTTCATTTTTGTAAACAGCTTTAGGTTTAGAGAAAGATCGTGACGATACAGAAAGTTTCCCTATAGCTTGCATCCAGTTTGCCCTATTAGTAACATCTTAAATTACTAGGGTACATTTGTTACAGTTAATGTACCAATGCTAGCTATTATTGTTATTTTAAATTTTGCTTTTAGATATTTTTGGATGCATTCCATTTTAAAGTCTTTATTGAACTTGTTACAATATTGCTTCTGTTTTAGTTTTTTCGTTAGGAGTCATGTGGGATCTTAGCTCCCCATCAGGAATCAAAGTTGCACCCCTACATTAGAAGTGTAGAGTCTTAACCACTGGAGTGCCAGGGAAGTTCCACCTATTATTATTAATAAAGCCTAAATGTTATGCATATTGTCTTAGTTTTTAAATCTAAGGTGCTTTTTTGTTTACCAAAGTCTATCCAAGATATTCCACTGCATTTGGTCTTCAATATCTCTTTAGCCTCGTCTTGGTTGTGATAGTTTCTCAGACTTTCCTTGTTTTTAATGACCTTAGGAGTTTCTGGAAAGGCTGGTCAGGCTTTTTTTTTTGCATATTTTTTCCATTAACCACTCTCTTAAAAAATGACTCTGGACATAGACAGTGGGTACATTTCCCTCAGAGTAAGTTTAGGGATGTAGCAGGGTTGGCAGTAATTTCCTTGAGGTGAACTCAGCATCCCCATTGCCAGATCTCATTTGCAAGAAGCCTCTTTGGTATAAAGATTAGATTTTCTTCCAGAATTCCTGCTGTATGATCCTGTTTCAAATTCCTAAAAGATCCTCACATTTTGGGAGCCTTCTTTTAAAAATACATTTTATGCAGGTGTCCTTGTAAACTGTGAAGGTCCTTCTATGATGATCTAAGTGGCTATTGAGACAATCATGGGCTTTTCAGTTGATAACACTCAGGTATTTGTTGTTGTTTAGTTGCTAAGCCATGTCTGACTTTTTGCAACCCCATGGACTTAGCCTGCCAGACTCCTCTGTTCATGGAATTCTAGCAAGAATACTAGAGTGGGTTGCCCTTTCCTTCTCCAGGGGATCTTCCTGACTGAGGGATTGAACTCCTGTCTCCTGTGCCTCCTGCACTGGCAGACAGATTCTTTACCACTGAGCCCCCTGGGAAGCCCTTAGTATATTATACCAAAGTTTGCAGCCATCTTTTATTCTAAAAGATATCTGAATTACTGTGTTAAAGAAGGATGCATTTATTTATAGATTCCTGGGACTTGAAGTCTTTTGTTCAAGGACCATGCTAGGTCATTCTAACTCTTTCTTATATATTTAACAAAAAAATGTGTCCCTCTTTTTAAGGACTCACGTAAGGAGTCCGTGGCAATTTTCTTTTCATCAGTTATACAATTGCCCCTCTGCCTCTTAAGAAAGTAATAATGGCTCAAAACACTTATTTTACCAGAGTGGAGAGCCAGGGAATTCTTCAAAGTAGTTTCACTATGGGATCTGTCACCAACCCCTCCCACCCCCCACAAACTATCTATTTTTCTACCTGAGCAAGAAATGCCAGCTTGGGTATAGGAATGTTTCACCTTCAAGCAGAAGGCGGAATCTTCGTGGATAAAACCTAAATACTCATAGAAGATTGCATTTAGAAATGTGTAATGAGAAATGAATGAGCACATGAAGCCCATGGGCCAATTTCTTTCTTTCAGCATCATAAATGTACTATCCTATAGAGATTAACAGAATGAAAGTAGTGCCTAACTCAGAGACAGGAGCTCCCTCTAACTTTGTGCAGCTCCCAATTAGTAACAGTTATGTTTCTCCAGCTCAACCAGCCATAGAAAGTCTTTCCTTATTCTGATGCTAGTAAACCAATAAAATGCAGCAATTTCTGGACCAAGCTCCTATGTGATAAAAGCAGAGAATATAATAATAGCAGTTTATTTTATTCATTTGCTAAGGTTTCCACAGCAAATTGCTCTAAACTAGGTGCCAACTATAGCTTGTGGGATCCTCAGTTCCCCAACCAGGGATCAAACCTGAGTGCTTGCCAGTGAAAGTGCGAAGTCTTAACCACTGGATCGCCAAGGGAGGAACAGATTGGGAGATTAGGATTGACATGGACAGAGGAGTCTGGCAGGACATAGATAGATAGATCTGTCTATGTCTTGTCTGGCAGGACATAGGTAGATAGGGACCCCTATCTATCCCACATAGATAGCCAGTGGGAATTTACTGTATGAGGCAGGGAACCCACAATCCGTGCTCTGTGACCACCTAGAGGGGTAGCATGGGGTGGGAGGTGGGATGGAGGTACTAGAGGGAGGGGATGTATGTACACCTATGGCTGATTCATGTTGATGTATGACAGAAGCCAACACAATATTGTAAAAGAACTATCCTCCAGTTAAAAGAGAAAAGAAAGCTAATAAATTCTTTAAAAACCTAAAATAACATGCTGTCTTTACTTCCAGGGTCTATCAAGATAGTTCCTGAGGCATATATAAGTAGGTTTCTATGTAAGAACCTATTTCTGAATCAGGACAAATTGTGATGAGCATTATGGACTCCTTGTTTCTTGTTTAGCAATAACTTAAACAGGCATTGCAAGATGTTCAGAAATGGTTTCATGCATGTAGCTACTGACTAAGCAGCAAGGCAGAGAAAACAACCAACAGGCCCCACTGATTTCTCAGAAGCAGCTCAGAGTATTTTAAGAGGCCTTCCTTAGGATTCCTGCAGCTGAAAGTCAAACAAGCTCACACCTCTGCTTTCAGTCTCAGTGCTGCAAGAAATCTGCAAGGCAAACTATTACCATCCTAATGCGATCATCTTGTAAGAGTCCTCATCCAATGTTTGCATGCCTTGGATTACATTCCTCATTACTATCTACCAGGCTTCCTTTCACACTTTCTAAGCCCTAAAACGCACCTCCCCTCCCCCCATCCTGGGCATCTGCGCTTTTGTTGAATAGCATGGACCGTTATGAAGTCGTTTGTAATGTTGAGCGGCAAAATACTTCCTAACTTGAAAAAGGTCTATTGTTTTAATTCTATCCCCAGGGATGACAGAGACCCACACCGCTTCCCTCTTCCTTGTGTTATTCTCTCAAATACTTGGAAGCAACCATGATATTTTGCCTAGATATTCTTGTTTTCATCACAGCTATTTATAGTTTATTCATCAGGAGGTTTCAAGTCTCTTTATAGTCTTTTCCATTTTTTTTCCCTCTGATCATATTTCGAATTAGACAATGTCCCAACCTGAACACTAAATTCTAATAATATGTGTGTTGTGTGTAATAATGAGGGGGGGCGGGCCCATCAGATGGTCTGATTCTTATGATGTACATAGTTAAATGAAAGTGTCAACTATTTTTCAGATACATTATCTTACCTCTTTCTGTGTATTGCACTTTAAAAAGCACTCATCTTCTTTTTACTCAATATTTGAATTTTCAGGACTTCCCCAGAGTCCAGTGATTAAGACTTTGCCTTCCAAAGCGTGGAGTGCAGGCTCGATCCCTGGTCAGGGAGCTAAGATCTCAAATGTCTTGTGGCCAAAAATCCAAAACATAAAACAGAACCAATATTGTTACAAATTCAATAAAGGCTTTAAAAAATGGTCCACATCAAAAAAAAATCTTAAAAAAGTTACTAAATTTTATTCCCAGCTCTGTGAAATCTATCTGTTGTTATAATGTAATCTTCCAAGGACACTTTGGGTGTCAAATTTCTCATGCAAAAACTTGTCTATCTTGGTCTGCTGCTGCTGCTGCTAAGTCGCTTCAGTCATGTATGACTCTGTGTGACCCCATAGATGGCACCCCACCAGGCTCCCCCATCCCTGGGATTCTCCAGGCAAGAACATTGCAGTGGGTTGCCATTTCCTTCCCCAATGCATGAAAGTGAAAAGTGAAAGTGAAGTTGCTAATCGTGTCCGACTCTTTGCAACCCCAGGGACTACAGCCTACCAGGCTCCTCTGTCCATGGGATTTTCCAGGCAAGAGTACTGGAGTGGGGTGCCATTGCCTTCTTCGTCTATCTTGGTCACCTTATGGCAAGTTGGTTTTCATTTATATTTGAAAATTAGAGATGCATTGGTTTCACTTCACCCATTCCACAGAGTCTGTGAAGTTGTACTGTAGGCTTGTGGCTGGTGTCTGTTCTGATTTCTTGATGCTCAAGGCAGACCAGTTCTTAAATATTTTGACTATCATCCACTCCTGCTTTTAGATATACAGCAAAGGAACAGAGCATGGATAGGGAGCTAGATTTAATATTACACATCAGAAAAATAGCCCTAGTACTCTCCTCTGCATGATGAAAAAAATATACTTATAAATGATATATTGTCTCTAACATCCACATTCAGTTCAGTTCAGTAGCTCAGTTGTGTTCAACTCTTTGTAACCCCATGAATCACAGCATGCCAGGCCTCCCTGTCACTCTGGAGTCCACCAATACCCATGTCCAAACCCATGAGTCGGTGATGCCGTCCAACCATCTCATCCTCTGTCATCCTCTTCCCCTCCTGCCCTCAATCTTTCCTGGCATCAGGGTCTTTTCCAATGAGTCAACTCTTCTCATCAGGTGGCCAAAGTATTGGAGTTTCAGCTTCAACATCAGTCCTTCCAATGAACACCCAGGACTGATCTCCTTTAGGATGGACTGTTGGATCTCCTTGCAGACCAAGGGACTCTCAAGAATCTTCTCCAACACCACAGTTCAAAAGCATCAATTCTTCAGCACTCAGCTTTCTTCATCATCCAACTCTCACATCCATACATGACTACTGGAAAAACCATAGCCTTGACTAGATGGACCTTTGTTGACAAAGTAATGTCTCTGCTTTTCAAAATGCTGTCTAGCTTGGTCATAACTTTCCTTCCAAGGAGTAAGCGTCTTTTAATTTCATGGCTGCAATCACCATGTGCAGTGATTTTGGAGCCCCCAAAAATAAAGTCAGCCACTGTTTCCACTGTTTCCCCATCTATTTGCCATGAAGTGATGGGACCAGATGCCATCGTCTTAGTTTTCTGAATGTTGAGCTTTAAGCCAATGTTTTCACTCTCCTCTTTCACTTTCATCAAGAGGCTCTTTAGTTCTTCTTCACTTTCTGCCGTAAGGGTGGTGTCATCTGCATATCTGAGATTATTGATATCCACATTATGAGCTGAAGTAAATGATTTTAATTACTCAATTTATCCATTTCTGAAATGATGCTAGTTAGAAAAGTCACATATTATCCAACCTTTTAGAGTACACCTATTTGATTTTTTTTTAATTTCATCTATTTTAAGTAAAGTGTATTATTTGAAGTGTTGAGGTCTCTCTGGATAGTTTGGTGAAAATGTAAAATAATGCATTGTTCTCAGCTCAATGCTTCTCCGTGACTATTGTCTATCAATCTTTGTCGTGCGTGCAGTTTTGAATCCGGATACATAATTTTCCTGCCAAAATTCAATGCTTGCTTCTCATTTGTTTTCATTTCCTGTTGCCTTCAGAGCTCCACACAGAGAACGTGCTGGATCTGCTATCTCTAAGACGTGCTCCTTTCCCAGGCAGACTGTTTATTTAATGAAAAAGATAGAAGAAAGGCCCACTCTATTTGTTTATAGTTATATAAATATTCTTAAAAAGGAGGATTTCCTCATTTATTCCACTTCAGCCTTCCTGTTCAGCAAGAATTTTAAATGCACTTTTATTCACTATATGATGACAGCTAGAGTTACAGTTTTGTAATTGTACCAAATGTATTAGAGACACTGGAAATAAGGAAGGCAAGATGCAATAATAATTCTGAATTTCTTTCCATATATATTATAAATGCAGGATCATCACATATATATTCAAACTCAGTTTATCATTGTAAAGCCAATAATAAAAAGCAGTAGATAAAGTGGTATAATAATAACTGAAATGTGGATGTATATACAAAAGAAGAAACTGATAAATCATTGTTCTGTATGTCAGTCTTGTGATTTTATTTTCCTCTTTATTTCACATTCTTCTTCACATGGAGTTTGCTCACCAAACTGTTGTTATTGCTTAGTGGCTAAGTCATGTCTGACCCTTTTGTGTCCCTCACGGACTGTAAACTATCCTGAGAGACCTCAACATGTCAAATAATACACTTTACTTGAAATATATGAAATTTAAAAAAATCAAATAGGTGTACTCTAGAAGGCTGGTTAATGTGTGACTTTTCTAACTAACATCATTTCAGAAATGGATAAATTGAGTAATTAAAATCATTTTTTTCAGCTCTTAATGTGGATATCAATAACCTCAGATATGCAGGCTCCTCTATCCATGGGATTTCCCAGACAAGAATATTGGAGTGGGCTTCCATTTCCTTCTCCATCACCACATTGTAGTTGAAGTAAAAAAAATTCTTAAAAACGATCATAATAGAAGAATATTTTCAATTGAAAACAATTTATTTTATATTCCCCTAGACATTATCCTGTGACTTAAGTTTTAAAATAAACACAGAACTCAGATAACATTATTAATGTCTTAAAATATTTTACATGATTACAAAGACAATTCTCAAATATTTAACTAAAATTGGACACATGGCACTACAGAGAGAAGAGAAGCAACAATGATTAAAATAATACTAAAAATATCACTTCATAAAAAATGTCAATATTTCCTGTAATATTTGACATATACTATTTCTATAATATTACATAGACTGCATTTAATATTTATAATACACATACTACATTATATATTTTAAACATATTTTATAATGTATAATATAAATTATACTATTAATTAGACATATACATTTAATATTATGAAATAATAACATGATAGTATTTTGTGATTGATGTGTTTCAAGACCCATGTGACAGGCTTTACAGATCATCTCTTTAATGCTGTACTTCTCAGTAAGGTAGGCCTATTTATCTGCATTCTTCACAAGGGGAACCAGGAGGAAAGGTGTTAAGTTCTATGTTGACAGGAAGAAAGATAATAAGTGGCCTGGGTGAGGCAGTGCGCCTGTTCAGTTGCTCAGTTGGGTCCAACTCTTGCGACCCCTTGAACTGTAGCCCACCAGGCTCCTCTGTCCATGGGATTTTCCCAGCAAAAATATTGGAGTTGGTTGCCATTCCCTCCTCCAAGGGATCTTCCTGACCCAGGGACTGAACCTGTTGTCTCCTGCATTTCCTACAGTGCAGGTGGGTTCTTTACCACTGATCCACCAGGGCAGGGTGGGTGGAGAAGCAGACAGTTCAGAGTATTATCCTGACTTTGTTATTTGTCACAAGACCTTAATTTTTAAATTAGATTTACCTTAAAAATTATGTTTAGCTTAGTATATCACTTCATGGGAAATAGGTGGGGAAACAGTGGAAACAGTGTCAGACTTTTAGTTTTTGGGCTCCAAAATCACTGCAGATGGTGATTGTAGCCATGAAATTAAAAAATCCTTACTCCTTGGAAGGAAAGTTATGACCAACCTAGATAGCATATTGAAAAGCAAAGACATTACTTTGCCAACAAAGGTCTGTCTAGTCAAGGCTATGGTTTTTCCAGTAGTCATGTATGGATGTGAGAGTTGGATGATGAAGAAAGCTGAGCACTGAAGAATTGATGCTTTTGAACTGTGGTGTTGGAGAAGACTCTTGAGAGTCCCTTGGTCTGCAAGGAGATCCAACAGTTCCATCCTAAAGGAGATCAGTCCTGGGTGTTCATTGGAAGGACTGATGTTGAAGCTGAAACTCCAATACTTTGGCCACCTGATGAGAAAAGTTGACTCATTGGAAAAGACCCTAATGCTAGGAAGGTTTGAAGGAGGAGGAGCAGGGGACAACAGAGGATGAGATGGCTGGATGGCATCACTGACTCGGACATGGGTTTAGATAGACTCCGGAAGTTGGTGATGGACAGGGAGGCCTGGCATGCTGTGGTTCATGGAGTCACAAAGAGTCAGACACGACTGCATGACTGAACTGAACTGTACTGAATATTGAATTGATTTTGTCATTCAAGAGCAGCGAATTTGCTGAGTGACTAACACTAACCAGGGCCGCGATTGTTACCTTGCAGGGCTAACCTACAAAGTAAATAATTGGGTGGATAATGGCAAAGATTCCCATTAAAAACTGAGAGAGAGGATATTTTTCCCCATTTTTTTAAGGTAAAGACCTTAAATTTGTTACAGTATTGTTCTGTCTTATATTTTGGTTTTTAGCCATGAGGAATGTTGGATCTTAGCTCCCTGATCAGGGATCAAACCCACACCATCTGCGTTGGAAGGCAAAGTCTCAGCCATTGGACCACCAGGGAAGTCCCTGGGACAGAGAATATTTTGAATGATGGTTTTGACAGAACTGTCTCTATCCATTAGAAGTGTTTTAATAAAAATAGAAGAAATGTGTTCTAAAAATGGGTCATATTTACTGTGATAGCTATTATTATTATTATAGACAAGGAAAAAAGTCCTGATGAAAATAAAAGTAGTAATCAAGCAGAAGTTATAAACTATGACCAATATTAATACAATACATATCAATAGATACCATGTTTTCTACTTTATTGAAAAGTCTCTGCAGGCATTGATGGTAAAATCATTTGATAATAAACTTATATGAGAGCATAGATGTGAAAAATGCAAAATCTCCAGTTCATTATCAGACTACATTTAATTTCCAGAAATTAGCATACAGATAATTCTGAGGCACTTCTGTGCAGGAAGAGTAAAAATGGAGACCAGATCATGAGGTGTATGTAATTCAGTCTTTAAAAAATTACATCTGGTTTCTATTCAGTTAATAATATGCTTATTATCCTAGATTATAAATATCACTTACACAGTATCTTTGTTCCCTGATGGAGCTTTAATTTCTACTTCCTCATTATTAAGGTGGAGAAGGACATGGCAACCCACTCTAATACTCTTGCCTGGAAAATCCCATGGACAGACCGGCCTGGTAGGCTACAGTCCATGGGGGTCACAAAGAGTCGGACACAACTGAGTGACTTCACTTTCACTTTTCACTTTCATGCATTGGAGAAGGAAATGGGAACCCACTCCAGTGTTCTTGCCTGGAGAATCCCAGGGACAGAGGAGCCTGGTGGGCTGCCATCTCTGAGGTCGCACAGAGTTGGACACGACTGAAGCGACTTAGCAGCAGCAACAGCATTATTAAGGAAATAAGCGTAATTTAATTTTCTATTTGAATTGAACAGTTACATTTAGTCTCAGAATTCCTAAAGAATAAAGGCCTGTATCCTTTTAAATCAGCTTTATCTATTGACCCCTAGACATTATGAGAATGGGCTAGATGTGTTGGAATTTTGTTCTATTGAGGTTTGAATTACATTAGGGCTTTTTCATTTTATAGGGTGAGTTACATTGTAAAGATGAATATCAGCTACTTGTGTTTTTTTTTTTATTCTCAAAACATTTTTAAAGTACATTAAACATTCCAGTATAAAAATGGTGGAGTAAAAATCACCAAACTGATTATACTAGCAGCATAATTACTTAAAGAAGATAAGGCAATAGTAGTAAAGAATATTATCTAAATCATGATATCCACAAATATAGACGGCTTTACTTAAAGAGAAAAGGAATATATTCCAACCACCATGACACAGCAGAGAACAAAAAATGTCATTGATTCAATGACATGTAAGATACAGCATGTTTTCTTTAAATAATAAAAAGAGGTTCTCAGGTGTTCCTTGAAGTTGACACAGGACCTTTAGATTTGTCGTGCATGGTACATGATTTTATTGTTTGGAGCTGTGCCAAACAAGTTTCTAGTTTGCAGTTTTGTTCTGCAGTGATATTATTCTGTTCTTCTTCTTATTTAGAATTTCGGACATTATTTCCAGAAGAGTCGTAGTTTGAAGTGCCTCAAAATCTTTGAACTCGGAAAGGTAAAGGAAGTTGCTTTATGTCAAAGGCTATGATAAAAGCAAAGTAAAAAGCAAACAAACACTGAATAGATTGTGGAAGTCTTTAAATAGCTTTCTTTGTGTTGATCTCAAGCATGCCAATAACTCTCATTAAACTGTATCGTGGTGTTAGTTTAGTCGCTAAGTTGTGTCCAACTCTTGTGACCCCATGGACTATAGCCCACCAGGATCCTCTGTCTGTGGGAATTTCCAGGCAAGCATACTGGAATGGGTTGCCATTTCCTTCTCAGTGGGATCTTCCTTATCCAGGAATCGAACCCGGGTCTCCTCCACTACAGGCAGATTCTTTACTGACTGAGTTACCAGGATATTAGCTGGTATAATAAATGTCATAAAAGAATCGTGACTCTGGAAGCTTCCTCTTGGTTCCTTTAGGGGGAACTGCATCGAAATAAACTGAAGAAAAAGTACCATTGGGCAAGGGAAATGAGGAGAGGATTTTATGCACTCCCTCAGCAACTGTTTCTAGTCTGCTCAGCTGTGCAACTGCACTGCCCAGTTATTCGCCCTTCCTATCTGTAAGTCATGATATGTTATTGCTTTCTCCTCTGTCCCAGGTTTGGGTCACACGAATCCACCACCAACTTGTGCCAGATATTTCTCTGACCAAGATGGCTGAATCTTCTCTTTCTCCTCTGGGTAAAGAATTGCTATTGTTTTTTTCTATCCTCCAAATATGTTTTTTTTAATCATTTTTATTAGACTATAGTTAATTTACAATGTTGTATTAGTTTCATGTGTTCAGCAAAGTGAATCAGTTGTACATACACATATATCCACTCATTTTTAGATTCTTTTCCCGTAGCAGTCATTACAGAGTGTTGAGTAGAGTTGCCTGTGCTACACAGCAGTTCTTATTAGTTATCTGTTTGATATATAGTAGTGTGAAGTATAATTGCTGGAGGCCATCACTGGAATTTTTTATCAAATCTTTCACCACCATGATGATTTTGTTTTATGCCTTTTCAGAGTCCTCCTCAGCTTTGGAAACTAAGCCTAGTTATCACTGACATAAATGGCCACCTTGATTTCCTAGTTATGGTTTTCTTGATAAGATTTCTCTTCTTATGATACCTTTGAACTACTTTTACCTACTGACCTCATTCTTTTACGACTTCTCCTTTTGCATTTTCTAAGATAGAACAAGAAAGTAAATGTGAATGAACTCAGTGTGGAATAAAGCTGAGAGCTTTTATTTTACCTTATCTTAAAAATTTTTAATACTCTTTATATTGGTGTATAGCCAATTAACAATGTTGTGACAGTTTCAGGTGGACAGCAAAGGGACTCAGCTACACATACACATGTCTCCATTCTCCCAAACTCCCCTCCCATCCAGGCTGCCACATAACACTGAGCAGAGTTCCCTGTGCTGTACGGTAGGAACTTGTTGGTTATCCATTTTAAATGTAGCAGTGTGTACATGTTCACCCTTAACTCAGATGGTGTGGAATAAAGCTTGAGTGCTTTTAAAGAGAAGGCTCATTCACTACTGAGATTTTATACTTTCAGAAAGGAAAGACAGTTTATTCCTTATTTTGCAAAATATGAGACCTGACTCACAAGACTTTCATTACCTCAGAAAGCATCCATTATATAGAATATTTCCAGCTGACTGCTACTAACAATTAGAGTATCAGTAATATCATAGTGATGTAATTGTTGCTATATAGGTCAGTTCAGAGCCTGTTTCACAAAGAAGTCTGCTCTCAGATCTAACCTATTGTGTTTTGAGATTGATTTGGAAATTTTGCTTAGATTTTCTTCTCCTAACCTATCTTCAAGTGATGTTTGCTGCTGTAGCCTATAGCCACTGGGTTTAGGTGACTGTGGGAATTCCTCATTGATTCCTCTCAATCCATAAATATAGTGTAAATATTTACACCTTAAGTGAGTGGTATGTTCTGCAATTAGTCTACAGAGCAAAAGTCACAGATGCTAAAAATTAGGAAGACTATTTTAAAGAGCCCATGAAATACACTGAACAGGACTGTGTGCCTAAACAGGTTGAGTATGTTATTATTTTCATACACACACTAAAGTATGAAAACTACTAAACTAGGCTAAAGAAGAAAACTAAGGCAAGATCTATAATGCGAACATCTGTCCATTCAAACTGGTCTTCTTTTAAGACAGACATGGAATTCCTAGTAATGAATTGGCCATGAATGGAACACTTTAAAAATTGTCTTGCTTTCTGGTCCATTTTTACTGTATTGCTGTCTTCACAGTAAGCTTTATTCATGTCAAAAGTGTTAAGATGAAGATGACAAGAAATATAATGAAGTCACATCTATGCAAGCGGATGAGATGATGATCAAGTTCCAAAATTAGAGAGTAGGCTAATTGGGTAACATTACATCTTCCTTGTACTGGTCCTTATTCTGAACTGTCATATCCTTTAACCTCTAACTCCTGTATGGATTACCATATTCTCTCTTTGTAGTTATTTAAATATTTGTACTACCTGTCTGTAGAGCCAAGGTCTTAAATATACATTAATATTTTGATTCAATAAAACATAGGCACTTGAATAGCTAATTTCTCACCTCCAACTTTCTAATTTTTTCCCATTAGGAGGAAAACAAAGTTCAATATTTATAAGAAGTAATGAACATTTTTTTTAGATATACCACTTTCTAATTCATTCTTTTATATTCTAGTGCATGTCCACTCTTGTAGACTGTGGTTCTTTTTCTTCCTTTCACCATTTCTATCTTTTAATGATTAAAAAATTATGTATTTATTTGCTTAATTATTTTTGAGCAGAAAATAAGGAGAGTTTCCATATGTCCTTTCCATCCCCAGGCTCCTCCATTATCAATATCTTCCACCAGATGGTATGTTCATGGTATGCCATGAACCAACATTGACACAACATTATCACCCCAAGTTCATTGTTTGTATTAGGTTCACTCTTTGTGTTGTACTTTCTATGAGTTTTGACAAATGACTAAACATGTGTGTCTGCCATTATAGTATTGATGTTATACAGAATACTTTCACTGCCCTGAAAATCCCATGTTCTACCTGTTTAACCACTAACCTCTGGCAACCACTGATCTTTCTACTGCCTCCATAGTTTTGCCTTTTCTAGAATGTCATATAATTAGAATCACACAGCACTAGAGCCTTTTCAGAATGGCTAATTTCACTTAATAATGTGATTTTTTCTCCATGTCTCATTGAATGTTAAATGGGAATTTTAAGGAGCCATTAATAACAATATTTTTATTTAACTCTGAAAAGAGATGTAAATGTGCTTTTTGAACAAAATTATTGATTATTTAAATATCTCTTACTTCTTCAATAAAGTGTGGTCAGGGAGATATGAAAATTATGACAGATTAATTATTATGGAAGCTAAATAATAGAAAATGTAATGAAAACAAGATAATTAATTCTGACCTAGGTTCACTGGGACAGTATAAGCTTTTGTACAGTGAGTGTTTAGTATTAATCAACTCTTGCTTGTTGTAAGTTGGAACTGACTCTATGTTTGCAGAATTGGATTGCATGAACTCTAACGGTATGTTGCCCAAAAGAAAGGCAAATGTTTAAATGTTATATTTTTTCTAAATTTAATCCAATTATTTGCATGGATTGAAAAAATAGTTTTATTCTAATTTAATTAAAATGCAGCATATAGAATTAGGACAGTCATTTGAAGTTCATGGTTAAATAAATGTAACTACAGTGAAATCTGTCACAATAGGAAGTAAAATTTCTGTTTTTCTATGCTTTAACTCTTATGTCCTATGTTTCTTTTAACAGTAATATTCAGACTCTTAGATTTTAAAGGAATTTAATATGTCACCAAACTTGAGGAAATAATCAATTACGGTTTGACTGAATGTTCCCCTTCTCAGGTGGTTCTTTTAATGCAGATATTAGCTATGATACTTACCGATGAAGAACTGCTATTGAGTCTAAGTCATGAAATCTGTTCTTCAACTTTGCTCCAATCCTATCAGGGGATTTACTCAACTAGAAGCTTGGTACACATCATCACTAGGAAACTGAGTACATGATTATTGTCAATGGTGAGAGATTATTTCTGAAAACAGGTATATAAACAATGAATAGTCTTCCAGGTTTTTTTTACAATTGTTTTAAAAGTAATTTCATGTTATTAACCTTAAAAATGCATTCCAATACACATGAGATGCAAACAAATACTGTTTGATTCCAATGATACAAAAAGTACCTAGAATAGTCAAATTCATAGAATCAGAAAGCACATTGGTAGATGCCAGGGTTCAGAGGGTAGGTGAGAGGGAGGGAGAATGAGGAGTTAATGTTTAATGGGAACAGAGTTTCAGTTTAGGAAGGTGAATAACTCTGGAGATGGATGCTGGTGAGAGTTGCACAACAATGTGAATGTACTTAGTGCTACTGGACTGTACAATTAAATATGGTTAAAATAGTATGTTTTATATTATGTGATTTGACTACAATAAAATTATTTTTTTTTCAATAGTATTTACTAGATATTGTGTTTGTTTTAAAAATTAGTTTTGAGCTTCAGCTACCTGTATTTGGTTACCATCCAGTCTTTACTTTAAGGCAAAATTCAATTGGAATTTATGTCAAATCTGTCAGACACATATAGCAAGTGTGTGAAATCAAGCAAATCCATTAAGTATAACTTTTTAGCATCTGTCATTCTAATAACAGTTGTTCAGAAGATCTCATTCTATACAGAACTTGATTTATTTTAGAGAAAATGAAGTAGAAAGAGTAAATGAACTAAAATAAACTCAACGTCTCTATGATATTTTCTTTTATAAAACATTTATATATCAAGAAAAACACTGGCTGGAAACTGCTGAAATCAGATAACAGGGCTCTATGAATCTCTTGACTCTAACATGGTGCAATTAACTGATAAAGGGGGTGTGTTTACACATCTTCAAAACTATCACCACCCTTTATAAAACAGATCCATTTCTTCTTTGGCAGTTATATTCTATGGGAAAAAAATACAATTCTATTTTGCTTTCTAATTTTAACTTTGGAAGACAAAGTCTCAAAAGACTACTTTAATTCTAATTAATAAAGTTAAAAATTCAGGGACTTCTCTGATGGTTCAGTGGTAAAGAATCTGCCTGCTAATTCAGGAGACCCAGGTTCGATACCTGACTTAGAAAGATCCCACATCCTGTGAAGCAACTAAGCCTGTGCACCATAGCTATTGAGCCTGTGCTCCAGAGCCCAGGAGCTGCAACAATTGAGCCCACATACCCTAGAGCCCGAGCTCCAGCAGCAGGAGAGTCCACTGCAATGAAAAGCCCAGGCACCGAATCAAAGAACAGCTCCTGTTTACCAAAACTAAAGAAAAGCCTGTGCAGCAATGAATACTCAGTCCAGAAAAAAAAAAAAAAAAAAAACTTAAAAATTCAAACTTAAAAAAATCAGGGTTCAATTGTTGAAATATAACTGAAAACAAAACCTTTAACTCAGAAAACCTCTTTACAAAGACAGTAGAAAATAAATCAGTTTTATTCATGATCGAATATGAAAGCAGAATGTGATACACATCACAACTGGTTAAGAGATTGCAAAATCAGAAAGAAACCTCACCTCTCTGTATATCCAAGCAGATAAAACCCATTACATGCATGTTCTCAAGATAAATGTCACTAGTTCACAAGGAAGTGGACCTGATAGCACTTTTTGCGTCACTGATTCATCCTAACTTCATCACGGTAACTGGGGAGATCCCCTGTGCTGTCCTTATCTAGAAAAGGAAAAAAAAATTCTACTAAATTCAAGAGGATACAGGAACATTAGACTCTTCCTTTCCCACAGGACTGAGGAGACAGGAGTGCTGTCTACCTTGTTTGCCTTTCAAAAAGATGGCTCACAGAACCTCGAGAAAACATTCCCTAGCTGTGAGACTGGCAGAGACTTATTTAGTCATTATAAAGATTGACAAACATTTGAAAAGGACAGAGGAAAAAATTCTAGAGCCAAATGCAGAGAGAGGGGGAATTAATCATTTTTTAAAAATTGGAGTATAGTTTTCTTCCAACGTTGTATTAGTTTCTGCTGTACAGCAAAGTGAATCAGCCAGATGTATACATATGTCCATTCTTTTTCTAATTTTCTTCCCATTAAGGTCACCGCAGAGCGCTGAGGAGAGCTCCCTGGGCTACACAGTCAGTTTTCATTAGCTATCTGTTCTATACATAGTACTGTATATATGTCAATCCTAATCTCCAAATCCATTCCACTCCCTCCTTCCCCTCTTGGTAGCTATGCATTTGTTCTCTATGCCTGTGCCTCTATTTCTGCTTTTCAAATAAGTTCATCTATACCATCTCTAGGTCCATCCACATCTCTGCAAATGGCACAATTTCATTCCTTTCTATGGTGGAGTAATATTCCACTGCATATATGTACCAGATCTTTATCATTTCTGTGTTGATATAATCATCTTATTTTTAATTCATATTTGCCTTGATACCATGTAAAGGAATAAATAAATAGTGTTATAAACTTATTATAATCCCCTTCCTACTTTTTCAAGCATCTGGAGAGCTTTCTTCAGGTGCTACCTATTTTTTAAAAACAGCTTTATTAAGGTGCAACTGACAGTGACGTACAATTCATTGCAATCTTTAAAGTGTGCAATTATATTTGATGTATAAACACACTTGTGAAACTATGACAGCATTGGGAAGGAAAAAAGCTTTCCTCTACTCTTCTAGGCTCTTTTGGCTGTTTGAATAATTAAATTGGCATAAGACAGATTAACAGGAGAAAAACAAATTTAATTACATATGTACGAGAGTCCCATGAGAATACAAGACCCATGGGCAATCATGCAGTGAGGCTTACACACCATCCTGAGCTATGGAGAGTATGTAAAGGTCTGGGACTTGAAAGAGGGAGAAAGACAATTTACAGGAAGATGGGAGGGGCAAGTGTTCGGCAAACAAATGTTTGTCATGCCATCTGGAGGCATGCTGCCCAGAGAGGAATTTGAACAGACCCGCTCCCCTGAGCTCCCTGAAGCCCACTCACACTCTCTGTGATAGCCCTCTTCCTGGATTAAACCCTCCATCCAAGTTCCTTTAGTCAGTTAAGAAGGAGGTTAAAAGGCTCCTCCTGAGTCTTTCCAGCCTTGATTGTCTTCAGCTCAAGATAACCCATGTGCCAAAGTGGCAAATTTGGGGGAGGCTCCTTCTGAAACCCTTCTACCACAATCCAGACAGTGAATCTATTCATCATCCTTGATCGCTTTCTCCCACCTCTAATTCCTTCTCTCCACCACTGCCATTCCTCCCTTCCCCAGGCACGCACTGTTCTACTCTCCATCACTATAAATTAGTTTCGTGTTTTAGAGTGCTATATAAATGAAATCATTCATTAGGTACTTTTGTAGGTCTGCCTTTTCACTCACTGTAATATCTCCAAGCTCATCCATGTTGTCACAGGTTACATAGGTCTTTCTATTCATTGCTGCGTAGCAATGAAAAGCATATACTAAAAGTGTGCTAATGCATACATCTATTAACAGACATTTGACTTGCTTCCAGGTTTTGACTATTATGAAAGAAACTGCAGCGAATAGTATGTGACTGGTCTTTGGATAGATATATATATTCTATTTTCCTGGGTAAATGCCTATTAGAGAAATGACTGAACTGTATGGGAGTGGAGTAGCAGAATGATGATGTGTTGTTGATCAGTTGCTCAGTCGTGTCTGATTCTTTGCAACCCCTTAGACTGCAGCACTCCAGGCTTCCCTGTCCTTCACTAGCTCCCGGACTCAGCTCAAACTCATGTCCACTGTATCAGTGATGCCATCCAACCATCTTGTCCTCTGTCACCCACTTCTCCTCCTGTCCTCAATTTTTCCCAGCATCAGGGTTTTTTCCAAGAAGTCAACTCTTTACATCAGGTGTTCGAAGTATTGGAGCTACAGCTTCAACATCAGTCTTTCCAATGAATATTCTGGGTTGATTTCCTTTGGGATTGACTGGTATGCCACCCTAAAAGTATGCCTCTTTAGCATAAGGATTATTTTGAATGATTATTTTTAAATAAAGAGCTGGCACAGGAGAACCTCTGAAAACAGTGTAGGCTTTACAAATTTATATCTATAAAGGAAATCTCCTTTGGTAAGGATATCTCCCCTCTCTTCCAGGAAGGAAGGATGACTCTAAAGTCCAATAAAATTTTATCACTGGTGAAGTCAGTGACTTAAACCTGCCTAACAAACATTCTTGTTTATCTTGTTTTTCTAGATACCTCCCCATAACTGCACCTGCCCCTCAATACACAGTTTCTTTTCTTTTCTTTTTAGCTGATGATATTCAAACTGGAGTTCTAAGCCTTCTTGGAGAGTTACTCATTTTTTCTTGAGTAGCTCCCCTGTATTCCTGAGATATACATGTTAATTGTCTTTTAATAGAAGATTATCAGCCAAGAACTCAGAAGGGTAGAAAGAAATTAGGAAGGAAAGTTATTTTTCTTGTCCTATCAGAGGCAGGGGCTTCCCGAGTGGCTCAGCAGTAAAGAATCTGCCTGCAATGCAGGAGACGCAGGAGATTGGGTTCGATCCCTGGATTGGGAAGATCCTCTGGAGGAGAAAATGGCAACCTCTTCCAGCATTCTTGCCAGGAAAATCCTATGGACAGAGGAGCCTGGTGGCTCATGGGCTCGCAAGTGTTGGAAATGACTGAGAGACTAACATGTTCACTTCACTTTTACTTTAAATATCCAGGGGCAATGTATGGCACCCACTCCAACATTTGGTATAATATGTTTAGTTTTTTCTTTTCCTTTAATTTAAGCCAAATTAATAGCTTTGTGGTGGCATCTCACTGTGGTTTTAATTTGCATTTTCTTAATTAAATAATGATACTGAACACTTTATAATATTCTATGAAGTGCACTGAAATAGGCCACTCCAAATATGCCACTCTGGTGTAAGGGTTACTTTGAGTAGAAGGTAATTGAGAAGCAGCAGATACAGGAAGAACTCTCTGTCCTCTCTTGTTTTGCCTGAAAAAGCAGGACATAAATTTCCCTTTGTAAAGATGACATAAATGTCCATATGTGAAGGCGTTCCCCTCTCCTGTACCAGGAAAGAGGGAACAACTCTTAGTGGCTTAACACACCTTACTAAACAATCCTTATCTGCCAGAGTTTCCTAGTCACCTTTTCCACCTCCAAGAGCCCAGAGCTTCTTTTCTCTTATCTCTTCACCTCTCTACAAGGTATTACCCTTTGTTAAATGATAAATAAGCTCTGAGTCTAGCCACCTCTGCGTTTTCACTTCTTTCCTGTGAATTCTCCATGCATGTAAAATTAAAAGCATCAATAAAATTTATATACCTTTTCCTCTGTTCATCTGTCTTTTGTCAGCATGATACTCATGCCTTAGATGCTGCACTTAAGAGGATGGAGAAGAAGACTTTTCTCTCCCACAGCATCCATATATTTGGTGAAGCATCTGTTCAAATTTTACTTTTACTATTTTTTGGCCAAGCTATGTGACATTTTTTCCCCTAACATCTTCAGCATTTAATCAATGAACTGTTGCTCTGGATACCTTATCAAGGCAAACCAGTGATTTATCATGCCATGACTTAATTATGCCATCTCAGCTTATCATTTTTACCTTGGCCCATCCAGTTGCCAGGGCTTTGGTTCTGATATGCAGGCCTTCAGACTCTCAGTAAGAAGTGATTTTCTGGTTGGTGTGCCACTCTGAACTTGATGCTCAGCCCTCCTTGTGGGGTGCTGGCCAAGCTTTCACTAGCTGCTCCAGTTCGAGTCATTACACCCAAGTTTTGAGGGCAGCTTCTTTCTCCTTGCCCACTCCATCTCTGGACCATGACTCAGAGCATCATGCTCAAGATGGGGAGGACACTGACTCTTTTTATTGGGTTAAGAGGGCCAATTTCATGAGCTCAAAGAGCTGAGACCCTTGGGGCTCACACTGATTATCAATGTCAGCAGTGAGATGGGCTGAAAGAATAGCAGCTGAATCTTTCAGTTTTTCAAACAGGTGTCTAATTCTAAAACTAAGACATGTTCATTGTATCAAGCTAGGAAAAATAGAAAGTACAGAAAAAATTAGTCATAGTTCCACAATCAAGAGATACCTGGACTAACAGGCAAGTTTGGCCTTGGAGTACAAAATGAAGCAGGACAAAGGCTAACAGTTTTACCAAGAGAATGCACCGGCCATAGAAAACACCCTCTTCCAATAGCACAAGAGATGACTCTACACCTGGACATCACCAGATGGTCAATACTGAAATCAGACTGATTGTCTTCTTTGCAGCCAAAGATGGAAAAGCTCTATATAGTCAGTAAAAACAAGACTGGGAGCTGACAGTGGTTCAGATCATGAACCCATTATTGCCAAAATCAGACTTAAATTGAAGAAAGTAGGGAAAACCACTAGACCATTCAGATATGACCAAAATCAAATCCCTTACAATTATGCAGTGGAAGTGACAAATAGATTCATAGGATGAGATCTGATAGACAGAATGCCTAAAGAACTATGGAGGGAGAGTTGTTACATTGTATAGAAGGTGGTGATCAAGACCATCCCTAAGAAAAAGAAATGCAAAAAGACAAAATGATTGTCTGAAGAGGCCTTACAAATAGCTGAGAAAAGAAGAGAAGCAAAAGGCAAAGGATAAAAGGAAAGATGTATCCATCTGAATGCAGAGTTTCAAAGAATAGCAAGGAGAGATTAAGAAAGCCTTCCTAAGTGATTGATGCAAAGAAATGGAGGGGAAAAAAATAGAATGGAAAAGACTAGAGATCTCAAGAAAATTAGAGATACCGAAGGAACATTTCATGCACAGATGGGCACAATAAAGGACAGAAATGGTATGGACTTAACAGAAGCAGAAGATATTAAGAAGAGGTTAGAAGAATACACAGAAGAACTGTACAAAAAAAAGATCTTAATGATCCAGATAACCATGATGGTGTGATCACTCACCTGGAGCTAGACATCCTAAAGTGTGAAGTTCAGTGGGCCTTAAGAAGTGTCATTATGAACAAAGCTAGAGGAGGTGATGGAATTCCAATTGAGCTATTTCAAATCCTAAAAATGATGCTGTGAAAGTGCTGCACTCAATATGTCAGCAAATTTGGAAAACTCAGCAGTGGCCACAGGACTGGAAAAGGTAAGCTTTTACTAGTAGCTCAGTCGATAAAGTATCCACCTGCAATACAGGAGACCAGGGTTCGATTCCTGTGTCTGGAAGATCCCCTGGAGAAGAAAATGGCAAGCCACTCCAGTATTCTTGCCTGGAAAATCCCATGGACAGAGGAGTCCATGGGGTTGCAAGAGTCAGACATGACTTAGTGACTAAGCCACCAAAGAATGTTCAAATTATCACACAATTGCACTCATTTCACACACCAGCAAAGCAATGCTCAAAATTCTTCAAGCCAGGCTTCAATAGTATGTGATATTCAAGCTGAATTTAGAAAAGGCAGAGGGACAAGAGATCAAGTTACCAATATCCACTGGATCGTTGAAAAAGCAAGAGTTCCAGAAAAACATCTACTTTTGCTTTATTGACTACACCAAAGCCTTTGACTGTGTGAATCACAACAAACTGTGGAAAATCCTTCAGCTGATGGGAATACCAGACCACCCTACCTGCCTTCTGAGAAATCTGCGTGCAGGCAAGAAGGAACAGTTAGAACTGGGCATGGAACAATGGTCTGGTTCCAAACTGGGAAAGGAGTACTTCAAGGCTATATACTGTCACCCTGCTTATTTAACTTATATGCAGTGTACCCAAAATGCTTGGCTGGATGAAACACAAACTGGAATCAAGATTGCAGGGGAAAATATCAATAACCTTAGATATCCAGCTGACACCACCCTTATGTCAGAAAGCAAAGAGGAACTAAAGAGCCTCTTGATGAAAGTGAAAAAGCTGACTTAAACTTCAACATTCAATAAACAAAGATGGCATCCGGTCCCATCACCTCATGGCAAATAGATGGGGAAACAATGGAAACAGTGTCAGACTTCATTTTCTTGGGCTCCAAAATTATTGCAGATGGTGACTTCAGCCATGAAATTAAAAGATGCTGGCTCCTTGGGAAAAAAGTCATGAGGAATCTAGCCAGCATATCAAAAGGCAGAGACATTCCTTTGCTAAAAAGATCTGTCTAGTCAAAGCTATGGTTTCTTCAGTAGTCATGAATGGATGTGAGAGTTGGACTGTAAAGAAAACTGAGCGCTGAAGAATTAATGCTTTTGAACTGTGGTGTTGGAGAAGACTCTTAGTCTCTTGGACTGCAAGGAGATCAAAATAGTTGATCCTAAAGGAAATCAGTCCTGAATATTCATTGGAAGGACTGATGCTGAAGCTGAAGCTCCAATACTTTGGCCACTTGATGCGAAGAGCTGACTCATTGGAAAAAGACCCTGATGCTAGAAAAGATTGAAGGCAGGAGGAGAAGGGGACAACAGAGGATGAGACAGTTGGATGGCATCACTGACTCTATGTAGAAGGGTTAGAGCAAACTTCGGGACTTAGTAATGAACAAGGAAGCCTGGTGTGCTGCAGTCCATGGAGTGGCAAAATGTCAGACATGCCTGAGGGACTGAGCTGAACTAATGTGACAGGTGAGATACTAGTTCTCCAACCAGAGATCACACATGTGCCCTCTGCATTGGAAGGCCAAAGTCTTAACCACTGGAATGCCAAATTTTAGTTTTAACTGAGTTACTTACTTTCTTATTGTTGAGATTTGAGAGTGCTTTACATATTTTTATATAAATCCTTTATCAGACATGCATTTTGCAGAAGTTTTATTCTAGCCTCTGGCTTATCTTTTCATTCTCTTACCAGTTACTTTTGAAGAGCATAAGTAGTTCATTTTGATGAATTTTTCAAACTCAGTTTGTTTCTAACTTTTGTTTTTGTTTGTGCATATAGATATCTAGTTATTTCAGCACCATTTTTTGAAAAAGCTGTACTTTGACCACTGAAATGTCTTCACACTTTTGTCAAAGCTCAGTTGTCTTTGTATGTGTGAGACTATTTCTGGATTCTGTATTATGTCCTATTGATCTAGTTATCTCTATTTACTTCCATAAGTATATTTTAATTGCAGTTGGTTAATATGTCTTGAAATCCAATGGTATTTATGCTCCACTTTGTTCTACTTTTTCAAAGTTGCTTTGGCTAGTCTGTCTTTTGCATTTCCTAAGAATTTTAGAAACAGCTTGTTAATTTCTATAAACTTTTCTATCAAGGTTTTCTTTGGGATTGCCTCAAATCTAGGCAATTTGGAGACAACTGACATCTTAACAATACTGAGATTCCAACCCATGAATGAGATATGTCTCTCTGTTTATTTAGGATTTCTTTAACTTCTTTAATTTACACACAGATCACAAACATGTAAACCAATAATTATAATAAGCCTATGAGTCCACAAAGGAGAGTTTATGAAATTCTATCTGCAGTTTCAGAGAAATTGTTGAATAGAAGGTAACCTTTCTTCAGAATCTTTTGGTAAATATGTGAACATTAGGTAAACAAGTTAGCTCAGAGAAATAAGAAAATGCACTGGGGTGTGAGTTAGGATTAAACATTTAAAAAAATATGTAGCTATGGTTTGACATGTTGGAAGTCATTACTGGGTATGAGAGTTAAGAACAAGATATGTGTTTAGGCCTTGATCTTAGTGCTCTTGGAAGATAACCAGTCTTATTCCTGTGAGCAATGGGGGATAGTAAAGAATTTTAAGCAGAGGAGCCACTGCATGTTGAAACGATCATTCTGAAAGTTGAGTGACTTGTTTAAATATTTTTAAAGATGTTTATATTTTAACCCATATAAAGTCCTGGGGGGTAATCTCCTTATTTGTGGAATACCATGCACACTGTATAAATATTATTTATTTTGTTTGACTTAAATTTATCTCTTTTTAGCATTATAAAATACATCTTAGCTGTGTTGACATAGGACTCCAGTGAGCAAGTTTAACCCTAACACTGTACCTGATTCTGATGTTTTTCTTGTTTTCTAGTTTCAGGTTTTTTTTTTTTTTCCAGTTTCAATTCTTTGAACTTATTCTCTGGTATCATCAGTTAACTGTAGAAAAGAGTTCCTTTTTTTTTTTTTTTTTTTTTTTACTGTACTGATTTTGTTGTTGTTTTTATTATGTTCAGTTATAAACTCCCTTATACACTTAGTGGGCCTCCCTGGTGGCTTCAGATGGTAAAGAATTCACCTGCAATTGGGAGACCTGGGTTCTATCCCTGAGTTGGGAAGATTCCCTAGAGAAGGGGCCAGCAACTCACTCTAGTATCCTTGCCTGGAGAATTCCATGGACAAGGAGCCTGACAGGCTACAGTCCATGGGGTCACAGAGTTGGACACAACTTGAGCAACTTTCTCTTTCACACACTTGAGTGTGTTAGTCACTCAGTCGTGTCTGACTCTTTGTGACCCCATGGACTGTAGCCTGCCAGGCTCCTCTGTCCCTAGAATTCTCCAGGCAAGAATACTGGAATGGGTTGCCATGCCCTTCTCCAGGGGAATCCTCCCAGCCCAGGGATCGAACCAGGGTCTCTCACATTGCATTTAGCATTTGAGCTCCCTAATAACCTCTTTATTCATTCCTTATCCCTAATCTCTGCCTATGCTCAATACTGCCACCTATTTTCAGTGTCATGTCATTTAAATAGATATGATGGTTTTGTATGACATTATTTCTTGCAGTTAACCCTCTTTGTGTAAACAACTCAGTTGCTTTTACTTCTTTAGTCTTTTCTCTGTAGAGGGACAACATCCATTCATTGTTCAACTTACTCCCCCCTTCACTATGATCTAAGCAAGGGTGGGAGGGTGACCTCTTAGTACTTCTTTGAATTCCTGTGTCCCTTCCTAAAATCCTGCCATACTATTGACATACATTTTGTCCAACTTCTGTAATGCAAGTGAGTCCATTTTATCACACACAGTGATGACTCTATAGAGAAGACTGACTAGTTAGGTAATCCAGATATTATGGGTTAACAGTTGAGTCAAGGTTTGTTGTGTTGTTGTTTAGTTGCTAAGTCTTGTCCGACTGTTTGCAACACTATAGACTGTAGCCCACAGGCTCCTCTGTCCATGGGATTTCCCAGGCAGGAAGACTGGAGTGGGTTGTCATTTCCTTCTCCAGGGGGACTTCCTGACCCAGGAACTGAACCCACCTCTCCTGCTTGACAGGTGAGTTCTTTACCTCTTAGCCACCTGAGAAGCCCCCGAGTCAAGGTTTAAGTCAGTTCAATTCAGTTCAGTCACTCAGTCTAGTCAAGGTTTAGAAACAGCCTTCTGAATTCCCAGTCATGTTTCCTTTTCACCTTTCTGTTTCAAAGTTAGTTTCTATTGTCTCAAAGAAAACTGTGGTTTTCTCTAGCTAAATATTGCTCCTTGATATTTTTTTCTCTTCCTATATCATTTCTTTTGGTTGTTGACTATTCTTCCATCTTTAACTCTGAACTTCTGATTCTCCTCTATAAGTAGGTCCTTCATTGGTCTTAAAACAAACAACTTTCTTTCCCACCATATCAGCTTTGTTTGTATCCTTTAAAGAAGGTGAACTAATATTTCTGATTGAACCTCATTCTTCTTTGACCCAGCTGTTTGCCCAAATACTTTCAAATACAATGATTCCTAAATTGACTATGGGATCTCAGAACACATGTTCCTGAACACATTTCATATTTTCCCTACAAACCTATTGCTTATTCTCTCTAATCTTTCAAACATTTGACTATAGAATTTTATCTTAATGCCTAGTTAGTATGTGCTTGCTTTTTCTTAATCAAGTATCACTCTATTTTTTTTCAAGTATGGAAATTTGGACTGACATACATTTAAAGTAAGAATATGCATACATAAGAGGCTTATGTATGTATATTGCAGGGCTTATGAATCTGCCTGCAATATAGGAGACCGAAGTTCTATCCCTGGGTGAGGAAGATCCCCTGGAGAAGGGAATGGCAACTCACTGCAGTCTTCTTGACTGGGAAATTCCATGGACAGGGTAGCCTGGTAGGCTACATACAGTTCATGGGGTGGCAAAGAGTTGGACACAATTGAGCAATTAACACATGCATATATAAAAATTTGTAAAGTCTACCTTTTATTCATCTTAAATGTTTGGAACCAATGTGAGTTCCCAGATACTTCAGATGATTAATGGGTAGAAGACAGATAGGATAGTGGGGTTTGGCAGGGGAAAGAAGAGTGGAATTCAAAAAACTTGGTCCAGGGAAGTTAGAAATCATCGATTTCCCCTGCCAGCTTTTGGTCAGACGTCCACACATTTAGAATCCCTAAAACAAGGAATGTAATGGGCATTTCAGGACAAAAAGGGAGGACAGGCTGAATGTTGAGATACATCAGGCAGAGAATGCCATGCAGTCAAGGCATAGTTCTGTGTTCTTTGGGAGCTCTGTTATAAATTTGATTGTATTTTAATGTTTTCTCTTCCAGTGGAGTTTTTACTAGCTTCAGCGCCACTGAGTTGTAGCTAACCGAACTAACCACAGGCGACATTTTGCTCCAGAGTTCAAGGGTATGGCTCAATTAATGGAAATAGATTTGTGGCGCCTCCACATAAATCCAAGGAATTCTCGAAACCAAGCCAAGTCAACCACTATAAGTGGGAGCCAATGATAAGTGAAAATAGCTCCTCAGGCCACTAAGTACTACTTGGCATTGAATAACAATAATTTGATTTATATTGCCTTTATGTTTTTATAAGATCAAAACTCCTTTTTTAAAGAAATTTTTTTTTTCAAATATACTTTGAAGAACAATGAACAATCTCTTTAACCGAGGAAACCTTGGGAAAGGTGTTGTGCCAAATTATTCAAGGCTAGGGTAGAAGCTTTCTTCTGCCTTTGTTTCATATTTTGATCTCAATAAGCCATTTGTTTTCCCTTTTGTAGACATTTAGATAAAAAGGATTTAACTATTTCATAATAAATAATGTCCCCATCTCCCTGAAAATTTCAGACACTATAATTTTTCAGTGTAATTCTTAAAATCCAAAATGCAATTTGAATTTGCATATGCATTTAAAAGGGCTTCCCAGGTGCCTCAGTGGTAAAGAACCCACCTGCCAATGCAGAAGACAGGGATTTGATCTCGGGTTGGGAAGATCCCCTGGAGGAGGGAATGTCAACCCATTCCAGTATTCTTGCCTGGGAAATCCCAAGGATGGAGGAGCCTGATATAGTTCATAGGGGTACAAAGAGTTGGACATGACTGAATCGACTTAGCACGTTTGCATGCATTTAAAACAAGATGATGAGGGGTAGATGGAAGCAATTGATATAAGGACACTCTCCACTAGTTCTTTTCTATCTTCCAGTTAACCACTAGTTGATTCTAAGTGCATTTTGAGGAATCATTAAACGTAGGTATTATTTTATCAATGATATAGAAGCAGAGAGAAGACTCCCTCCAAATATTTAATTTAAAACCTAGAAAAACATCTTGTTTAATCAAGGTAAATAAAATAAAATACAGTGCACTGGACTTGAAGGAAAAAGTAAAAGCTAAAATTATATTTAGGTTTAAGTTTTTTTGCAAGAAATGCTGTATTAGTTTTGATAATTGCTAGGATTTTCTTTTTCAAATGTTAACGTCATCTTAGTCAAAATGACGCACATGCACAAATTTAGAAAATAGAGAAAGTCCTGAATAATTATAAACAGCTTCTTGTCCCAGTGTTCTTGGCATCCAACTCTGTTCCTCAGAGGAATGTATTGTCAAATCGTTTAGCTATTCTTAGCTTTATTCATGGGCTTCCCTGGTGACTCAGATGGTAAAGAATCTGCCTACAATGCGGGAGACCTGGGTTTGATCCCTCAGTTGGGAAGATCCCCTGAAGAAGGGAATGGCTACCCACTCCGGTATTCTGGCCTGGAGAATTCCATGGACAGAGGATCCTGGCAGGCTACAGTCTTTGGGGTCGCAAAGAGTCGGACAGACTGAGCGACTTTCAAAATAAAAAAGCTTACTCATATATATTATACTAGCTAATATTAAGGGTGAGAGAGGCAACAGACACTGACTTTCTCTTATGATACTAGGGATTTAGATCTGTTATATAACATCTAGTATCTGATTAATTTGAAAGAGAAAATGAGAAAAAAAATTCTAGTACTTTTGTTTGTAGCTCCCTTAGCATGCAACAATGAAGAATCTTTGTACCATTTAAATACCATTTGCCCCAACACATCATTAATAAAATGTGTTCATGTGCTCAGTCATGTCTGACTCTTTGAGACCCCCATGGACTGTAGTCCACCAGGCTCGTCCATCCATGGAATACGCCAGGCAAGAACACTGGAGTGGGCTGCCCTTTCCTACTCCAGAGGATTTTCCTGATCCAGGGACTGAATTCCCACCTCCTGCATTGGCAGGCGTAGTCTTTAACGCTGTGCCACCTGGGAAACCCCATTAATAAAACAGACATATAAAACACTCCATTGTTCAAACTTAGAGTTATTTGCACTATCCTGAAAATAGCAAGAATTTTACCTCTTTCTCTCTCACCCTAGAAAGCAGATCTAAATGCAAATGACTGAGTAGAATTATTAATAAATTTAATGTTTGAGAGTGTTTTGCCTATGTTATCCTCTAGGAGTTTTATAGTTTCTGGTCTTATGCTTAGATCTTTGATCCATTTTGAATTTATTTTTGTGTATGGTGTTAGAAAGTGTTCTAGTTTCATTCTTTTACAAGTGGCTGTCCAGTTTTCCCAGCACCACTTGTTAAAGAGATTGTCTTTTCTCCATTGTATATTTTTGCCTCCTTTGTCAAAGATAAGGTGTCCATAGATGCGTGGATTTATCTCTGGGCTTTCTATTCTGTTCCATTGATCTATATTTCTGTCTTTGTGCCCATACCATACTGTCTTAATGACTGTGGATTTGTAGTATAGCCTAAAGTCAGGTAGGTTGATTCCTCCAGTTCCATTCTTCTTTCTCAAGATTGCTTTGGCTATACGAGGTTTTTTGTATTTCCATACAAATTGTAAAATTAACATAGTTACCAAAGAGGAAGAGAGGGAAGGGATAAATTGAGAGTAGAGGATTAGCAGATGCATACTATCATGTAAAAAATAGATAAACAGTAAGGATTTACTATATAGCAGAAGGGACTGTATTCAATATCTTGTAATAAACTATGATGGAAAAAATAAAGAAAATTAAAAAATAAATTTAGTGTATTAAAATTTGTGCTTTAAGCTAAATAATTTGTCCATTGAGGGAAAAATTTACTACCTACCTTATATCAAAAATAAAATTAATTTCAGATGGATTGTCTATCTAAATATAAAAGGCAATACACTAAAGCTTCTGAAAGAAAATACAAAACCATTTCTTCACATCCTTTAAGAGGAAAAGGTTTCTTAAACAAGATATAAAATCCACTGGGCATAAAGAAAAATATTGAGAAATTGGACTATATTAAAATTAAATATTTAAGGACATTTTTATGAGATTGGGTAAACTAGAAACAGACTTGTAGAAAAGATCCAAAAATTATTTATTTGACAAAGAACACAAAGAGAGAATATTGACTATCTGAGAAATCAGTAAGAAACTAATATAAAGTGGGCAAAAATTTGAATGGGAACATCTCAAAAGGGGTTATCAAAATGGCCAAAATATTAATGAAAAAATGATCAACCTATTGACCATCAGGGAAATGCAGATGAAAACCACAATAAGATACTGCTACACACACACCAGGACAGAGTCGTCAAGTTTAGCAAAAAAAATATAGAATTCCTAGATACAGATGAATTTTAGGTAAACAATGAATAACATTTTTGATGTAAGTATGTCCCTTGCATGTGTCCTATCCAACTTTTTGTGACCCTATCAACTGTAGCCCACCAGGCTTCCGTGTCCATGAGACTGCAGGCAAAAATAACGGAGTGGGTGGCCATCCCTTCCTCCTTCCCAACCCAGGGATTGAACTTACATCTCTTACATATTCTGCATTAGCCAGTGGGTTATTTACTGCTAGCGCCACCTGAGAAGTGAAATTTACATATTTCAAATGTAAATGGAAGTCTTGTATTTTATCTGGTAACACTAAGAAGAAAGGCTAAAATGGAAATGATTAGTCTTATCAAGCATTGATGGCAATGTGGAGCCTCTGGAACTTTCCAACACCACTGTATGGGGTGGCAATTGGTGCAAGACTTCTTGGGAAAACTCTTAAAGAATTATATATTAAATTCAAACCCAGTAAGTCTTCAGTTCAGTTCAGTTTAGTCACTCAGTCATGTCTGACTCTTTGCGACCCCATGAACTACAACACGCCAGGCCTCCCTGTTCATCACCAACTCCTGGAGTGCACCCAGTGATGTCATCCAACCATCTCATCCTCTGTTGTCCCCTTCTCCTGCCCTCAATCTTTCCCAGAATCAAGGTCTTTTCAAATGAGTCAGCTCTTCGCATCAGGTGACCAAAGTATTGGAGTTTCAGCTACAGCATCAGTCCTACCAATGAACATTCAGGACTAATTTCCTTTAGGATGGACTGTTTTGATCTCCTTGCAGTCCAAGTGACTCTCAAGAGTCTTCTCCAACACCACAGTTCAAAAGCATCAATTCTTCTGTGCTCAATAAGTCTTAGGACTAAGCCACCCCTCTCTAAGGAATACAAAAACATATGTATGTAAACATTCATCAGAACTACTTTCAAAAAGCAAAACAAATAGATATTTATTAATAAAACAATGAATAAATAAATTATAATAGTATAATGATGCGTATGCTTCCCTGGTGGCTCAGGCAAGAAATAATCTGCATGCAATGCAGAACACTCAGGTTTGACCCTTGGGTCAGGAAGATCCTCTGGAGAAAGTCATGGCAACCCACTCCAGTATTCTAGGCTGGAGAATCCCAGGGACAGAGGAGACTGGCAGACTACAGTCCACAGTGTCGCAAAGAGTTAGACACGACCAAAAGTGACTTCAAACAGCACAGCATCTAGAGCCTTTTGACTTGTGTCCATTTCTTTGTGCAGGTTATCTCATCAGTATAAAGGTTTGTTTTTTTTTAAAAATCATTCACAAAGTTAGCAATTTGTTTTTAGTGGTAGAAAATTATTTGTCATACACTTGACAAATGATTTACCTGGTTCATCGTGATGATGTCTTTGAGGTGAGCTGCTGGGAAGCGCTTGACCCTCTGTGAGGGAGGGGGTCACATATTCTTCCTGTCCCAGTGGGGTGAGGGTAAGAGAAGCAGAACTGGCTGTTCTGGGCAAACATTCACAGATCCATGTGTCAGCTTGTGGAAAATAACTTCCACAGGTTCAGGTCATCCTACTGTAAATCTGTCTCCTTCAGTCCATTTTAAACATTACTCCCTCTCTGGTGTGCTCTCTCTAGCTCATGTCTTCTGTCTGAATTCCTAGCCGTCTTTGCTTTGAGACGTAAATGCTTTCCTCTTTGTCTGCCTTCCCATCATGACTCATGCTTGTTAGTACTTAGGATAATCCGAATTGATACCCACCCCCTTCCTCCATCCTGGGCCCTTGGATGCTGTCTTTCTGGGATGCAGTCAAACTAAAAGTATCACCATGTAGAGAAGGAACATTATTACCCAAAGTATTTTAATGATAGAAGAAAATCTATGATATAATTCTAATTTGTTTAGTTGCTAAGTTGAGTCCAACTCTTTGCGACCCCTTGGACTATAGCTGACAGGCTCCTCTGTCCAGGCAAGAATATTGGAGTGGGTTGCCATTTCCTTCTCCAGGCGGTCTTCATGACCCAGGGATTGAACCCTCAACTCCTGAATTGGCAGGTGGCTTCTTTACCACTGAGCCACCAGGTAATGCCCAGAGTTATAATACCATACCACGTTTTTATTATTGAACATTTGTATAGTTCCCAAGTTTTATTATAATAAGCACATCAAGAAATTTCTTTACACATAAATCAATATATGTAGTTATTATCATTGCCTTAGAGTGTATTCCTACACTGGCTGAATTGAAGATCAAAGGGCTGTGAACATTTTTGAGCTTCTTAAAATATATACATATTTAATTTATTTTCTAGATTTCACCAGCAACATATGAGTTTCATTAATGCCAAACCCTACCAGATTGAGTTGGACAATAAGGCTGAGTGCCAAAGAATTTATGTCTTCAAACTGTGGTGCTAGAGAAGATTCTTGAGAGTCCCTTGGACAGCAAGAAGATCAAACCAGTCAAACCTAAAGGAAATCAACCCTGAATATTCACTGGGAGGACTGATGCTAAAGCTGGTGCTCCAGTACTTTGGCCACCTGATGTGAAGAGCTGATTCATTGGAAAAGACTCTGATCCTGGGAAAGATTGAGGGCAGGAGAGAAGGAGGCAACAGAGGATGAGTTGGTTGGATGGCATTACTGCTCAATGTACCTGAGTTTGAGCAAACTCCAGGAGATTGTGAAGCACAGGGAAGCCTGGTATGCTGAAGATCATGGGATGGCAAAGAGTCATATAGAACTCAGCAACTGAACAACAACTAGACTGAGTACTGCTTTTTAAATTTTAATAATTTCACACATGAAGTTGATATTTTATTATTTCTATTTTTATTTCTCTGATAATCATGCCTTTGAAGTAACTTCTGTTTACAACACATGAAAGTCTAAGCCACTGGAAATATTCAGTCTGAAGCTACCTTACTCAAAATGATATATTTAATGGGAATCTTTTCTAGTGTTTTTGTTTTTCAATTGTATTTACTATGATGGTTGATTGGTAACTCTATCTGGAAGTCTGGACCAAAACCACGTTTACTTCTGCTGATGTTCTAGAACTTTATGGCATTGATTTTTCTTTTTTAAAAATTCTTTTATTTTTAATTGGAGGATAATTGCTTTATAATATTGTGTTGGTTTCTGCTGTGTATCAACGTGAACGTGCCATAGGTTGGCATTGACTTTTCATTTCTTTTGTGAGCAGGAGAGAACTCAACTATCTTGTAAACACAAGACTGGCCTATTGGGACCCCACCTCCTGTCAGTTGCATGTGGCACCAACCCTGTTTCTTGTCCCCTTGCCTTTCCTGTGAGTGTCACCCTAAGGACTGCCTTCCCCTACTGGCACCAGTTCTTCTTTGTAACAGCAACTGAATCCCATTTGCAGCTTTTCCAGAACTTGCAGAAGCAGCTCCATCACATCTCTTATCACTGACTGCCCCACCAGGAACTGGGGTGCCTCTCCACCCTCAAGGAGTTCTTCTCCAAACTCAGGAAACCACCATCAGCTGGCAGCTAGTTCCTTTTCTTAAGAAGTGTTGCTTCACAGAGCTCTTCCTGGAAATCTCTACATTTCAAAAATCTTAACCTTTCTTCTTGTTTCCCCAGCAGTAAGGAATAAGCTGTTTCCTGCAGTTACCTCCTCTGTGGTTACCTTCCAATTCCCTTTTTACCCTTTTGTTAACTAGTTAATGACTTTCTATCTAGTTAGCAATTCTACATATTAAATTATTTTCCCTTGAAATAACTGGTGAGATTTCTCCCACTGGACTGGACCTTGGCAGGTGCACTCCAAAAAAGGCAGTCACAGAAAATATGATCATATTCTCTTAATTGTGGAGTAGGCAATGGCACCCCACTCCAGTGTTCTTGCCTGGAAAATCCCATGGATGGAGGAGCCTGGTGGGCTGCAGTCCATGGGGTCTCTAGGAGTCGGACACGACTGAGCGACTTCACTTTGACTTTTCACTGTCATGCATTGGAGAAGGAAATGGCAACCCACTCCAGTGTTCTTGCCTGGAGAATCCCAGGGACGGGGGAGCCTGGTGGGCCCCTGTCTGTGGGGTTGCACAGAGTTGGACACGACTGAAGCAACTTAGCAGCAGCAGCAGCATGAAACCAACACAACATTGTAAAGCATTCTTCAATTAAAAATAAATTTTAAAAAGGGTAATCCAAGTGAAAATACTTTTAAAAAGAGAAAATAAAGGGCCAGATGCCTACTACAAAAAAGGGTCAGAGAGTTGACATTTATTAATGTATAGAAAACTTTAGGTTCAGTTTGCATTGTATAGTTTAAGGCATGTAAAATATGATAGTATAACACCTTTTAAAGTTGTGAAGATAAAAATGGCAAAACTAAAATTAGGAGTTTCGATGGGCTCCCTGGACTGAATTGCATTATTCCCAAGTTCACATGTAGAAGCCATAACCTCTGGTGTTATGGGACTTGGAGATGAGACCTTTGGGAGGTAATTAAGGTGAAATGGTATCATGAAGACAGGGTCCTCATTCTAGAACTAGTGCCTTCTTAAGAAGAGACACAGGGAGTTTGCTCTCTCTCCCTGCCACGTGCATACACAGAGAGAAGGCAGCTGTTTGTAAGCCGCGAAGAGTTTTCACCAGAAACTGGCCTAGCTGGCACCCTGATCTTGGACTTGCCAGCCTCTAAAACTGTGAGAAAATAAATTTCCATTGTATAAGCCACCCTGTCTATAGTATTTTGCTATGACAGTATGAGCAGACAATTACAACAGAAAATGTTCCATCTCATTGGAAAGAAGTTATTAAAGTTTGATAGTTTGGAAATGAAGCAATGAATGAAAATGTTTTTAGGGAGAAATTCCAAAGTAGGGAAGTGTTTTTACGCTCGTTGGCTCAGAGGAATTCTGTGGTTTGGGATGTCAGAAATCTAGGAGATTCTTACAACTGACAGTCATTAATTGAAGTCACTGTGATATTTTACTTACTTATAAACCTATACCATTGGCCTTCTGATACAGTCTTCCAGGGATTGTGCTATATTTTCCCAGACTCAAGTCTTACTCTCTCAGTCTACCTCAGTGACCAAGATGCTGTAAGAAATTATTGAAAAATATATGGAAAGGGGTTATTTTGATCAGAACCTGACAGAAGCTACAGCTGCAGTTTGTTCAGCACTGTGCCCTACTTGACTTAGCCTTTAAAAAAGAAAGTGTTGGTCACTCAGTCGTGTCCAACTACTTGCGACGCTATGAACTATAGCCCACCAGGCTCTTCTGTCCAAGATATTTTCCAGACAAGAATATTGGAGTGGGTTGCCATTCCCTTCGCCAACTTCTTGACCCAGGGATCAAACCAGGGTCTCCTGCATTGGGGACAGATTCTTTACCATCTGAGCCACCCAGGAAGTGGCTGACTTAGCCTTAATTTGTAGCATTTCAGTATTTTGAAGGGCATGATCAAATTTCTTGGATTTGAGAATGCTTACCATTCTGGGAAAGAATTTTAGGTCACAGGACTCTGAAAGGCAGGTTAGAATGACCTTTTCTCTGACAATTAACATAGGCCATCATGTGTTAAGAAAAGAACAGGAAACAGAGCACACAGAAAGCTGAAAGAAGCATCTTGGGGGTACCATTTATTACCAAGTCAACAGCGTAGGAGTAAGGCTGCAAAACCTATGCGAATCTGTGAAGGGGAGAAACATTAGAGAGTAAGTACTGAAGTAAGATGTTCTCGTTAAGGAAAAATAAGATGTAAATGAGAGAACCATCAAAAAATGAGCAAACATTTATTGAGATGTGTGCCACATTCCAGGTTCTGAGAAAGAGCTGATAAGTCAGCCTCTGGTCTTCTGGGGTGTGGGGTGGGGCGTGTTCTGTGGCTATGGTAGGGCTGGTAGAGCAGACAGAGAATGCGAATTTGTAGCTGTGATTATCCTCTTTGGCTTTTCATTTTTATAGTTAAATCCATGTTAAGAATAAACCGCTTTTATGGCAGACAGTGAAGAGGAACTAAAGAGCCTCTTGATGAAAGGGGAGAGTGAAAAAGTGGCCTTAAAGCTCAACATTCAGTGAACTAAGATTGTGGCATCTGATCCCATCACTTCATGCCATGGAGATGGGGAAACAATGAACATGGTGAAAGACAATTTTCTTGGGCTCCAAAATCACTATGGACTTTGACTGCAGCAATAGTGACTGCCATGAAATTAAAGGATGCTGGCTCCTCTGAAGAAAAGCTATGACAAACCTAGACAGCATGTTAAAAAGCAGAGACATTACTTTGACAATGAAGGTCCATATAGTCAAAGCTATGGTTTTTTCAGTAGTCATGTATGGATATGAGATCTGGGCCATAAAGAAGGTTGAGCACCAAAGAATTGATGCTTTTGAACTGTGGTGTTGGAGAAGACTCTTGAGATTCCCTTGAACTGCAAAGAGATCAAACTAGTCAATCCTAAAGGAGATCAACCCTGAATATTCATTGGAAAGACTGATGCTGAAGTTGAAGCTCTAATACTTTGGTCACCTTATGTGAAGAGCCCACTCACTGGAGAAGACCCTGACACCAGGTAAGATTGAAGGCAGGAGGAGAAGGGGATAATAGAGGACGAGATGGTTGGATGGTGCTACCAAGTCAGTGGACATGAGTTTGAGCAAACTCTCAATTCAGTTCAGTTGTTCAGTCATGTCTGACTCTTTGTGACCCCATGGACTGCAGCACACCAGGCCCCCCTGTCCATCACCAGCTCCTGGAGTTTACTCAAACTCATGCCCATTGAGTCAGTGATGCCATCCAACCATCTCATCCTCTGTTGTCCCCTTCTCCTCCTGCCTTCAGTCTTTCCCAGGGCAAACTCTGGGAGATGGTAAAGGACAGGGAAGCCTGGCATGCTACAGTCCAGGGGGTCACAGAGTCAGACTGTGACTCTGACTGTAACTGAGAGATTGAACAACAAAGAATAAAAATAGAGTACAATCTGCAATGCTATATATATTTTTCTAGCATCTGAGCTAAATAAGGTGGTTTCCCACTTTTTTTTTTTAATTTTTAAGAAGAAGGCTGTATTTAGACCTATCATTTCACAGATCCAGAGATGGGGAGATAGAGAAAGAAAATGCTGGGAAAATAATAAAAGTATTTACATATCAGTACTTTGTGAGAGCTTAATTTTTTCTTGAAATTACATCAAACTAACCCTTGTCTTATTAAATCTTTCTCAGTGCTCCTTCATCTGAGATCTTATAAGTTGGAGTCAGCAGACATGATATGGTGTTTCTGCAACAACTGTACAGCAGTTACTGGCAGAGTGAGTTATCAGTATCTTCTTATAAACTACTAACAGATTCACAGTATGGCATCACTTGTTCTCAATACAATACATGAAACAAAGAGGCCTTGTGTGACTGCAGTCTTGGGTTGTGCCAGCTTGTGTCCATGACCAAACCACCCACCACTGTCCCAAAACCAGAGTAAGAAAAGGAGCAAACCCCAGGGTCAAAAGACAGTGAGTAGATAGGAAGGATTCAAGCTTTCCTTCTAAAATTGCATGGTCTATTTGCCAACCTATCAATGATCAAGCATTGGATTCTGGTTGGAAATTATTAAGAAACTCTATCCAGGTTTTGGAAATCCTAAAGTAGGAGGGTAGGATTACTTGGATCAGAGATTGTGTAAATAAACACAAGCACATAAATGTCAGGCCTGAGCAGCAGCTGGTTATCTAAAGCAAAGTCAGCAGAATGTATTCTACTTATTGAAAACATCTGTGACTCATGAGCCCTCTTATATGAGATTATTAGCCATTTCTCTCTATCTGATCTACAAACATATTAAATGAGTTGTGTTTCTCCTTATTTCTTTATTTGCTTATTTATAGTAAAATTACACAGACAGATACATAAAAATGAGGTAAAAATGAATCACCTGCAAACCCAGAAAGTAATCTACTATTTTTTAGTTGATTTTCTCCAAGCTACTTTCATATACATATTCGTTTAACAGCTGCTGCTGCTGCTGCTAAGTCACTTCAGTCGTGTCCACGTCTGTGTGACCCCATAGACGGCAGCCCACCAGGCTCCTCTGTTCCTGCAATTCTCCAGGCAAAAACTCCGGAGTGGGTTGCCATTTCCTTCTCCAATGCTTGAAAGTGAAAAATGAAAGTGAAGTCACTCAGTCGTGTCTGACTCTTAGCAACGCCATGGATTGCAGCCTACCAGGCTCCTCCATCCATGGGATTTTCCAAGCAACAGTACTGGAGAGGGTTGCCATTGCCTTCTCCCGTATAACAGCAATCTTAGTGAAAATATAATTTTATTTTAGTAGTTTATAAATTATTGAATTAAAATGTATATCAATATCAATTTAATGACTATATAATATATACCATAACTATATATATTAATATGGTGTATATAGTATATAATTATAGGCTATAATTTAAATAGTCTTTGTTAGTAAACAAAGCTTCCATTTTGTTTCTACTAGAAACAATGGTTCTACAAATACCTTTATTCTTTCACTTTTGGGGCTTATAGTTTTTAATTGTTACCAAAGACAGCAAACATGAAAGCCCTATATGGAAATAAAGGCAGTGGCTTGGAAAACATTACTCTACTAATGGGATTAACTGACATATACATTATATATATGATATATATGTTAGCTAGAATTTCTAATGTATTTTTCATTAACTGAGCTGGTGCTTTTTAAAATATGACTTGAAGTAAGGGTGGGATGATATGGGAGAAGGGCATTGAAGCATGTTGATTATCATATGTCTAATCAATCGCCAGTCCAGGGTTGATGCTCGGGGCTGGTACAGCGAGATTTCCCGGGGGGGAGGGAGGAGGGAGGGGGGTTCCGGAGGGGAAGCATATGTAAACCCATGGTGATATCATGACAATGTATGGCAAAAACAATAAAAAAAAATAAAATAAAATATGACTTGAAAGAATTATAGGGCAAGAGCAGGAGTTACTTCAGGCAGATTCTACTTCTGAGCTTCAGTTTCTGACTCTTTATAGCTCCCCATTTGCTACATGGAGACCCCTGGGTATGGTGGGATCTGACCACCATGGAAACTGAAAACAGGGCTGAGGGTGAGGGTGGGAGTGGGTGTGAAAGTTGGGGGAGGCTGGAGTCTAAATGGTGGTTATTTTGGGTGGGATGCTAGTAGGCTCATTGTATAAACTTAAGGTGACTTGGAAAGATAAAGAAAATGAACCTCAAGAAATTCCAGTGAAGGTAGAGAGAACCTGAGGTAAGAAAAACAAATTCTGGAAAGTTTTTCTTCAGAGACTCTTAGATTTCATGACCAGAATGGTGTGACAGGAAGCACAAAGAAGAAAAGGATGAAGACATTATTAGTGGCATTTTAGCATCTCCAACGGCCATGAAAGTGTGTGGTGTAGAAAGGAAGTCAATTCTGTCTAAGTCCAAGAGAAATTAATTTTGATTCAGTGGGGACTATTTAAGACAGACATCTGGCTACTTCATAGTGACCTGAGACCAGCAAAATTTGTTTTTCCAAATTTTTCACTAGCTAAAATTGAATCAAACTGCCAAAATGTTATTTTATGAATTTTATTGGCCAGCTTCAACTCTAAGTTAAATATAAACATACTACATCTGTTGAACCTCAGTTTGGTCTTATTTATAAAATATGTATGTCTCATATATATTAAAAAAAATCTTCCAGTAACTGAATTTATTAAGATAAAGTGAATTTACTGACTAGGTTTTTCCAAGAAGAGTTTCCATGGATTTTTGAAAATAAACTTAAATGTGACCACAAAAATAATACATTATTAAGATATTCTTTCTGGTCTTCCTTTTACTCTTTCCAAAACAAAAACTGAAACTTAGTTTGACCCCTTGTACCATGGTGTTTGCCATGTATTCCAAAACCAGTTATCATCACAAATAAAACATTCACTGAAACAGCTGCTGTGGAAAACTGATTTTGAATGAGATGTTCCAGAGTTACATCTTATCCTTAGCATCAGATAATACTTGATCCTTCACAGAGTGTTTGGTACTCTAATTGACTGTGTGTACACACACACACACACATATATATATATACAATTTTTAGTAAAGTGCAACTAGTATTATTTAACATAATATTAAGTAACACCACTTTGTTACCTAAATGTAGTTTTTAATTTTTATTGGAGAATAATTGTTTACAATATTGTGCCAGTTTCTGCTCTGCAACAAACACGAATCAGCTATATGTCTGTGTGTGTGTGTGTATATATATATATATATATATATATTTATACATATATATATATATAATATACTCTCTTTTGAGCCCCCTCCCCCCCCCCCATCCCACCCTTCTAGGTCACAGAGCACCAAGCTGGGCTCCTTGTGTTATACAGTGGATTCCCAGTACCTATCTATTTTACACATGGTAGTGTATATATGTTAATGCTGTTCTCTCAATTCGCCCCATCCTCTCCTTCCCTACCACATCCACAAGTTCATTCTTTATATCTGCATCTCTATTCCTGCCCTGAAAATAGGTTCATCAGTACCATTTTTCTAGAATCCACATGTGTGTGTGTGTGAGCTGTTGTGTCTGATTCTTTGTGACCTCATGGACTGTAACCCACAAGGCTCCTCTGTCCATGAGATTTTCCAGGCAAGAAAACTGGAGTGGGTTACCATTTCTTTCTCCAGGGAGTCTTCCTGACCCAGGGATGGAACCCACCTCTCTTGAGTTGCCTGGCCAGTTCTTTAACACCCAGCCACCAGAGAAGCCCTGCTCATGATTTTAAACATTGTTCCAAATTTTACCACAATTTAGATATGGCTCAGGGAGGCAAAAGGTAACACAGGACACTTTAGCCCATGTGGGTCTTGCTGCTTTAAAATCCCTGGGAGGTCCTGTGATACTTTCCACAAGCCATCATCCTTATGTGACTTTGCAGTAACAGATACCACTGTCACAGAGGAAGGAGGAGAGCACATATGAAATCCTCATTAACTCCGAGGAAGAATACACTGAAATCTCATAGCAAATGGCTACAAACAGTCAAATTTTCATCTTAATCTTTCTGTGTTTTATTTGCATCTAAATGCTTGTGTGGTCTAAAGTCCTTCAAGTTATTAGACACTCTTACCTGATATAAATTAGCAGAGATTTTAGGGGCTCAAAGTAAATGAATAGCTAAGCTCAATAAGAGCTCCTAAGATAGATAAAATTTTTCTCCCTAGAGAAAGAAATTATCTTTAGAAATAATATTTACCTGAAGTCTGTTATCTTGTAGGACATTGAGCCCCTTCATCTCCTTTCTCTCCTTTCTAGATCAGGAAATTGCAAACACTGTCAACCTACTGGGAAGACATTCCTTTTCTTTGAGCAGGTTCCTCCTCCTCCTGCACCCCTTGCCAATTGCCTAAGTGTCCATTGTGGTCATTGTTTGCTCACTCAGTTGTGCTGTTGTTTTTGTTAAGTCTCTGTTGTGTCTGACTCTTTGAGACCCCATGACTGCAGCACACCAGGCTCCCTGTCCTTTACTATCTCCCAGAGTTTGCTCAAACTCATGTGCATTGAGTCAGTGATGCCATCCAACCATCTCTTCCTCTGTCACCCCCTTCTCCTCCTACCCTCAATCTTTCTCAGCATCAGGGTCTTATACAGTGAGTTGCAACAGTTACATCAGGTGGCCAAACTATTGGAGCTTCAGCTTCAGGACCAGCCCTTCCAGTGAATATCCAGGGTTGGTTTCCTTTAGGATTGACTGGTTTGATCTCCAGCCAGGTGTCCATGTCTACTCTTATTTGTCCATCCTTATTACCCTCTGGGACTCTGACTTTCCCTTGATCTAGGTCAATTCCCCAGCCTTCATTTTTAAGACTTATGTCTGTGATAATGTATGTGAAAGCATTTTGTGTGACTGTGGACCCATAGTTTTGCACAATTACATTATTTTTTTTGTGTGTAAGAAAAGTTGGTGGCAGTCATCTTTTTGAAGGCAGTAACTAGGGGATTTATCTTGGAGCTATGTGTGTCTGGAAAGTACTTGATTTTACTGACATTTCATGTTTATTTGTGGTAGATTTGGAAAGGCTATTGGAGCATGTGGAGGGACTAGAGGTCTCAATGATCCTCTCCTAAATTAGTGAGAGTTTTCTTACCCAAAAACAAGTGTTTTAGAGTTTGTTGAAATTTATCTAAGCCATTTATTATGATACAGGAGATCAAAATTTGAATATTAGACAGAAATCATGAAAAGAGTGACAAAAAACATATTGGTTAGCTTTCAGTCAATGAAAATTGACTTTTTTTTCTTAATACAACAGTAGAGCAAGAACATGGGTGATATTACTGTTTAATTTCTCATTTGTTAATATTAGCAGAGTATCTTACAATTATGTTCATTGGAAGGACTGATGCTAAAGCTGAAGCTCCAATACTTTGGCCACCTAATGTGAAGGGTTGACTCATTGGAAAAGGCCCTAGTGCTGGGAAAGATCGAAAGCAAAAGGAGAAGAGAGGGACAAAGGAAGAGATGGTTAATAGCATCACTGACTCAATAGACATGAATTTGAGCAAATTCTGGAAGACAGTGAAGGACAGAAGAACCTGGTGTGCTACAGTCCATGGGGTTGCAGAGAGTCACACATGACTTAGCGACTCAACAACAACAACAACAAATCTTACAGTTATAGCAGGTTCCATATTTAAAGACTCCATTTACTCAGCTGACTTATGTGAGATAATGGCTATAACTGAGTTATAGTGGAGTCTGTGTTCCCCATCTGTGCATCCATCCTGCCCTTCCTTTATTGTGTAGCTGCTATGTGATTTGAGTCTGGTCATCCTCTCTCCAACTCTAGGGGTGAGCCCTGATTGTTCCAAGACAACCAGAGCAATCCCAGGTCATTTCCCCACAGAGATCCTTTCTTGAATGGCTGAGTGATCCAGATAGAAACCAGTCCACACCTGGCTCCAGAGTTCAGGGTCTGAATCAGAAGTTAGCATCTTATGAAGAAGGAACTGATTAGAATTGAGCTTGGAACTTTTTTTTTAAAGGAAATTAAATTTTTTTAATTTTTAAATTTCAATTGGAAGCTAATTACTTTTCAATATTGTGATGGTTTTTTGCCATATAGTCACATGAATCAGCCATGGGTGTACATGTGTTCCCCATCCTGAACCCCCCTCCCTCTTCCCTCCCCATCCCATCCCTCAGGGTCATCCCAGTGCACCAGCCCTGAGCACCCTGTCTCATGCATGAAAACTGGACTGGCAATCTATTTCACATATGAAATACATGAAATACATGCATGTTTCGATGCTATTCTCTCAAATCATCCCACCCCCGCCTTCTCCCACAGAGTTTGGAACTTTTTTTGATGACTGTAAGAAGAGAAGAGATACAAGCAAGGTCAAATACAACCAGCAATGCCATATTCTTCCATAACAAAGCTGGTACAGAAAGAATACAGAGCCTAGAGAATTAATCACAAAAAAATAGAGAATAACCCTTGAACAAGTAATGCCTAAAATTTGTCCTCCTGGGCTCTCAGGCTCATAAATGAATATAACTACCTGGATTGATTTTTGTTTTTATTATTTGCAACCATAAGCATCATTACTGTCATGAGTGTATGTATCCAGTGGCATTTTGGTATACTTTCTTAAGGATAATAATGGTATTTTATCTTGGGTGAGGGACTTTGGGATTTGTTTTCCAGAATTTGCATACATTTCTTCATTAATATTTACAGCGGTTGGTGCACAGCAGTCTATAGTTTTTGTGATTATCTTTGCTTCAAAAAGAAATTGTGATACAGAGAAATTAAGCAGTTTGTTTCAATTTAATCCATAATCTTGTAGAGTTAAGAAATTAAAGAAGAGAGGAGCATAGAGGGGAAGAGTTGTACAGGAGCCTAGAGGAGAAGAGTTGAAATACACACAGAAATTTAAATGGGGGGAAAGAAACAGAAATGGCATGGAGAAAGTTTCTCTTTTTACCAAATTAAAGAAAAGCATCTGGGTTAGATCTTACAGTTGAAGAGAGAACATTTATGTCTCTATCTCATTTTAATGCCTCAACTCCACAATAACTACTTTCTTTCAAAACTTACCATAGTAAAGTAAAAAGGAACACACAGAGTCTTAGCTGAAAGCTGGATGCAAAGAAGGATTATCAGTCAAATGATAAAATGATGAGCTTCTTAATATTTTTTTATTATTTCAATTTTTAAAATTTGTCTTGCTCACGTTACGAGTGAATAAAAATGAACAGTACTTTTTCTTCTCTAGTAAGCTGTTATCTGATTGTAAGTTATTTAAGGAATCCTGGCTCAGAGTGGCATTCCTCCCTGGACTGAGTGTCTAATTAACACTCAGAAAAATAGTTTCTCTATTAAACAGAAGAAACCTGGACAGGGGGCTGTGGCTACGACCTACCACCAGGTCAGCTTCTAGTTTTTGTTTTCAGTGTATGACTAGAGACACAAAGCTGTGCTGTGTGAGTCATTAGCTGATGGTCATTCTGTTGCTAGAACTTTCCATCCTGCAAATGTCAACATTAGAGTGCTCGAAAGTCCCACGAGATTTCAGAATGAGTTGCCAATGAAGGCTCAGCATCTGTGTGGATTAACAAGAGAGGGTTTACTCTCCAGAGTATTAAAATATGGATGGTTTGAGACAAGCAGACTTGCGGCACTGTCAGTCTTTTTTGTAGTTACAAAATGTTGATCCTCTGTTTGCAGCTGACATCCACATTACTACAATTTTCATAAGACAAACTGTATTATTTGACATATTTTTCTTCACTACAGTGCCTTTAAAATAAAAGGCATTACTTTTTAAAAGACATTAAGACTACTCATGTTTGGCTATATGTAATAATGAATTAATTTTAAGTAATTACTAATGTTAATTACAAATAGTTTCCTGGAAAATTGCTAAGTAATCTATTGTATTCAAGGACATTTGCCACCTCTATACTTTAAGCCTTGAAAGACACTGGTATTTGCATATAAAAGCTCATGATAAAATGCATGTATCAGTATTATTCTCTATATAATGCAGAGGGCACAATTCTTATCTCTGACCTTGACCAAAAAGATTTCATTGTTTTATTGCTCATGATTGTAGAAGTATTCAGGTGTCTGGTTTTCTTTAATTCAACCTTTTTAAAAAATAGAAGTATAGTTGATTTACAATTTTTGCATATACAGCAAAGTGAGTTAGTTATACACATACATGTATATATATGTACATATATTTGTATATGTATATACAGGCTTCCCTGGTGGCTCAGATGGTAAAGAATCTACCTGCAGTGAGGGAGATCTGGGTTTGATCCCTGGGTTGGGATGATCCCCTGGAGGAGGGCATGGCAATCCACTCCAGTATTCTTGCTGGAGAATCCAGCAAGAATCCCCATGGACAGAGGAGCTTGTCCACAGGGTCACAAACAGCTGGACATGATTGAGCAATTAAGCACAGGATATAGGCAGATATTAGATATTCTTTTCCAGATCCTTTTAAAAAAATTTTTATTTTATATTGGAGTATAGTTTATTTACAGTGTTATACTAGTTTCAAGTGTAGAGCAAAGTGATTCAGTTATATCAATATATATGCAAGTATTTATTCTTTTTCAAATTATTTTCCCATTTGGTTTATTACAGAATATTGAGCAGAGTTCCTTGTGCTATACAGTAAGTTCTTATTGCTTATCTATCTTATATATAGTACTATGTATATATTAATTCCAAATTCACTTATCCCTTCCCCCTTTGGTAACCATAAGTTTGTTTTCTTTGTCTGTGTATTTTATTTTTAAAATTGAAGTAGAGTTCGTTTACTTATTTATTGATTTTAATTTTTTTACTTTACAATATTGTATTAGTTTTGCCATACATTGAGTCTCAAGTGTACAACATAGTGATTCAGATTTTTTACATGTTATTTATAGTTATTATAAAATGTATGTTTCCTTTGATCTAGCAATCTCATTATTAGCGATTTTTCTTATGCACACACAGAGACATTTTCCAATACACATGCAAAAGATAGTTATTGAACACAGTTTGTTAAATAAAGAAATATTTGGTGGCTCAGTGGAAAAGAATCCATCTGCCAATGCAGGAGACACAGTTCAATCCCTGGTCCAGTAAGACCCCTTAGATGAGGAAATGGCAACCCACTCTAGTACTCTTGCCTGGGAAATCCCATGGACAGAGGAGCCTGGTGGGCTACAGTCCATGGGGTTGTAAAGAGTTGGACATGACTTAGTGGCTAAATAACAACAATATGTATTTGCCGGGGACTGGGAAAATAAGTGATAGACTACTGCTTAAGAACAAAAGAGAAGTTGCTAACTGATGACCATTTATCTCTCAAGTGACCACTTTTTCCTATACAATCTTGGTGGTAAATGTCCTGGATTTAGTGGGCAATGTTGCTATTCCCCCAGATTTCTTGGACACCCTTTAAAGTCTTCTCTGAGGGTGGGGAGAGTGTCCTAAGATCTGCATTCAGCGACCAGGGTCCCCTTTCAGAGAACTGCTCTGGGGCCTCTAGAGCAGATTTGCCAGCAGATGCAGTGAGCAGAAGTACCTAGAAGTTTCCTACTCTTCACCCCAACTACTGGTAAACAGTGGCTGTTGAGTTGGAAAGACCTTGGACAATTCCAGATCTCTTAAAATATTTAATATGAGAAAACAAAAGTAGTCAATTCAGAGGAGACAGTGCAATTCTATCTTTAAAAGTATATGAACGTTGTTGCCTACCAAGACAAGTTCCAACTTTAGATGTAGGCTTTTTCTTGATATAATGCCAAGTTCTCATGAAACAATGATACTGTAGGACTGCTCAGACCAAGATGCTGGCCTTGCGCCTTTCTTTTTTGGAATTGCTCAGCCAGTGGATCTAAGACGTAGATGCCTTAGGCCCTTTCTTTGGGCTTTCTCAGCCTTCTCTGCCAATTATGCTTTGGTTTTGTACCATTGTTCATCAGGAACCAGCTTACAGCATTTAGCATCAAGCAAGTGCCAACGAAACTAAAGTGGATAATGGAATTCTAGGCTTTGACCCAGCACCATTTCTTTTCTTCCCGGGGATGAGAGATGCATAGTTAAGGAGAATCAATAGTTGAAAGTGTGAAATGAGATTAGATTGTAGGAAAAACAATATTTGCTGCAGCAAGTTTGGTGATCTCTGCTGACGTTTCTTTAATTGTTCTAAACAGCTTTATCATGATCGTATTTGATAGAATACAAGCTAGCACAAGAGCTTGTAGCCTGTGTAAACATGCTTGAGACTAAGCCAAATATATAATTAAGGTGGTTTCATTCTGTGGGATTTCCATTCTATGGAAAATTTCTTTTCCACAGAATTTGTAATTTGGGGTGTTTTGCAGTCACTACAGAAATTGTAGTGTATACATATTGTACATTGTAACACCTATTGTCAGTTACCACCTATTTCTTAAGGTAAAAGGTAAAGGTATACAAAAAGGTATACAATACTTCAAAGGTAAAAGTATACAGTCTCATGAGCTTTGAGAAAGGCTTATATCCATGCAACCGCAACCTTATCAAGCTAGAGTGTTACTATCTGGAAAATTCTCCCATACCTGTTCTCGGAGAATTACCACCTTTCCTCACAACCAGAGGCAACCAATGTTATGTTTGTTTGTTTTGGTTGTTGTTTATACCATTAATTAATTTTGCCTGCTCTAAAACTGCAAATCAATGGGCTCATATAATACATACACTTGTTCTGTATCTAGAGTTCTTGTAACATAGTAGTTTGGAGAGTCTTCTATGTTTTTTAATGTAGCAGCAATTAATTTCTTTTTATTACTGAGAAACCATCCATTAAATGAAGATACTAACATGTGCTGATGCAATATGTTGTTGATGGACATTGGTTTTGTTAAGAGCATTTGTCTGTTATGAAGGAGCCTGCCATGAACAGGTTTTGTGGATGTGCGGTTTCATTTCTGTTGGATAAATATATAAGAATGCAATGGCTTGGTCATATTGTAAGTGCATATTTATTTAATTGTGTAAGAAACAGCCAGGTCTTTCCCCAAGTTTATTGTATCATATTACATTCTTACCAGCCATGTATAAAAGTTCTGGTTGCTCGCAACATAGCATAAGATGTCAGGATTTCCATATCAGCCAATCTCAAAGGTGCATGGTGGTATTTCACTGTGGTTTTAATTTGTATTTCTCTGATAACCAATCATTTTGACTCCTTCCTAAGTGTCTTTTAGTCATTCATAAATTTTTCTGAAATATCTATTAGAAGGTTTATAAAATGGAATTACTTGTCTTTTTAACTATTGAGTGGTAGAGGTTCTTTATGGGCTTTCCCAATCGCTCAGTGGTAAAGAATCCACCTGTGATGCAGGAGGTGTAGGTTCGATCCTTGGGTCCAGAAGATCCCCTGGAGGAGGACGTGACAACCCACTCCAGTATTCTTGCCTGGAGAATCCCATAGAAAAAAAGGAGTCTGGTGGGCTACAGTCCATGGAGTCTCAAAGAGTCAGACATGACTGAAGTGATTTAGCACACACAACACAGGGGTTCTATAGTCTGAATATAATTTTTTTTTTCACTTTTGAATTTTATGACTATGTTTACAAATTCTGTGGCTTGCTTGTTCATTTGATTAATAGAATCTTTTGATGAAAAGACTTTAATTTTAATAGTCTTTTCATCATTTTTTGCTTGACGATTATTGCTTTTTATGTCATACTTAAGAAATCGTCACCTACCCATAGTCAAAAAGACACTTTGCTGTGGTTTTCTCCAGATTAGTGATTTTAGCCTTTATGCTTAGGCCTATGATCCATTCCAAATTAAATTTTTCTGCTTGGTACAATGCCTGAGGGTGGAGTTGAAGTTAATTTTTTTTTTTATTTTACTATCCTTAGAGAATAGTATTTCAACACTAATTGGTTGATAAAAAGTTCCTGTATTTTCAGGATAGCTGAAGACAGCAGTTGCTGCTTTGGTCCCTGTCTTCCAATACTTCCTCCTCAAATACCACAGAAAAGTAAAAGGATTCGAAAAAACTACCTCCCCTCAAGCTTGAAGACAGAGAATGCTTATCCCACAACATAACTGGAGAATTTAAATGCAAAAGGGTAAAATTCTAGTGAACAGTCTGTCTTTTGCTTATCCTGCTTTAAAGTTTTGTGGCAAGATAAAGCAGGCCAAGAAACTGTGGGAAGAAACCAGGGAGAAAGGGATGGTCCTAGAATTGATCTTAACCATCACCAAAGAGAGGAATGCACTCTGAGTCTGAAGAAAATCAAAATACAAAATGAAGGAGTTTCCAGGACTTCCCTGGTGATCCAGTGGTTAGAGGTTTGACCCCTTGTCAGGGAACTAGATCCCACACACTATACGATGTGGCCAATAAAGTAATTAATTAATGCAATTATTTTATTTAAAAAATGAAGGAGTTTCCTGGTAGACATGGAAGGGATGTAAACATATGCATGAAAAAAAATAAAATAAGAAAGTAAGCATGATGTAAAGTGACCTTTGAAGCACAGCTTCAAGAGAGGAAAACTGTAAAACCCAAAGGGAGAAGCAGCACTTCAGAGTTGGGTGGTGAAGGAGAAAAAAGAAAAGGGAGAAATTTGACAGTAGTCCCACAAGAAAAGACAAGAGACAGCAAATATCAGAAAATAAGCCATCTCTCTCTCTCTCTCTATCAGAATAACCCACTGAAGAATCTCGATTTTGCCTCACTGAATGAAGTTAATACCTGTGAAGCAGGAATCTTGCAAACCTTTCCAGTGCTATAGACATGAAGAGAAAAAGAAATAAATCCTTACAGAGTTTTGAAATATTAGAAAATGAATTCCAATACACCTTGATAAGGGACAATTCTCCCCTCTAAAAAGAATTATGAAGCAGAGTTACCCAATAATCCCTCAGAATGATAGCTGACTTTACAGTGTGCAGACTTAAAGGGATCTACTATTTAGTACCGCTATAGTCTGAATGTTTGTGTCCCCTTAAAATTTAGAAATTGAATTCCTATTCTCCAAGGTGATTAAATCATAAGGTAGAGCCCTTATGAATGGGATTAGAACCTCATAACCAGTCAATCCTAAAGGAAATCAACGCGGAATATTCATTGGAAGGACTGATGCTGAAGCTCCAATATTTAGGCCATCTGTTGCAAAGAGTCAACTCACTGGAAAAGACTGTGATGCTGGGAAACATTAAAGGCAAAAGGAGAAGGAAGTAGCAGAGGATGAGACAGTTAGATAGCATCACTGACTCAATGGACATGAATCTGAGCAAACTTGGGGAAATAGTGAAGGACAGAGGCTCCTGGTGTCCTGCAGTCCATGGGGTCAAAATGAGTCGGACATGTCTTAACAACTGAACAACAACAAATGTTGGGCTTTAAGGAAATGGAAGAAGAAGATATGTCATGGTTACTATATATTAAATACCACATACTTTGTAACAGTGATACCAAGCTTTTCTCAATGAAAATCCTGTCAAAATATTAAAAGAATGGCCAGAAAAGACTTTGATACTGGAACCAAAATTCACGGACTACAAGAGGAAATATCACACAGATGAGGATAACAAGATTTTACATAAAATAGACTGGGAAGACTTCCACCTAAGAGAATTTAGAAACTTGTGCTACCAATAAAATTTGAAAAATGTTCATATTTCAAGAAAGATGCAAATCTAGGTTACAAGTGATAAGTGACTGTAAATATAATATTGGGAATTGCAACGTGATATTTTCAAAGACAAACCAAAAAACAGTTTTCATATGGTCTGAGAGGATATGAATGTTACCAAGAATTTGTCAGCATTATATAATACAGCCATAACAACAGTCTCCTCCTGTTTGGAGGACACAAATATTCAAGTCATTAAGCAATATGCCCTTTAAGGAAGAAGGGCAGTTTAACACTGTCATGTTTCCTAATTAATTGTTCAGTTCAGTTTAGTTCAGTCACTCAGTCATGTTCAACTCTTTGCTACCCCTGGACTGCAGCACACCAGGCTTCTCTGTCCATCACCAACTCCCAAAGCCTGCTCAAATTCATGTCCATCAAATCAATGATGCCATCCAACCATCTCATCCTCTGTCATCCCCTTCACCTCCTGCCTTCAATGTTTCCCAGCATCAAATCTTTTCCAATGAGTCAGTTCTTCACATCAGGTGGCCAAAGTATTGGAGTTTCAGCTTCAGCCTCAGTCCTTCCAATGAATACATACTCAGGACTGCTTTCCTTTAGGATGGACTGATTTGATCTCCTTGCAGTCCAAGGGACTCTCAAGAGTCTTCTCCAACACCACAGTTCAAAAGCATTCATTCTTCGGCACTCAGCTTTCTTTATAGTCCAACTCTTCCATCCATTCATGACCACTGGAAAAGCCATAGCTTTGACTAGACGGACCTTTGTTATCAAAATAATGTCTCTGCTTTTCAATACGCTGTCTAGGTTGGTCAAAGCTTTTCTTCCAAGGAACAAGCATCTTTTAATTTCATGGCTGTAGTCGCAATCTGCAGTGATTTTGGAGCCCTCAAAAATAAAATTTCTCACTGTTTCCACTGTTTCCCCATCTATTTGCCATGAAGTGATGGGACTGGATGCCATGATCTTTGTTTTCTGAATATTGACTTTTAAGCCAACTTTTTCACTCTCCTCTCTTTCTTTCCTCAAAAGACTCTTTAGTTCTTTGCTTTCTTCCATAAGAAACATAATTAACTGTTTTTTATAATATATATTTGTATAAATATTATTATATTTATATATAATATATATATATAATTTTAAGTTAACATAATTAACTGTTACTATTGTCTAAATGATGTCCAAACATAAGAAACATCCATCTTCCCACTGCTGATTCAACATGTATTCAACAACCAAAACTACTACACTGCAAACACTTGAAAGTTGGGTTTCTCTTATCACTGCAACATCAGTGCCAGGACACTGTCTAGAAACTAAGAGGCACTCAATAAAATTATTTTTTTAAAAAAAACACAAAGAATAGCGCTCAGGTTCTCTTGTTTTCATCTTTGTACCTCCATTACCTGGCATCTGCTAGCAGTTCAGTAAATATTTATGGAATGATCCTAACCTGCTTTCCTTAAAATGGTGAGCTAGAAACTGTAAATTTAAAATAGGGATATACAATAAAATGTCAGGGGTCATTGACCAAGAAAATCATGTTTTGATAGGGGCCCTAAAATATGACTTTATTCTGAATAATGTACTGAACTTATCCTACTGATGCTTTTTGATAATTATCCAATTTAATCTTTGTTAATAAAGGCCTATTTATTGGTAGAAATTATGTTGATGAAGGTTTCTACCCCTCAACTATACATCTAGTAAAATCTAGTGTTTTTATTAATAAATCTGATTTGTTTAATAATAAAAGAAATAGTGGATTTTGAGGGATTGCTCCACTTGTGTGGTTGTATGAATCACCTACAAGCTAATTGTTCTACAACCTGTATCTTCAATTTCTGCTTTTCTCAAGTTCTACACTTATCAGTCCTACAGACAAAGAGAAAATTTCACTTCCATTCTTTAGGAAACATACCAGATGAGCCCAGTGTGGAATTTGTTCTCTTCCTCCCAATCATTCTCCAGGGCCTAGTGTCCCCATGCCAATTCATGGCTTCAACAACTTCCCCAAGTTAGTAATTTTCAGCATCTTTTTACTATTTCCCTCAGGATTGCCCTTCACTGGACCTGGAGTAAAACATATTAACAAGGTAATGTGGTGCAGAGCAAAGTCAGGAGGTGTCAGATGTGGGAGCTGATAGCTCCTTGTTCCTTTCCAATTTAACACTGACTTTATAAAAATCTCTCTTGGAGAGTGGATCAACACCTGAATTCATTTAGTTGCCAAATATATATGGAAGGACTGTGCTTAACAGTCAATTGCAAAAAGCTTATTAATGAAGAGGAAAATCCCTAAATTCTCTTTTGAGCTGTGGGTTTGTGTGAACAAAACTTGGGTCTGCTCGCCCACACACATAAAGCCAACCTACTGACATTAAGTTGTGATGAAGGAAAGTACAGCATTTATTGCAAATTTATTGCAAGTACCATATTTATTGTATTTATTACACATACAAGGAGACCAGGATAGCTAGGTGCTCAAAAAGCCGGCACCCTCCAATGGACTTTGGCAAAGCTTTTTTTTTTTAACTTTTTGCTTTGTATGGCTATGTAGCCGATTAGCAACATTGTGATAGTTTCAGTGAACAGGGGAGGAACTCAGCCACACACAAGCATGTATCTATTCTCCCCCATACTTGGTCTCCCACTGAGGCTAAAAGTCAAAGTGTTAGTTGCTCAGCTGCGCCTGATTCTTTGTAATCCAGTGGATTGTAGCCACCATTCTCCTCAGTCTATGGAATTCTCCAAGCAAGAATACGGGAGTGGGTTGCCATTTCCTTCTCCAGGGAATCTTCCTGATCCGGGGTTCGAACCTGAGTCTCCCATATTGTAGGCAGATTCATTACCGTATGGCAAAGCATTTTTAAAAGCCAGGTGAGGGAGGGGGGTTTCAGAGTATATGATCAGTTCAAGCACAGTTCTGATTGGTTGGATGATGCACTAACAAGATCGTGTCACGGGGGTCAGCATTATCAATCCTTAAGCTCCCATAGGCCTGGGGGCTACCTGCTCATGGTCACCAAGTAGTTAATTTTTTCCACTGGGTAGGAATTTTAGCATCTGTAAAATGACAGGAAATGTGCATCAGATACTTTTAGGTAGGTACTTAAGGGAGGAGCCACGGCAGAGGATATGGGGGAGGAGGTCTGTCCCCTTAGGGTTCTGCTTGGGTAGAGATTTTGAAATATTTTTGCAATTTCCTTTTCCCTGATGGTGGAGTCTTCTCATTTTGAGGACCATAGAGGACTGTTTCCTCTAACTACTGAAATCTGACTGTTCCTTCAAGGCTCGCTCAACCTCTGTCATGAAGCCTTACTGAATTATTCAAATCTTCCCTGGGACTTCAATGCCAAAAGTAATCTCTACCACTTAAAATCATCCACCAATCATACACCCCTTCCTATTTCAAGTTACTAGTAAACATTCTTGGATGTCAGGCTCCTGAATGCAGGGTTATATGTGTGTAGCTCTAGGTGCCCCATGGCTGCAGAAAAAGAATGTACCCAAAATAAGAATTTATTCAATGTACTGAGTAGTTTGGTTTTTGTGTTTTTCTAGGGATGATCGGATGGTTTTTGTTTCACTGTGATTATACCTATCTTTTCTTGCATATTCCTTCCTATAAATTCTGTAAATTCTGGCCTGGATTTATTTGTTGAATAGTTTGTGAGATAGTGCCGTGGTTCAGAGGGAAGCAGGCTGTGCACATAGGATCTGCAGTTGGTTGCTGCTACTGTTGTTTAGTCGCTTAGTTGTGTCTGACTCTTTGCGACCCCAAAGGATATAGTTATCAGGCTCCTCTGTCAATGGGATTTCCCAGGCAAAAATACTGGAGTGAGTTGCTGTTTTCTTCTCCAGGGGATTTTCCCAACCCAGGGATCGAACCCCAGTGTCCTGCATCTCAGGCTTGGCAGACAGATTCTTTACCACTGAGCCACAAGGGAAGCCCTCTAAAAGTGGACTTTAGCATAACGGTCTGTCCTTAAACAGATAGAGCTGCCGAGTCATAGTTAGGAAAACTGTGACAGAAATTCTCTGTCTGACTAAACTCCAATATGATTTTTGGAAGCGGAAGACTGTCCCTGGGTTCTTCTAGACCCCCGCCCGACCTGGAGCTCCTGCCTCGAAAAGCTTAAGGCCACCAAAACAATTTACCTTTGTTCCAGCTCACACCTGAGGGTAGGCCCCCAGAGCACTTACTAACAAAAACAAACAAACTGACTATAGTCAATTCTTCCTCTGTCCCTTAGAGATATGTATATGTCTCCCCTACAACCAAAGGTGTCTTTTTCAAGGACTTAAAAGCCATTCCTTTGAAATGCAATCATCAGGAAGGATGGGGCCCCTGTCTGCTCTGTGGGAAGACAGAATCTCAACTTCAATAAGTGCTAGCTGGAAGGCACAGCTGGCCTCGAGGCAGCCTTGGCATTGACCTCTTACCCATTTTTTTTTTTTTATATAGTGTTTCACTTCCCTGACTCTGCTTGGATCTCTGCTTATCCCAACTCCACTCTCTCACTCTTCCTTTAAAATCACCAGTCACCTACTCACCAATCCAAGTAGAGCTAAGCTTCCTCTGCAGTCTTTTCTTTTTTTTTTTTTTTATTAAACATTTTTTTTATTAGTTTTGCCAAACAATGACATGATATCACCATGGGTTTACATTTCAACTGCAGGAGTTATCACTATCGAAGATGTTTTTACCACTTTTAACTAGTATCTGGCTTTGTCTTTGACAGGCAGCTGTTGTGCAGCTTGTGGAAAACACTTTGCTGAATTGCTTTGTGTGGTTAATTGTACAATTCACTGAAAGACAGTCCACTTTTTGCCCTCTTTGTATTTCATAGTCTTGCAAATACTGTCTATGATTACCAGTTTTAAATCTGTCCTGTCATTCGGACATGACAAGTCTAGTTAACCTCTCTAGTTACGGATTTGTAGAACTCTGAACTATTGGAGGTAAAAATATTTTCTCTCCCCTTTAGTGATCAGCAGAATTGAGTTATTCTGCATATGGCTTTAAGGTTGGTAAATACTTCCTCATTTAAAAGCCAATTGTTAGTGTTCAAAATATGCAGATTGTTTGTTGCAGTTATGGGCAGTTAGGGTGACTATTTCATGTCTGAGACCCAATAAAAAGCTATTGCTAAATGTGATCAATTGAGATTTGTTCTGCCAACATAAACACATGTATTTCACAATTTTTAGTATGACCCAAGCAGAATCTATCTATATAGTATGTATGTAGGTCTGTATGTTTGAGTGTGTTTTGTTTTCGAGAGGAGGTAAGCAGAATAGAACTTGTTAAGCTTTAAGATTTACCATAATAACAGATGTTATTTATTATTTTCAAACTATGAGTACATTATATACATTTATGTTCATTGTACTTAATCACTACAACAGAAAAGTAGACAGTACTTTTTCAACTTCAAAATGAAGGCAGTGAGAAACAAGAGAGGTTTGTAATAAGGAATTTAAACCTAAATCTGTGTTCTTTCTACTATACCATACTCCCTCCCGACTAATGTATAGTCAGTAGTTTGGAAAGTAAAAGCTTTTTGTTGAACTGTTCTCATAAACTTGCTGGCAGAGTCCACAACACTGCAAAACTGTAAAGGGAAATCCCTGACTTAAACTTAGAAACCAAATAAATAAATAAAGAGCACTTATTGGCTGTTGCTTAACAAATAGAGCCAGAATAATTTCAAAAATAATTTAACTACATTCTATTGAAGAGGGAATTCATAGGGCCTGGACTCCATCTTTGGCCTGTTCATGCTGATCATGCTCGGCCACCTCTCCAATGGATTCTGAACTCTGTCCTTAGTGCCTGTGAAAACGACAATAAAAGGATAAGACCCCCTCTGGACAGGGAAACCTTGAAGATCTTACCCAGGTTACTCATCGCCTAAGAGAAAACATACACTAATGATGACCGTTTAGTCCAGATTTAGAAATCCAGAGGAATGTGGAGAAAGGTGAAAACTTGGCTGTTTTGCACACTTAGAATGAATATGTTGTATACTATTTTTTAATGTTGCAAAGAACTTTCCTAGGAAGTATGTTAAAATTAAACAAAGGAAAAGACAGCTGTGCCAAAGGAAATTGGTGAGAAAATATAATAAAAACAAAAATATCATCCATAAATAGAAGTTAAATATTTAGCTTGTGAAGTTTTGACTCTGTTATAGTCGGTAATTTATTTTCTTCTCAGATATAGTGCTAAAGTACAAATAACTGCCTTTATTTCCAGTGTGTTATTACTTATGTTTGCCTCTGCTGTGGCTTACAACTCTCTGTAGTTAAACTTCACTAACATACTGAGAGAAGTAACAAATGTTCCACCCTTACTAAAACTAGTTTGCCTGTTTGATATAATAAGCTGACCCTGGGGCTTCCCTGGTGATCCGGTGGTTCAGGCTGTGTGCTTCCACTGTAGGAAGTGTGGGTTCAGTCCTTGGTGGAGAAACTAGGGTCCTGCATGCTGCAGTTCAGCCAAAATAATAAATAAGTAAATAGATACATAAATAAAATACTCTTGAAACACATAAGAAACAACTCAATTTTTTAAAAAAAGTTGCCTTACCCAAAGAATTACTAGTCTTATGAATAAAATATATATTATATCAGAGTTCGCCATAACTTTCTAAGGTCAAGTGTGACATAAGCGTTTTTTCAAGTCAGGAACTGAATTTTATATCTCTGAAGGCTTCTAGATGAGACCACTAGATGGGACTTAATTTTAAAGATCATATTAAAATTAGAATCCCTAATAAGAAATCTTTTAGACTTAAACATAATTCAGCACAATTGTGAAATGTCCCATTTTGGGCTTTGTTTTTCATCTGCCATCTTAGGTTCATCATCTGGAACCTTATACATTAAACTGATGAAAAATAGATTGCCCAGAGAAAACATGAACAGAATTTTAATAAGGTGTGTGACATATGTGCCAGTGAAAGTACTCAGTGATGAGTAACCCAAAGGAGTGGTTAGAAGTTTGTTTTGTTTAATCTTTATTGAAAATGTTACAACAGTATTGCTTCTGTTTCATGGTGGTTTCTTTTTGGGGTGGGAGGGCCTGAGGCATGTGGGTTCTTAGCTCCCCAACTAAGAATCTAACCTTCAGCCCCTGCACTGAAAGGTGAAATTTTAACCACTGGACCATCACAGAAATCTTAGAAGTTGTGTTTATATACCATCCTAGGCTAGAAGAAGTAAATGGATTTTAAGGGTTGGGAATTCTGAGTAAGCATGAAGAGGGAATTCATAGGGCCTGGACTCCATCTTAGGCCTGTTCATGCTGATCATGCTCGGCCACCTCCCCAATGGGCTCTGAACTTTGTCCTTAGTGCCTATGGAAATGACAATAAAAGGATAAGGCTCCCTCTGGACAGGGAAACCTTGAAGATCTTATCCAGGTTACTCATCGCCTAAGAGAAAACATTCACTAATCACCCCTGTCTCTGGACAGGCCATAAATTTTTCTGTACCTATTGGAGTGTAACCCTGGGCTTATTGATTATTGGCCAACTATTTAAATGTTTGAACATAACACATGAATGATGAGATTATTGTGATTGTATTTATCCTTCATTTGTTTATGTAAGTCTCAAGAAATTTGGGGTGGTGAGTTTGGACACGTACACATGGGGTATAAAAGATTTTCACAAATGCTGGTCAGGGTCCTTGGCTAAGAGGAGACTCTGCCTTGGGCCTGCAGGTGTAATAAACTGCACTCCACTATCTGCATAGTCCTTCTGAGTGAATTTGTTTCCCGAAACGCATGGCTACAACAAGCACAAGTCATGGGAAGGTGCCCAAGAAAAGTATGGTAAACAAGGATTATTCAGCATTTGTAACGCAGACCCGTCAGAGTCTCCTGGTGAGTTGAGCTGTGTTTTTCCTGGTATAGGAAAGCAGTACACCTTTACAAATGGAAATTTCCTTTACACACAGAAAACTTGTGCCCCATTTTTAGAGCTCTTCCCCAGTTTCATGGTTCTCATTGGCTTTTAGCTGAAAATAAGTGAAAATGTGAAAGTGTTAGTTGTTCAATCACGTCTGACTCTTTGTGACCCCATGGACTGTACACGGCCAGGCTCCTCTGTCCGTGGAATTCTTCAGACAAGAATACTAGAGTGGGTAGACATTCTCTTCTCCAGGGGATCTTCCTGATTGAATGATCGAACCTGGATCTCCTGTGTTATAGGCAGATTCTTTACTGTTGAGCCACCAGGGAAGCCCTGGCTCAAAAAATCTATATGCTACAGAGGCAAATATTGTGGTAGGATATTCTGGTACAGTTCAGTTCAGTTCAGTCACTCAGTTGTGTCCAACTCTTTGCAACCCCATGGACTGCAGCACGCCAGGCCTCCCTATCCATTACCAACTCCCAGAGTTTACTCAAACCCATGTCCATTGAGTCAGTGATGCCATCCATCCATCTCATCCTCTGCCATCCTCCTTTCCTCCTTCCTTTAATCTTTCCCAACATCAGGGTCTTTACTGACTAAACAACAACAACAACAATCTCTTTAAATAATCTAGAAAATCCAATTCATTGTTGTTTTATTTTTTTGTACATAAAGGCAGAGCAGCAGAATGACTGATGAGGGAGTCTTGTATCTATCTGTCAATGTTCTTTATTGCAGGACTCATGGCATCTTGGCTTTGGATGTCTAACTCTGGTGTGAGACAAGAAATATAACTGTACTATTTTTTGTTTCTTATATAATAATAATTTTTTCATTTTACTGTTAATAGAGAGCTTCTGCTTAGTTTCATAGTTCTTCATCAAATGCTTTTTTAATTTCTCATGCTTTATATCTTCTTATTGTATTTTCTAATCAACCTTTAAAGTGAAATCATATCATTCATGGTGAAAAACCCAAAAAGCTGACATAATTTTCACTGCCAAAAAGGTTATTTTTTCAGCCTCGTTTCCCTCCTCCTCCTCTCTCTGCCACCCTCTCTCCATTCTTCTTCTGCTCACTTCTTTCCTTCCTTGTTTCTTTCCTTTCCCCATCTCGACTTGAATACATTTCAAATACATTGAACGTTAATGTCTTCTGGACTTTTGATTCTGTCCCCTCCCTCCCCCAAGGAATCTAGTTTCATCTTGAAGACTTCTCCCAGTTGTCCTGTTTCTCATTGTTCTCTTATTCAGCACATGTTATAACTAAAGAAGTCAGGATTAGCATTGTATGTGATATAAATTAGCTAGGTCCTCTAACTTGATTACTTAAAATATTCTCAATTATCTCTGCTCTTGACATTTTTCCCTCCTGCCCTTGACCCTATTTTACTTTTCTTGTCCTATGAAGTTGTATATAAACATATTTTAAAGAGGACAACTTTATTTTTAAACTTTATCATTGGTGTGGTTTCTCAAACATGGAAACAAGCCCTGATCTAAAAGCCCTAGCTGGGCAGTGTGTGGACTCTTTGCTACCCCATGGACTGCAGTGTGTCGGGCTTCCCTGTCCTTAGCTATCTCCTGGATCTTGCTCACACTCATGTTCATTGAGTCAGTGATGCTATCCAATCATTTCATCCTCTGCTGCCCCTTTCTCCTCCTGCCTTCAATCTTTCCCAGCATCAGGGTCTTTTCCAATGAGTCAACTCTTCTCGTCAGATGGCCAAAATATTGGAACTTCAGCATCAGTCCTTCTAATGCATATTCAGGGTTGACTCCTTTAGGACTGCCTGATTTGATCTCCCTGCAATCCAAAGGGACTCCCAAGAGTCTTCTCCAGCACCTCAGTCCCAATCTCCCAATTCAATCCATCCCCCTCTCATTTTCTAGCTTTCTTATTTCTTCTCTCTCCACCTTTGCAGAATAATATGATTTGTTTACAGTGTGTTATATAAAGCTTCTTCTTTTTTTTACGTCTTCTTCACATATATATATTCTTCTTTTTCTTTTTCCAATACTTATTTTTGGATTTTATTTAGTGGGATATATTTGACTTTATGCTTTCAGATTTCATATAAATGCAGTCTTATAAACCACAAAGGAATAATTATTAATTATATGAAATGGCTATGCAGGAGAGAAATACTTAGATACCCACGTGGAGCTTTTAAGGACCTTCAACATCTAATCTACACCACTTTGTCATCTTTTTATCAGTTCTCTTACAGAGAAATTTACTGTAAATTTGAGGATATGGATAAATACAAACAGAAGATAGAGATTAACCTAACTCAGGTTGACTAAGAAAAAGAAGGGGTACTTGAATTGGTCTTTAAAGGATGACTGAAATTTCAGTAATTCCAAGTTGATTAGTACTATCCCAGGTATTATGAGTAAATTTTGTATGATGTTTTGTCAAGACATCAAGTTTCCTGGTATGATCTGGTTTCAGAGAAGTTGTAAAGGTTGGGTAAAGAGAAACATTTATTGCTTTGGGTTGGTCATAAAGAGCCTTGAAAACATGCTCAGATGTTAAGACATTATTCCATTGTCTCCAGAAAAATCATCAAATATCTAGAATGAGGAGAACGATAAGATTAAATCTGTACTTTGGAAAAAAAATGCTCTTTTCTTAAGCCCTAGCTGCCTCTAAAAGACCATGCAATTTATTTATTTATTTAGACCATGGTCTAAAAGACCATGTACTGTGTTTATTTTCTGTTTTTTAGTCTGAACAAAAAATTTTTTGTCTGAGGTTTAAATATGCTTCCAAAAAGCTAGTATATGCATGGTTCAGAGAAGATACTCAGGAAATATTTGGTAAATGAGAGAATGGATACACACTTTGGGAAGTTAATTCTGGTGATAAGGTGAAGGGCACGCACATACACATTGTCGGGTGATCCTGATTTTATTCAGTCTCCAGCTTACTCACTCTTCAACTCACATCCTGCATTTCCTTCTTGCTAATCCTCTCCATTTTACTCATAGGAAGATTTTCAATGGCCCAACCCTGCCCTTCACCTGCCTGACTCTCACCGGTGAGAAGGAATAGCTTGAACCTCATACACCTGGGTGCATACTTTTTTATTTTTTTGCCTTCTTAGGGCAATTACTTTACCTTTGTGTAAAATGTGCACAGAAATACTACCTCATAGAATTTCTATGAGGCTAAAATAAGAAGTCTCATAAAACTCCTAGGAGAGTATCCAGCAAATTATATTATTGTTGTTTGGTCACTAAGTCACATTTTGTGGTCCCTTGGACTGTAGCTCCTCTGTCCATGGGATTTCCCAGGCAAGAATACTGGAGTGGGTCGCCATTTCCTCCTCCAGGAGATCTTCCTGGCATGTTATAGATGCTCACTAAATGTTGGTTTCCTTAACTTTCCATCCTTCAAGGACTCAAGTTTCTAGCAGATCCTTAAAGTCTTTTCTGACCATCAGAGATCACAGCAACTGTTGTCACTTTTGAAGTATTTAATACATCCTTCATCACACCCTCTGAGATGATGTTGTCACTTGATTAGCATCTGGACTCTTTTTGATGCAGAGCCCAACACACCTATGTATTCTAGCTCTTTCTGAATATGTGTATGTTAAGTCACTTCATTCCTGTTTGACTCTTTGAGATCCTATGGACCGTAACTAGCCAGGCCTCTCTGTCCATGGGATTCTCCAGGCGATAACACTGGAGTGGGTTGCCATTTCCTTTTCCAGGGAATTTTCCTGACCCAGGGATCAAATCGTTGTCTCTTATGTTTCCTGTATTGGCAGGCAGGTTCTTTACTACTAGTGCTGGGGAAGCCAGGTAGAGAACAGAAGTAACTCAGCTTCTGAATGTACACAGATTCAAAGTGTTACCACATCTGATCTTTTGTTTTTGGTTATCAGACTGGAACAACTAGCACATAACCTTATGCACATTGAATGCCTGTATGTGTTGTGTTTGCCTGCATTGCACTAGTGATATTAGTGAAAGTCATTCAGTTGTGTCCAACTCTTGGCAACCTCATGGACAATACAGTTCATGGAATTCTCCAGGCCAGAATACTGGAGTAGACAGCCATTCCCTTCTCCACGGGATCTTCCCAACCCAGGGATCAAACCCAGGTCTCCTGCATTGAGGCAGATTCTTTACCAGCTGAGCCACAAGGGAAGCCCAATAATACTGGAGTGGGTAGCCTTCTCTTCTCCAGGGGATCTTCCTGACCCAGGAATGAAACCAGGGTCTCCGGCATTACAGGTGGATTCTTTACCGACTGAGTTATCAGGGAAACCCTGCATTGCACTACTTTATATTTAATCTTCCTAATATTTGTTCTTCCAGTATTATCAGTTCAGTTCAGTTCAGTTAAGTCACTCAGTCATGTCTGACTCTCTGCAGCCCAATGAATTGCAGCACGCCAGGCCACCCTGTCCATCAGCAACTCCCAGAGTCTACATAAACCCATGTCCATCGAGTCGGTGATGCCATCCAACCATCTCATCCTCTGTCATCCCCTTCTCCTCCTGCCCTCAGTCTTTCCCAGCATCAGGGTCTTTTCCAATGAGTCAACTCTTCACATCAGGTGGGCAAAGTATTGGAGTTTCAGCTTCAACATCAATCCTTCCAATGAACACCCAGGACTGATCTCCTTTAGGATGGACTGGTTGGATCTTGCAGTCCAAGGGACTCTCAAGAGTCTTCTCCAACACCACAGTTCAAAAGCATCAGTTCTTCGGTGCTCAGCTTTCTTCACCGTCTAACGCTCACATCCATACATGACCAATGGAAAAGCTATAGCCTTGACTAGAGAGACCTTTGTTAGCAAAGTAATGTCTCTGCTTTTCAATATGCTATCTTGGTTGGTCATAACTTTCCTTCCAAGGAGTAAGCGTCTTTTAATTTCATGGCTGTAATCACCATCTGCAGTGATCTTGGAGCCCCCCAGAACAAATTCTGACACTGTTTCCACTGTTTCCCCATCTATTTCCCATGAAGTGATGGGATAAGATGCTATGAATTAGCTTTCTGAATGTTGAGCTTTAAGCCAACTTTTTCACTCTCCTCTTTCACTTTCATCAAGAGGCCTTTTAGTTCCTTTTCACTTTCTGCCATAAGGGTGGTGTCATCTGCATATATGAGATTATTGATATTTCTCCAGGAAATCTTGATTCCAGCGTATTTTTCCTCCAGCCCAGCGTTTCTCATGAAGTTTTCTGCATATAAATTAAATAAGCAGGGTGACCATATACAGTCTTGACGTACTCCTTTCCATATTTGGAACCAGTCTGTTGTTCCATGTCCAGTTCTAACTGTTGCTTCCTGACCTGCAAACAGGTTTCTCAAGAGACAGATCAGATGGTCTGGTAGTCCCATCTCTTTCAGAATTTTCCACAGTTTATTGTGATCCACACAGTCAAAGGCTTTGGCACAGTCAATAAAGCAGAAATAGATATTTTTCTAGAACTCTCTTGCTTTTTTGATGATCCTGAGGATGTTGGCAATTTAATCTCTGGTTCCTCTGCCTTTCTAAAACCAGCTTGAATATCTGGAAGTTCATGGTTCACATATTGCTGAAGCCTGGTTTGGAGAATTTTGAGCAGTACTTTACTAGTGTGTGAGATGAGTGCAATTGTGTAGTAGTTGGATCATGTTTTGGCATTGCCTTTCTTTGGCATTAGAATGAAAACTGGCCTTTTCCAGTCCTGTAGCCACTACTGAGTTTTCCAAATTTGCTGGCATATTGAGTGCAACACTTTCACAGCATCATCTTTTAGGATTTGAAATAGCTCAACTGGAATTCCATCATCTCCACTAGCTTTGTTCATAGTGATACTTTCTAAGTATCAGGAATGTGTGACTCTAGGTGAGTGATCACACCATTGTGATTACACCATTGGGTCTTGAAGATCTTTTTTTGTACAATTCTTCTGTGTATTCTTGCCACCTCCTCTTAACATCTTCTGCTTCTGTCAGGTCCATACCATTTCTGTTCATCATCGAGCCCATCTTTGCATGAAATATTCCCTTGGTATCTCTAATTTTCTTGAAGAGATCTCTAGTCTTTCCCATTTTGTTGTTTTCCTCTAATTCTTTGCATTGATCGCTGAGGAAGACTTTCTTATCTTTCCTTGCTATTCTCTGGAACACTGCATTCAGATGGGAATAGCTTTCCATTTTGCCTTTGCTTTTTGCTTCTTTTCTTTTTACAGCTCTTTGTAAGGCCTCCTCAGACAGCCATTTTGCTTTTTTGCATTTCTTTTCCATGGGGATGGTCTTAATTCCTGTCTCCTGTACAATGTCATGAACCTCCATGCATAGTTCATCAGGCACTCTGTCTATCAGATCTAGTCCCTTAAATCTATTTCTCACTTCCACTCTATGATTGTAAGAGATTTGACTTAGGTCATACCTGAATGGTCTAGTTGTTTTCCCTACTTTCTTCAATTTAAGTCTGAATTTGGCAACAAGGAGTTCATGATCTGAGCCACAGTCAGCTCCCCGTCTTGTTTTTGCTGACTGTATAGAGCTTCTCTGTCGTTGGCTGCAAAGAATATAATCAATCTGATTTTTGCGTTGACCATCTGGTGATGTCCATGTGTAGAGTCTTCTCTTGTGTTGTTGGAAGAGGGTGTTTTTCTTTTATTTATTTATTTATTTATTTATTTATTTTTTATTGTTTTTGCCATACAATGTCATGATATCACCATGGGTTTACATATGCTTCCCCTCCAGAACCCCCCTCCCTCCTCCCTCCCCCCCGGGAAATCTCGCTGCACCAGCCCCTAGCATCAATCCTGGGCTGGCAATTGATTAGACATATGATAATTAACTTGCTTCGATGCCCTTCTCCCATATCATCCCACCCTTACCCTCATCCACAAAGTCCATGAGTCTATTCTATACATCTGCGTTCCTTTTGCTGTCTTGCATGTTGGGTGTTTTTCTATGGCCAGTGCGTTCTCATGACAAAATTCTATTAGCCTTGCCCTGCTTCATTCTGTACTCCAAGGCCAAATATGCCTGTTACTCCAGGTGTTTCTTGACTTCCTAGTTTTGCATTCCAGTCCCCTATAATGAAAAAGATATCGTTTTTTGGGTGTTAGTTCTAAAAGATCTTGTATGTCTTCATAGAACTGTTCAACTTCAGCTTCTTCAGCATTACTGTTTGTGGCATAGGCTTGGGTTACTGTGATATTAAATGGTTTTCCATGGAAATGAGCAGAGATCATTCTGTCGTTTTTGAGACTGCATCCAAGTACTGCATTTCAGACTCTTTTTTTGACCATGATGGCTACTCCATTTCTTCTCAGGATTTCCTGCCCACAGTAGTAGATATAATGGTCATCTGAGTTAAATTCACCCATTCCAGTCCATCTTAGTTTGCTGATTCCTAGAATGTCAGTGTTCTCTCTTGCCATCTCCTGTTTGACCACTTCCAATTTGCCTTGATTCATGGACCTAATATTCCAGGTTCCTTTGCAATATTGCTCTTTACAGCATCAGACCTTGCTTCTATCACCAGTCACATCCATAGCTGGGTATTGTTTTTGCTTTGGCTCCATCCCTTCATTCTTTCTGGAGTTATTTCTCCACTGATCTCCAGTAGCATATTGGGCACCTACTAACCTGGGGAGTTCCTCTTTCAGTGTCCTGTCTTTTTGCCTTTTCATACTGTTCATGGGGTTCTCAAGGCAAGAATACTGAAGTGGTTTGCCATTCCCTTCTCCAGTGGGCCACATTCTTTCAGACCTCTCCACAGGTTGACCAAAAATTTAATTGTGATTTTTTCATAACATCTTACAGAAAAACTCAAATGAAACTTTTGGCCAACCCAGAATTTGCTGAGAGCCTACCATCTAGGTAGTGGAGATAAAATATTTTCTCTACCTCATGAAATTTGCAATACCATAGAATAATTTTTTTTTAGCAACTTACTCTTATTACTAATGTAACTGCTTTAACTATTTGCAAAAAATTGTCTGGAGAGCACACTATGAAATTTCAATAATTTCAATAAACCCTGCTGGGATTTTATCTGAAGGATTGTGTTCTTATCAGTTTTTCTTGCTTCTACTTGCTGCACGTGCTATGTAGATTTCAGGTCTTCTGGGCTATTATATCAGTATTCAGTGATACTGGTTTTGCAGTCTCATTGTTGTTCAGTCATTTAGCTGTTGCTGACTTTTTGTGACCCCATAGACTGCAGCACAACAGGTTTCCCTGTCCCTCACCATCTCCTGTAGCTTGCTCAAACTCATGACCATGCAGTCAGTGATGCCATCCAACCATTTTGTCCCCCGTCATCCTTTCTCTTCCTGCCTTCAATCTTTCCCAGCATCAGAGTCTTTTCCAATGAGTTAGCTCTTTGCATCAGGTGGCCAAAGTATTGGAGCTTTAGTTTCAACATTCTCCTTCCAATGAATATTCAGGGTTGATTTTCTTTAACATTGACGGGTTTGATCAGTCCAAGGGACTCTCAAGAGTCTTCTCCAACACCACAGTTCGAAAGTATCAGTTCTTTGGTGCTCAACCCTCTTTATGAGTGTGAGATTATTTTGGCTTTTATTAATCAAGTCTTAAAATTATTTAAATAAGAGTATTAGATCTAATTCTGTTAGAGGTGAGCTGCTCTTCTTATTCTAGATGCTAAGTTAACACATATGTTGCTTTTTTAGTGTGTTTATATTATTTGAATTTATGCATATACATTTATACTATATGTTTATAATTTGCTATTTCTTCATTAAATTATGAGCTACTTGAGAACAAGTACTCTATTACTCATTTTATAAATCATTATAGCTTTCTGCGTGATGTCACATTTAAAGTAGATGGTCATTTCCTCTTAGAAGCTGTTGATAATGAAAGATGACAGAACATTTATTTTTATCTTACTTGAAAACTCATATTTTAGTTCTGTACTTGGATAAGGAACTTGAAGATGGGTATGACTGTTTATTCTAAAATTTTTATTTCTCAATGTTTATTTGGAATTTAAAATCTTAAGATCACAATTCCCATTTATTACATTGTATTTCTGTGCAATAAATATATTGAGTTTCTATATATATTTGATCAGAGAACCAATCAAAATTGTTTTAAATTTAGATTATAATAAAGGAGAATAATTATCTAACTTTTAGTACAAGGAGAAATATTCATTTCTGTTCTTTTAACCAGGTTTTAACACAAACAAGCTGTGTTTTGAAAAATATTATTATATAGTAGTATTAATAGCTCAATTTTCTTCAGTTACCTTTAAGTAAATCCAAGCTAGAGAAATACTCTGATACTTGAATGGTACTTTTAAAGCAAGTGCAATAAAAATCTCCAAAAAAGAGTAATGATTAGATGTTTTTAATGATGATGGTGTATACATTTTCTGACATTTGGCATAAATATATGTTGTTCTATGAGGAATTTAATGCAAAATCATATATGAAGACCTTTTTTAAAAATCAAACACTTATTTAAATAGTTAGAAAAAAGTTGTCTTAAAAATAAGTTCTGTTACATGACTTCCCCAAATTATATATATATATATATATATATGTATGTGTATGCCTTGTGTGTATATATGTACCTATGGGCATATCTGTATATCTACATGTATTTCTTTTGTGAGCTGGTCTATGGTTTTTGCCCAATCTTGAAACAAGTTCCAGAACCTCTGCCTTAGATGAAGCTGCAAAAGTTGCAAAGATGAAGAAATGTTCAAAATCAATATTCAACATCTGTGTGAAGAGATTGAGATGGTTAATTGAAAAGAAAAAAATTAATGGATTAGCAAAGCTGGTGAAAGTAGACCAGATATTTTAGATATTCAGTTATTATGCCCTTGATTTTCTATTTTGTTTGGAAAAGAAGAAAAGTACAGGACCATAGGAAAGAGAAGCCATGTGAAACAGAAATCATTAAGCTTATGTGAAAAAAAGCCTTTCTTATAAAATGGATTTCTGTTCAATCCAGCCATAACAGAGAATTTTAGGGCAGCAAAACATTTTTAACAGCAGTAATGGATAAAATTTGACAGACCTCTTTACAATGAGAAGCTGAAAATACTTTTTTTATGCTATTAAAGAATATAAAACATTTTATCAAAATTAAACATTCTAAGTCCTATTTTCCACCTCTCAAGAAAATGTCTACTATGATTTCTCAGGCAGTTCTAATCAGGTGGGTCTGCTTGGCCACCTTTGTGCCTTCATCGCTTTAATTTCAAGAACCCTTTACTGAGTGCGAATTGTTTATCAAGCATTAATTAGATTCTAGTGCTACAAAGGTAGCAAATAACTTCTGCCTTCAGGGAGATCAGTGCAGGGCAGACAGAGGAGAAAACACAATTACATTGCATTGCTCTCAGTGTGAGAAAGGGATATTGAAGATAATTTCAGGGGTCTGGGAACCAATAAGAGAGAAATTCAGTCCCCAGAGGGAGGATGCTGTGAAGGTAGTGGCTGTGCCATGAGCAGGGGCAGACTCTGGTAGGTGATGATGCCTGAGATGAATTTAAGGAATTAGAACACCTGGCCAGTTCAGAAAGGGAGCAAACTTTCAGGAAATGGAAAAATATACAACTACAAGGTGGCATGAAGTATATGCAAAATTTAAACATGGTAAGAATGACCAGGGCATAGGACATGGATACTGCAACAGCTCACTGGAGTTGGAGAACTGGGAAAGTTGGACCACAATCTACCTGTTATTCTGCTGAAAAATTGTGTTTATGACATTTTTCACAGTCCTAAGTGTGGCATCCAACCCTCACAGCCTCTCTCTCAGTGTCATGTCCCCGTTCATCAGTGGGACCCCTCTCATCCTCATCTTTCTGCTTCCTCCCATTGGTACCTGAGGGGCATTCCTAGTGGCTCAGAAGGTAAAGAATTTGCCTGCAATGCAGGAGACCTGGGTTCGATCCTTGGGTTGGGGAAGTCCCTTGGAGAAGGGAATGGCAACCCACTCCAATATTCTTGCCTGGAGAATTCCATAGACAGAGGAGTCTGGCTGGCTACAGTCCATGGGGTCACAAAGAGTTGGACACAACTGATTGACTAACACTGTTGGTTATCCATTTTAAATATAGCAGTGTGTACGTGTCCACCTCAAACTCTGTAATTATCTCTATATCCCATCCTTCCTCTTTGTTATTCCCCATCCTTCCTCCTTGAAAACCCTAAGTTCTTCTCTAAGTCTGTGAGTCTGTTTCACATTTGTAAATAAGTTCATCTGTATCATTTCTTTTTAGATTCCACATATAAGTGATATTATATGATATTTCTCTGTCTGACTTACTTCATTTAGTATGATCATCTCTAGGTCCATCCATGTTGCTGCAAATAGTATTAATTTCATTCTTTCTAATGGCTGAGTAATATTCCATGGTACATATGTACCACATAGTCTTTATCCACTCATCTGTTGATGGACATTTAGGTTGCTTAGGAATCTCAATAGTCAATTTGCTAAGATACTGGGCTTTGTTGTATTTGGAAGATATTAAACTGTTTGGAGAATGCTTCTTTTTTTAATATTTAATCAATTTATTTATTTGGCTGAGTCAGGTCTTAGTTGCAGCATGCAGGAGCCTCATTGTGGTCTATGGACTGTCTAGTTGTAAGCAGATGGGCTCCAGAGTGCTCGAGCTCAGTAATTGTGGTATGTGGGCTTAGTTGCTCTGAGGCTTGTGGGATCTTAGCTCCCTGCCTGGGAATTGAGCCTGCTTTCTCTGCTTTGCAAGGTGGATTCTTAACCACTGGACCACCAAGGAAGTCTCTGGAAAATACTTCTTTCATCAAAGTTTTTTATTTAAGTCTGTAAGCTTATGGAGATCTCCAAAATCTTAAATCTCAATGTCTCAATAATGACAACACTTACTTTACATTTCATTCTTTGCCACCAATGCTAAATCACCTTGGGGCAATATCGTGCCTTTGGCAGAACAGAGATGAGATGAGTAGAAGGAAATGTAAAGAAGGAAAAGCATGTTCATCCCATCCTGTACCTCTTACCAAGCTCTGCTGACGAGGCTGTGGTGCTGGGAGGAAGGGCACAAGGTTCCAGGGTCTTGATCTTTTGATAATAGAGGTGGAAGTTCATGAGGGAAGCACAGAATGGAACTATATCAGGAAATACTTCAAAACCAGAAAGGGCTTGGGGCTGTTCCCATAAAGCAGAGCAAGAAAATCAATCATGAAAAGGAAACTTTAAATTCAGTTGAGAAGCTAAGGAAGAACAATGTCACAGCAGAATTACTAAAGACACCCACAACTTCCCTGAATATTTTAGCTTCCTTTACAATCAATCAATGATATTACTCATTTGTTTCTCTGTGTTTCATCAGAGGAAAGACTTATGGGAGAAAATAATTAGATGGTACGGTACTCCCTGGGCTTCCCTGGTGGCTCAGATGCTAAAAAGTCTGCCTGCAGTGTGGGAGACCTGGGTTCAATCCCTGGGTTGGGAAGATCCCCTGGAGAAGGAAATGACAACCCCCTGCAGTATTCTTGCTTGGAAAATCCCACAGATGGAGGAGCCTGGCAGGCTACATGGGTTCTCAAAGAGTCAGACATGACTGAGCGACTTCATTATATATATATGGTATTGCTTAAGGATGGTAGGACAAAAGGTATACATTGCTAGTTGGGATGATATTTCTTCTCGTATTTATATAAGGAAAGCACATTGAGAAAATTTAGATTAGGTCTTGATCATAACAAAGGCTTCCCTGGTGGCTCAGATGATAAGGAATCTGTCTGCAATGCAAGAGACCTAGCTTCAGTCCCTGGGTTGGGATGATCCCCTGGAGAAAGGAATGGCTACCTACTCTAGTGTTCTTGCCTGGAGAATTCCATGGACAGAGGAGCCTGGTGGGCCACAGTTCACGGGATTGCAAAGAGTCTGAGCTACTAACACCAAACACTAATAATAAGTATATGCTATAGAATGAAAGCAAAACAAATTCTGTGTCTTGGACTTTTGAGCCTAAAAGCCTATGTTGAAATTTAAAATCAAAAGTCAAAAAATTAATCCATGGGGAGAAGCTATAATGATGAATACCACAATGATTGTGTTGAAAGCTTTCATTTGAATTCAAATCACCTGGGATTTTGTTAAAGTGTGGGTTCTGGTTTGATAGGTGTGGGCAGGGCTTGAGCTTCTGCATTTCTCATAAGCTGATGGCCTTAGTCATAGATGACTTTTGAACCAGATGCTGAAGAAAAGCTCTTAGAGAGACTTAATTGGCCTACCTGGGTGTCAAAATTGTCGTGGGTGTCTTTGGACTTGCATTTTTCCAAATGCATTTTAGAATTAGCTTATGTAGTGAAGGTGGCAGAAAATGCTATCCTAAAATATGCCACTTGGAATCAGGATTATTTTGAGCTAAAGGCACTTGAAAAACAGCAGTGACCAAAGATAGCTCCCCTTCTTTCTGCCTGAAACTGGGAGCTAAAACTCTGATATGAGGTTTGGCTTCTCTGTAACAGGAGAAAAGATACATTCTTATCGCCAGAGAAGCTGAATTGAGCCCGAGAAAAATCTGTGCAAATAGACTTTGAAACATAATTCTTATCTTTCATTAACCTCCCTATACATTTTAGCTACTTTTTTTTTGGCTACTATTCTTTGTTTAATCTAATATATAATTTGGGTCTTGCTGCTCCTTCTTTGGGTCTTTGTTTTCTTATGGGGCTGTGATGTACATGGAAATATCTGTATATTAATACTTTTCTCCTGTGAATTTGTCTTCTGAGGCCCAGTATAAGACTCTAAGAGGGTCCAGGGAAAGTTTTTCACCCTCTTACAGTAGCTTCGTGAATAATCCCCTGAATATTTGGATTGGAGTTACATTTGATTTGTAGATATAGTGAGGAGAAATTAAAATATATATAACATTAAATCTTCCCCCTCTCTTAATGTCTTTCTTGAATTATCCAAATTTTATTTATGTCCATCTGTGAGATTTTATAATTTTTATGTATCGCAGTTTTACATTTCTTTTAATAATTTTTTCCACTAGAAACACCATGTTTGCTGCTTCTATCACAAGTAGAATCTTTTTATATTATTGCATTTTCTAATGCGTTACTGGTGATGTGTAAAACACCACCCACTTCTTCATGTTGATCTTTTCCTCAGAATTCATGCAAAACCCTTTAGTTTGTTCTAACAGGTGGCTTATATATTTTTTCAAAATTTTTCTATGAAAGCAAGTTTTACAGTTGACAGTTCTGTCTCTTCCTTTCTTCTCTCCTACCCTTTATTTTTTTAAGTAAAGAACTTCTTTCTTTAATCAGTGAGGAATTCCAATTTGACGTTGATTTTTGTTGATATAATCACAATATTGTTGCCTATTCTTCTCTTAATGGGTGACATAGCTATTAGTTCCTAGAAAAATCAAAATTATTTTATACCCCAAGAAATTTTAACCTACCATTTCCACTGCCAAGGATGCTGTTTTGTTTATATTCTTCCCAATTATTTCTTTTGGGTCATTCATGCCAAAGCTAAAATCTTACCTATGAATAATTCATGACTCTTTCATGAATAATGATACAGGAACATGACAAGAGCTAAGTGTCTTAATCAATTGAGGGGCCATGTATTGGCCTCGACCTGAAAGGCTCAGAGGTGACTGTGGCTTTAGTCACAACCAGCATTAATACTGAAGATTTCCTCTTTTTCTCTTTCATTTCTTAAACAAATTAGTTTGGGGTTGTAAACATAACCGCAGCCTGCTTTTTACAAGTTTACCAACTCCACGAGATGAGAACTTTTTGTTTGTTAAGGTCTCTGATTCTGATTGCCCTCTTTGGAATTAGGTGCTCATCCCCAAGCCAATGACTGTTACAGGGGAAGAGATCCCATCCTATCTCCACGGTAGGTGGAACAGGCACCTTGGCAAATGGTCTGTCCAGAATTTTTCAGCACCAAGAATAAATAGCTCACAAATCAGTCTAGAAAGACCAAAATGTCTGAGGTCCACTAAACTTGATCAGAGGTATCTTTCCTGACACCAGCTCATCCTTTAATTCTTTCCCTAAGCAACCCCTGAATCTGGAAGATCCCCTGGAGAAGAGAATGACTAATCTGGTATTCTTGCCTGGAGAATCCCATGGTCAGAGGAGCCTAGTGGGCTACAGACCATGGGGTCACAAAGAGTTGGACACCTCTGAGCGACTAACACTTTCACTTGCCCTAAGCCCTTTATGACCTATATATCACTGATCCTGACTTGAAATTTCAATTTAGGCATATATCCTGAATTAGAATGTAAGCTCCATGACAAAAGGGACATGGAGTTCCTTGTATCTCCAGGGTATACACTGATGGCTGCTATATGGGAGGAATTCAATAAATCTTTTGATAAAAAGAATGACTTAACTATAAATAATAAGAATCCATAATTGAGAAGAATAACCTAATTCTGAAATGACTCAATATTTTAGTTTTCTTCATTTTTTTTTTAAGTTGATAACCAAGAGTAAGTAGAACATTAGCTTTTGGGTTCTCTTTTGAAAGACAATCTGTGGACAGTTAGAGGTCTACTCTGGGCCTAGGAGAGTTATGACTGTCACCATGAACTTGAATAAATGAAAGGCTGATCTACTTGCACAATCTTTAAGTTTTCTTATTTTCATAACTACATCTTGCTTTAAACACATATACTTAAATATATGTGTTTAAGAATATGTGTTCTTGCTGTTATCTTCAGTATGCTAACTTCTCTAAAAGCCTTCATTGTCATGTCTATAAAAATGGAGTCTTAATGCCCACTTCACAGAACATTATGAAGATTAAATGAGACAATGTATTTTTAAAAACTAAGTGCAATACTTTGCAATAGTGGGATTTTTTGAAAATGATCATTCTTGTTGCAATTGTTTCTTGCCTTTTGATATAGAGTGTGTTTGAGGGGTATAATTCATTTCAATCATAATAGAGGTGGCTGGTTTCCCATATAAACCATCTTTGATATATAATCTTTGGCAAGTATAATGCTTATATGTATAGCATTTCTGGTATAATCTTCTGTGTTTAGGTTAACAGCTTCTTTCATATGGCAATTTTAGTATATGTGCTGCCAAAGTGAGCACTAAGGATCATATTGCAGAGGACACAGTGACTAAGCAGAAAAGGGAAAAAAGAGTTGGGGTTATTTTATTCTAAGATCTCAGTGCTCAATGGCAGGCATTCAGGCCTCGGGAATTTGGATGTTCACATGGGTGGTGGAGGACAGGATACTAGGAACTGAATTTCCATTTCCCATTCATTATCCAAACGTCATTCCTTTCATCTGGCTTATAAAATGTTTTCTAGGGATATTAAATGGGTTTATCATTAACAAATCAACATATTGAATGAGTTCATCATTAAAGATATTGGCATCATCTAAAACATGCCAGGTGAAACAACAAACAAAAACAAGGGTAAATTGTTCCAAGTAGCAACAATAGTCTGAGCTGCCTGAACCCACTTAATGGACTGCTTCATTTTGGAAGGTCCATTTAGTCACCTGAGCCAGAAACATTCTTGCTCCCAGATTTACCACTTAGCTTTGCCCTTCTAGAACTTTCCAAGTGAAGACATAAAAGTAAGCTGGAAAGGGAGCTCATCCAGTGGAAAGTCATGGGATATCAATTTTACAGGGAGACCTTCCTGGATGTGAAAGCCCTCCAGGAAGGTGAAAAATACTGGAACCAAAAGCTAGAGAGGCAAACAGTATTGAAGACCTAGCTTCAAAGCAAAGATCTGCAGGACAATGCAGGCAATCAGAGAAGCAGGTTAAGATGTTCCAGTCTATTCCTCGAAACAGATTTTGTTGTTTTCCCAGGTGGACCAGTGGTAAAGAATCTGCCTGTCAATGCAGGAGACAAGGGGTCTATCCCTGGGTTGGGAAGATCCTCTGGAGGAGGAAATGGCAACACACTCCAGTATTTTTGACTGGAAAATCCCATGGACAGAGGACCCTGGGAGTCTACAGTCCATGGGGTCACAAAGAATAGGGCGTAACTGAGTATGCGCGCGCGCACACACACACACACACACACACACACACACACAAAGTGTGCATTATAAGGATGACAGAGACACTTATGCCAGCAGGAAGCAAATAAAGTAAGTCAGACTGAAACATATAGGGGCTATCAGTCATTAAGATCTGTCACTGGTGCTATGCACCTGTTGTCTGATTTTCCAAAGTTTGTGGATTTCCTATTTTTCTTTTTATCTTTATTTATCTCTAGCCACTTGGCTGCTTTCCTACTGCATAAGAGTTTGATGTATCTTCATCAGAAATTTTATATTTTCTCCTGGTCTTTTCTTGTTCATTCACTTTATTGCCTACTTTTCAGTTTAGTGATTTTTCTCATTTTCTTTTATTTCCATGCTTATCCAGATGTGGGTTTCCTCTTCATTGTGACCTTTGATGCCAGTTTCAGCCTGTTGAGTTTTGCCCATGTGATGACTCATTTCCTGGATCATGGGACGAGGATAGGTGGATTTTTCAGACCCTGCAGTGGGCAGCCGGAAGGACTTGGGAAGTAGTGTGCATTGTCCCTGGGGTGGATGAAGAGGGAGAAGCTTCTACTAAAGGGGGAAAGTAACTGCTTTCCAAAACCTTTGGCTCTTACATACTTTTATCCAAATCCACCCTGGCTGATCATAATTTGTTTGAATTCATGCACTATCCTCCTAAGTGGCCTTTCTGTCACCACTCTCTGTAACTCATCTAGCACAAAGAAGCCTGATGGTTTTTCTTGAAACAAAGCAAGCGTGATTCTCCTCCAATAACACGTTTTTCTTGCTTTCCATTATCTAAGAGAAAACCCTCTTATCTCTACGAAATCCAAGCTTGACTATCAGGATCGTCACAGTTTTACCCCAACACCATCTTTCTAACCTGTGAAAGTGAAAGTCGCTCAGTCGTCTCCCACTGTTTGCGACCCATTGAGTGTATAGTCCGTGGGATTCTCCAGGCCAGAATACTGGAGTGGGTAGCTTTTCCCTTCATTAGGGGATTTTCCCAACTCAGGGATCAAACCCAGGTCTCCTGCACTGCAGGCAGATTCTGTACCAACTGAACTATCAGCATAGCCTTCCAACCTGAAATCTCACCAAATCCATCACTCTTCTTTCCACTCCATGGACTCCAGGCCACTTGTGCTAGTTTATGGTTTTTCAAAAACACATATGTCCCCTAAACCCAGGATAGCTTTCTCCTATTTGCTCACTTAATCTTTTTTCCCCTTATGTTTATTTACTGATTGATTTTTGGCTTCTCTGGGTCTTCATTGTTGCTCTCAGGCTTCCTTTAGTTGTGGAGAGCAGGGGCTACTCTTTTGCTGTAAAGTACAGGCTCTAGAAGTGTGAGCCTCAATAGTAGTGGGGCAGAGGCTTAGTTGTTCTGTGGCATGTGGGATCTTCCTGGATCAGGGATTTTGAGCTGATGTCTCCTGCATTGGCAGGTGGATTCTTAACCACTGGACCACCAGGGAAGTCCTTCACGTCATCTTTTAAAGCTCAAAGATCACCTCTTCTTCCCACACTAACTATTTGAAACGCTGGTTCACATTTAATGTGTTTTCTTCATACCCTCTCTCTCACCCTCTTATCCTCCTTTTCATCCTTCTCTTTCTTTCCATTTCCTTCTTTCAACTGTTGACAAAAATAATCAATCTATAATTGATTATAATAGGCATAGATAAGAGTTTCATTTGAGTCAATCTGAGGACTATAATTTGTAAGACAGCCTCTCAGATGACTCTGAGGAACTGCTCTGGAGAAGCATGGTTTTCAGCACAGTTTTAGATCTTGTCAGAACACAGAACATCAAACACGTCAGGTGTACATTCCTTCAAGTTTACATAAAAATAGAAAAGCATATATACAGTGAGTCAATATGACCAGTATGACATATGGGAAGGAAGTCTTACCATTGGAGGAAGACCAGTATTAGTGGCCCAGGAAGAGAGGCATTTAATTTTCATTTTTAACGTGAACATTCTTTGAAAAAGTGAAAGTAAAGTCATTCAGTCATGTCCGACTCTTCGGTGACCCCATGGACTGTAGCCTACCAGGCTCCTCCACCCCTGGGATTTTCCAGGCAAGAATATTGGAGTGGGTTGCCATTTCCTTCTCCACGGGATCTTCCCGACCCAGGGATCAAACCCGGGTCTCCCATATTGCAGGCAGATGCTTTATCGTCTGAGCCACCAGGGAACTTTCTCTACTTCTGGTTAATGCACTCTTTCCTTTAATTAAAGTAGAGGTACAATGTATGTTTGATAGCCCACAAAAAGGCAATTTCAGTTAGCATAAAATTCAAATTAAATCATATATAAACCAAAATTAGTTCCCCATACCTTAAAATGTGAAAATTGCTTTCATAATGACAGATATTTTTGGAGCATGTGCTCTGCCAGATGGTGTGTTAAATGGAAGCCTGTGATCCCATCCTCAAGGAACTCACAGTTTCAGTGCAACTCATCATTTATTACTTGTTGTTACCCACTAGTTGTAAACTACTTGCAGGGCAGGAATTGACTTGTTGTTTTCACATTTTCAGTAATACTCAGTACCGTAGAGGCCACAGAATAGACTGCCAGAAATATTCCTGGAAAGAATAACCAAAGAAGTTAATGGAGTTTTAAATTTTTTTAGTTTTTTTTTATTGTAACAAATTCAAGGAAGATTTTTTTCTTTACAATATTGTGTTGGTTTTGCTATACATTGACATGAATCCGCCATGAGTATACATGCGTTCCCCTTCCAGAACACCCCTCCCACCTTCCTCCCGATTCCATTCCTCTGGGTCATCCTGGTGCACCAGCCCTGAGCACCCTGTATCATGCATCAAACCTGGGCTGGCAATTCATTTCACATATGATAATTTACATGTTTTAATGCCGTTCTCCCATATCATCCCACCCTCTCCCTCTCCCATAGAGTCCAAAAGACTGTTCTATACATCTGCGTCTCTTTTGCTGTCTCGCATACAGGGTTATTGTTACCATCTTTCTAAATTCCATATATAAGCATTAGTATACCATATTGTTGTTAATGGAGTTTTTAAAATAAAAAGTTTTTTTTTCTCAGACGCGTAGACTTAGAGAATGAACTTAGGGTTGCCCGTAGGAGGAATGAAGGGAAGGGATAGTCAGAGAGTTTGGGATGGAGATGCACACACAGCTATATTTAAAATGGATAACCAACAAAGACCTACTGTATAGCACAGGGAACTCTGCTTAATGTTATGTGGCAGCCTGGATGGGAGGGGAGACCGGGGGAGAATGGATACATGTAAATGTATGGCTGAGTCCCTTGACTGATAGTTCACCTGAAACTATCCAATATTGCTAATCAGCTGTACTCCAATAAAAAATAAAAGGTTCAAAAGACTTTTTCTAGCTGCATTATGTATATTTAACATGTCTTTCTAGTCAATTTGATAAAACAGACAAAAACAAACACACACACTATCATTTAGGTCCTGAACTGTGCTCATATGTGTATGATCTCATTTATATTTCACAGCCCTCTGAAAAAGGGGCATTATTATCCTTATTCTATAGTTGAGGAAGCCAAGGTATAAATGGTCACTTACAGAACACTAGCTTCTGAGATCGCAATCTTTTGCTCTCTCAGATGTCTCCAGGCTGTCTTCTGGCTGTCGTTCTGTCACTAAGTCTTGTCTAACTCTTTGCGATCCCTTGGACTGCAGCACACTAGGCTCCTCTGTTTTTCATTATCTCCCAGAGACGCTCAAATTAATGTCCACTGAATCGGCGAGACTATCGAACCGTCTCATCTTCTGCTGCCCTCTTCTACTCTCCTGGTCTCTCTTTGTAATCACTGGAACTATTAAAAATAAAGTACTTCTGTCATGCATGTACATTAAATCTCAAATGGCCTAATACTCATCTAATGTATTGTGATTTTTTTATGAAAGAAGAAATGTCTCATCTCAGAAAGAAAAAAGGAACATGGGATGTTATATTACTAAACACACAAGTCATTTTAAATATTGAAAACAAGAGTATCTCATAAGTGGATAAACAAGGTCCAATTATAGAACGCAGGGAAATATATCCAAAATCCTGCAATAAGCTATAATGGAAAAGTATACAAAAAAGAATATATATATATAATAACTGAATCATTTTGCTGGTCAGCGGTAATTAACACAATATTGTAAATCAGCTATATGCCTATAAAATAAACGTTAAAAGAATGTGTAATAAGTTCCTTTAAGCTGTAGACCAGAGTTACTGCCTTCCAGAGACCATCTCAACGTGGTACAAAATGTTCCTACTTTAACTTTCAAACAGGTTCACAGTTAATTTTACAATAATTTGTCACTTTGCTTTAAGTAATGAGCTTCTGGAGGCTTGTTCCCATCGGGTGTGTCCTAATGATGAGGAAAAATGCCTAATGAAAGTACAATAAATCTGTACCAATAGAGGTTGGATGTTGCTAAGGTACCATCATGGGAAGATTGGTTTTACAGTTTATTCTGCTAGTATATTCTTAAATTTGGTCTACATGCTGCAAGAAAGTTAAACAAATGCTATTAACACATTTTTAGCCTGTTTAGAGCTTGCACATACTGATTTAAATCTTAAAAGGAAGCACATTTCTTCAAGCATATGGAAAGATTTCTTTTCTGCTGCAAATATTAATATTAATATTCATAAATATTATGTATAAAATCAAATGTATAACACAAATACAAAATACAGTATGAAAATGCCTATCTCACTCAACCTTATAATCAGTGTTATAGTAAAATTAATATAAATATATATGAGTATATGTCAAGACAGGCTTCAATAGTATATGAACTGTGAACTTCCAGATGTTCAAGCTGGCTTTGGAAAACGCAGAGGAACCAGAGATCAAATTACCAACATCTGTTGGATCATAGAAAAAGCAAGAGAGTTCCAGAAAAAACATCTATTTCTGTTTTATTGACTATGCCAAAGGCTTTCACTGTGTAGATAACAACAAACTGTGGAAAATTCTTCAAGAGATGAGAATGCCAGACCACCTGACTTGCCTCTTAAGAAATCTGTATGCAGATCAAGGAGCAAGAGTTAGAACTGGACATGGAACAACAGACTGGTTGCAAATAGGAAAAAGCGTACATCAAGGCTGCATATTGTCACCCTGCTTACTTACCTTATATGCAGAGTACACTATACAAAATGCAGTGCTGGATGATGCACAATCTGAAATCAAGATTGCCAGGAGAAATATCAATAACCTCGATATGCAGATGACACCACCTTTATGGCAGAAAGTGAAGAAGAATTAAAGAGCCTCTTGATGAAAGTGAAAGAGGAGAGTGAAAAAGTTGGCTTAAAGCTCAACATTCAGAAAACTAAGATCATGGCAACCGGTCCCATCACTTGATGGCAAATAGATGAGGAAACAGTGGAAACAATATCAGAGTTTATTTTCTTGGGCTCCAAAATCACTGTGGATGGTGACTGCAGCCAGGAAGTCAAAAGATCCTTGCTTCTAGGAAGAAAAGTTATGATCAACCTAGACAGCATATTAAAAGCAGAGACATTACTATGCCAACAAAGTTCTGTCTAGTCAAAGCTATGGTTTTTCCAGCAGTCATGTATGGATGTGAGAGTTGGACGGTGAAGAAAGCTGAGCACTGAAGAATTGATGCTTTTGTACTGTGGTGTTGGAGAAGACTGTTGAGAGTCCCTTGGACTGCAAGGAGATCCAACCAGTCCATCCTAAAGGAAATCAGTCCTGAATACTCATTGGAAGGACTGATGTTGAAGCTGAAACTCCAATACTTTGGCCACCTGATGTGAAGAATTGACTCATTGGGAAAGATCTTGATGCTGAGAAAGATTGAAGGTGGAAGGAGAAGGGGATGACAGAGGATGAGATGGTTGTATGGCATCACTGACTCAATGGACATGAGTTTGAGTAAGCTCCAAGAGTTGGTGATAGGCAGGGAAGCCTGCTGTGCTTCAGTCCATGGTGTTGCAAAGAACTGGACACAACTGAGCAACTAAACTGACTGACTGATACATAAGTATACATAAGTATTTATATATCTATTTAACATACAGATTATATACTATAAGGCTGAGTGAGATTGGCATTTTATATTATACTTTTGCCTTTCTTCAGGGCCTACTATGCTTGTCTCAAACATGTTCCCCATTTTACTTGTTCAGAAATATTTATGGAGTATAACTAGCTATTAACTGATGTGTTAGTCACAGGTATATTGATATAAAAAATATAAAGTTTGACATCAAGGAACTTGGGCTTCCTCAATAGCTCAGTTGGTAAAGAATTCACCTGCATGTTTGAGACCCAGTTTGATCCCTGAGTAGGGAAGATCCACTGGAGAAGGGACAGGCTACCCACTCCACTATTTTGGCCTGGAGAATCACATAAACTGTATAGTCATGGGCTTGCAAAGAGTCCGACACTACTGAGCAACTTTCACTTTTTCAAGGAACTCAGGAAATTTGGCAAGATGGTCAAGAAAATAATGATAACACAGAGAAAAGCAGTTTTAACAGATGTTTACACTGAGTATTTTGTAAATCAAGAAAAAGAGACTCAGAGAAAAGCCTGAGTTTACTAGTAAACATATTCAACAGGCTTCTATAATTCACTTGATATCATTTTCCAAGGGGAATTTAGTATTATAAGACGATAATGACATGATATTAACCACACATATTAGAATGCCAAACTCAGAGAATGACAGGTATAAAAAATGCCCTGATGTGTGGTAATATTTGGAAATTTGTAAGTAATTTAATATTTTTGGAGCAAAAGATATGTATAGGTCCCAGGTGAGAGAGACGACTGGAGTAGTAGGATGTCAGTGACAGAGTTCCAGCGGAGAATTTTAAGCAGGATGTGACATGATCGAAGTGTATCTTTCTTTTTTAGAATTAACCTTTCAGACTGATTGAGGGGTGACTAAAACCTGAAGTATGGAAATGACTTAGAATCCATATGAGAAAAGATCAAGATCTGAATGATAATCATGTCAGAGGGGATAGATACAAAATTACTAAAACACATAGAGATGAATAAATCAAAGAGTGGATGGTGAGAACAAAAACATTTCAGAAATCTTGAACATTTAGGGCACAATTTAGTGAGGCTTCTGAGAGAGAAAACAATAAGTTGTATAGTTAAGTCTGGCATTGTGCTATGTGTTCAGTCATGTCTGACTCTTTGCAACCCCATGGGCTGTAGTCGGTCAGTTCTTCTGTCCATGGAGTTTTTCAGGCACAAAAATACTAGAGCCAGTTTCCATTGCTTACTCCAGGGGATCTTCCAGATCCAGGGATCATATCCATGTCTCTTGCATCTCCTGCCTTGGCAGGCAGGTTTGTTACTGCTAGCGCTACCTTGGATGCCCAAGTCTGAAATGAGTTTAATGTGAGTTTAATGAATTTGGAACCCAGGTCAGGGAACTGGGCTGTCAACAGTGATCTGAGAGTAATTATCACATGGGTGATAGTTGAAGCTGTTTTTCTTTGTTTTGGATGGAATTTTCTGAGAATTACACATAGTGTGAGATGAAAAGAGAGTTACAATTGAAGACAGCTGTCATCGAAAGGTCCATGAAAATCAAGGATTAAAATGTCTGTTAGGTTTGACCATGTTAAAATTGCCTTTGGGAGATAAATTTAGATAGAGTAATTGGGACTAGCACCAGATATAAGTGCAATATAGATATTAATTCTGATATGTAATAAGCATTCTTTAAAATCTTTTATTTTAAGGCAATCTAATACCATTTTAATAAATGAGAAAATTTATGAATAACTACGGCAATGATATTACTTTATATCTTGAAGATTACTGTCATGCTCCATGTAAATAATTGAATGACTCTCAAAAAATATTCATCACATGGGGACAAGAAGTTTTCCAAACTTATATCAGTATTTGAGCGGTGAATTCACCATTGGCTGATTTGAGAAGCACCAAGCACTCTGTTTTGAAGATACTCTGTATTACAGCAGGAAGCTTACCTCAAAATCCAAGAGTTCTCATAAGGATTAGGGAGGAATAGGTCTCTGCTCCAGTGGAAGTAAAAATTGCCCAGTAGAACAGCAGGTTTCATCAGTGTTCTTTACCAGTGAAAAGGTTAATAGATTTTCTAGTGGATGAGGCTTTTTTTAATTTCAAATCATAGAATTTGAGTAGGATTGCTGGTTGTGTTTATTTCTCATTATTTGTTTATTTATTTGCTGATGTGTTTCTTGAGTTCAGCTCTTATTTCTCTTCATGAAACATCCAAGAGCAATAACTGTGTTGAAAGTTTTAATTTATACCATTTGGTTTTTTTTCCTGATGTTTTAATTCTTTGTTCTAAGCATATCTTTTCTTGGTTGACTTTTGTATCTGTTTACATGGAAGCTTTTATTTTCTCACTGGATATTCTGTACACTTATACTCTTTCATCATTTATTTGTTCTGCTTTTTCTAATTTTGGATATTATATCCAAACAGATCTCTCACAGGGAAAAGGAAAAAAAAACAAAAACCTTAGCAGTCACTGTAATAACATGGCAAGAAAGTGCAGGGTGATCAAAAAAACCCCAAAGAATTGAATCCTAAAAACTTAAAGTATTAAGTTTATAAATAAATCAAAACCTAAAGTAACCAGTAACTAAGTAATAAGAAGCCTTGATTAATGGGAAATAATTGGATTTACTCTTCTAGACTTAATGTTCAAGAGGAAAAATAAACTAAGTATTTATGTTTATGACCTATATACTTCTGGATCTCTAACAACAAAAAGAATATTTCAAAAAATTACCTTTCAGCACTTAAATTCTCACATTTTCAAACAACATAATTTTGCTTTCTTACTGTATTATACTTGTTGTTGTGTCACTAAGTCATGTCCAACTCTTTGAGACCCCATGGACTACAGCCCAAAGGCTCCTCTGTCCATGGCATTTCCCAGGCAGGAATACTGGAGTGGGTTGCCATCTCCTTCTTCAGGTTATCTTCCCGACCCAAGGGTCAAACCTGCATCTCCTCCTGCATTGCAGGCAGATTCTTTACCACTGAGCCACTAGGGAAGACTTTTCTCACATTAATGCTCAATTTAAAAAAATTAAATAACAGGAAAACTCATTCTCTGAGCATAAAGATAGACTGCAACTTAACTATGTCATGTATATAGAGTATGTCCTTAGTAATTTATGAAATGATTTTAATAAATGACAATCCCATGTCATTGACTTAGAATGGTCATACCAAGGAGCAGTGGATATATTTACACCATGGTCAAAGTCTAGTACATCCTCAGGATTCAGTAAATATGTTTTTAAAAAGCTGAATGTATTATAGTCTTGTAATTTGACTAATAATGCAGATATGACTCATTCCCAAAGAATATGAGAAGCATGGTGACTGCATTATGTCCATATCACCACTGGTAAGACATGTGAGATCCACAACAGTTTAGATTGTACTCATCAACTAGAAGCCTCTGTTTAACAAGGAAAACAAAACATAATTTTCAAAAATATGAGAAGGTTAAGAGTTACTGTTATCAGAGATCTTACCTTTTGAACACAGTATACCCATATTGAATGTATTTCTGAGATGCGTGCTCAGTTGAATCAAATTTTGAGTTGCTATTTTTAGCATCTTGTTAACTGAACTGACAGCTTTTTAGCCCAAACGGTTGAGCTGTGTTTGCTTGTAGATGGCATTTTACCAGCTATTCTTGGACTGAAAAGTGCTTTGCACTCTGTGGTCTCAGCAATTCTGTTTATTGTATTTCTAAATACTATAATAAAAAATCAAAAAGTACTGTTCTGTTTATACAATGAACTATTATTTTGCTATAAAAAGAAGTGAAGTATCGATTCATGCCACACCATGAATGAAACTTGAAAACAGTGCTTAGTGAAAAACTCAGACACCAAAGGTCAGGTGTTGTAAGATTCAATTTACACAAAATGTTCAGAATACACAAATCCACAGAGATAGATCACTGGTTGCCAATTGGTAGGGGAATGGTAGGGGGAAACGGGGGAATGACTGATAGCAGGTATGGGGTTATTTCTTAAGGCAATGAAATGTTCTGGAAGTAGATAATGATGGTGGTTACATAACCATGAATATACTAAAAAGCACTGAGTTGTACAGTTTAATCTGTGGCATGGGAAAGATATTCCAATTAAATTTTATAAAAACTAGCCAGAGCTTTAAGTCTTTACCTTTTGACTATTAAGCAGTGATTGATTCAAAGTGTATTTTTAACCTGTTTTGCAAGTTATCCTTAAAATGTGTTTTTCTTAAAGGAAATATGTGAGGTGATGGCTCTATTAACTTGATTGTGGACCTCCTTCTATAATGCATATGCATATCAGATCATCTTGTCATGGGCTTTTTATACTTCATTAAAGCTGATAGGGAGAAGAATTTAATGAGACAAAAGAAAGACTTAGAAAACTGCAGCTGGAGCAGAGAGGGTTTGGAAAATAGAGGTAAATGAACAGTAAATAGCCTGGTGAAAAGTAATATGAAGGAGATAAAAAGATTATTTAGGGATTTCTTCCATGCTTCTAAAATGCCATCTTAATTATGAGAGCATGGACCACTTTTATTTTCTCTTATTAAAACTTCTCTACTCAGGGACTTTCCTGGTGATCCAGTGGTTAAGAAGCTGTCTTGCAATGCAGGGGACATGGGATTTATTTCTGATTGGGCAACTAAGATCCCACATGCCACAGAGCAGCTACGCCCACGCACTGCAACTAGAGAGGCCACGAGCTGCAACAAAGATCCCACTGCTACGACTAAGGCCCGGTGCAGCCAAACAAATAAATATTTAAAAAAACACTTCCCTGCTCAAATCAGAAACATCCAGGACATGTTAAAGCAACAATAACATCAACAACAACAACCTAAGGAATATATTTTTCTTGTGCTGATCATAGTACTAAAGTGGTGTGAATTGGAAACCCTGTGGTCAGGCTGTAACTGATGTAATTTAATGAAAAGTTCAACTTAGGGGGCACCCCAAGAATGATACTGGTGGTAGTTTTGAGTTATCAGGACCTGTTTCAATAAGTGCTATGAAAGATGTATGGTGAAAAAATAAAAGTACTCTACTGAAGTGACCGTGGTGGGAGTTTTAGTGGACAAATGTGTGCCAGAGCTATACTTGGTTTGCGTCCCACATCTATGGAATACAGCTCCAAATTCTACAGTTAACTCTGTTTGAAGGATCTTCATATATACCAGAGTGGATCAGCAAAGGGACATGCAATCCCTGACATCTGATGTTATTTCCACAAGTTTTTACCTAGTCCCATTTTATTTTGGTGACACGACTGGTGAATAACAGGATAAGTCCTCCTAAATGAATGTTTGAGTTCTCTTAAAACTGGTAGTGGAATGATTTATAAACTTTTCCCTTACCCGTAAATGATTGCATCTCACCAGTGACACTGATCATCATTTAGAATACTTTTGGGTTTCACCGCCTTTCCCAAAAGAAACATTAATGTTTTCTTGTCTTACTTTTTATGACTTCCTTGGTAGCTCTGCTGGTAAAGAATCTGCCTGCAAGCCAGGAGACCCTGGTTCAATTCCTGAGTTGGGAAGACCCATTGGAAAAGGCATAGGCTACCCACTCCAGTATTCTTGGGCTTCCCTGGTGGCTCAGCTGGTAAAGAATCTGCCCCCAATGTGGGAGACCTGATTTCAATCCCTGGGTTGGGAAGATTTCCTGCGGAAGGGAATGGCTACCCACACCAGTATTCTGGCCAGGAGAATTCCATGGACTGTATAGTCTATGGGGTCACAAAGAGTTGGACACTACTGAGTGACTTTCACTTTCACTTACTTTTGCATTATTGTATAGTTGCTTTACAATGTTTTTTTTTTAATCACTATGGAAAACAGTATGGAGGTTTCTTTAAAAAATAAAAATAGAACTACCTTATAACCCAGGAATCCCATTACTAGGCATATACCCAGAGAATACCATAATTCAAAAGATGTAGGCTTCCAGCATTCATTGCAGCACTATTTACTATAGCCAGGACATGGAAACAACTTAAATGTTCATAGATTTTATTTCATATTTTATGAATTTGTCTTGGATAGGACAAGTAAACATTTTGCTATATATTTGGTCCCTTTCTGGAGAACTCCAAATAACTGTTATTCTTACAGTCTCCTTAAACTTTTCTTACACACAGATTGTACGTTCTAGCATTCCTGTCACAATACTAGATGACTGTCTTATATTAGTCCCAGCTAATGAAACAAGAAGTGGTTACCTAAACCAAAGTAGGCCAATGTAATAAAGTAGATAACAGATTAAGACCTAACAGAGATGCAAAGTTCTGTCCACTAGAAACAGACTATATTGGAATGTGATGGTCCCAACCAGTTAAATTCTTTCTTTTATGGAGTTTAACTAGGGGACCTAGTCAAAACTAAGAGGTAAAAAAATCTGGTATAGTCAAAGCCATAGTTTTTTCCAGTAGTCATATATGAAAGTTAGGGAAGAGCTGATGCTTGAAGACTCTTGAGAGTTCCTTGGACTGCAAGGAGATCAAACCAATCAATCCTAAAGGAAATCAATCCTGAATATTCATTGGAAGGACTGATGCTGAAGCTGAAGCTTCAATACTTTGGCCACTGATGCGAAGAGCAGACTCACTGGAAAAGACTGATGCTGGGAAAGATTGAGGGCAGGAGGAGAAGGGTGCAGCAAAGGATGAGCGGTTGGATGGCAACATCAACTCAACGGGCATGAGTTTGAGTAAACTTTGGGAGATAGTGAAGGACAGGGAGACCTGGCCTACTGTATGTAGTCCAGGGGTCGCAAGAAGTCAGACATGACTGAGTGACTGAACAACCACAACTGAGGAGCTTGGTAATTGGTAATGACAACCAGGAGACCAAATGAGGAGGTTAGTAATTGATAATGGTTACAGAAACTAACAGTGAAGAGACTGACAAGTCTGAAGCAGCTACTATACATGGAGAAAAAGCTAAGGGAGAATAACTCAGCCATTATTCATGAAAGCAGTTGAAATAAATTAGGAGTATGTTCGAAAGCCAGAGCCTTGGAATAATGAGCCACTGAGAGTAGGAAGCAATGAGGAAGCTGTGAGGGTGTGACCAGGTGGTGACATTTTCCAGTGTTCCAGTGTGTGTTTTGGATGGCTTCTCAAGGTCTGGAAATACTGATTTAGCAGTGCCTTATTCATTTTTCATTCCACAGATACTTATCAATTGCTTCTGTGCCAAGTGTATATTCATGAACAGGAGAGTTCTTACCCCTGTGGATTTGTATTCCAGCAGCATTGGATTATTTTTATAATTTTCTCCATATCTTTATAATAAAACTGTGTTACCTGAATTAATACAAATGTGCCTTTTCTCCTTTCAGTTTGAAGGAGTCTAAAAACATGTCATCACAGAGGGAACTCTGTTCAATATTATATGGCTGCCTGGATGGGAGGGGAGTTTGGGGAAGAATGGATATGTTTATATGTATGGCTGTGTTCCTGTGCTGTTTACTTGAAACTATCACAATGTTGTTATCAGTGGATTTTGATTATACAGGTTAGCCCTATTCCTGAAGATAACTGACAGTTTAAAATCATTAATTACTTGCAAAATATATAAACAGTGTGAAAGTGAACTCTAAAATTATAGCAGATAGGAAGGAAAATAAAAATAAAATTTTAAAATGCTGTTTGTGTTTCATTTTCATAAGCATTATTTTAAGGAGTTTTTTTTACAAATAATAATGCATTAAACTTTCATGATAATTCTATTAAAATATCCAAGTGTTACAGGAGAGGAAATAAAAGGGAAAGCAAGATTTAAATTTTTTGTTTAAGATAGAAGGTGCTGGTAGTTCCATGGGCAACTACTAAATGGTACAGACAAGTTTTTAATCAGATAGTTAGGCTCCAGTGTTCATGTCTTAGCCACTTTTTCTGCTACCTTTTGAAACATCTGTGGTAGAATACCCTTTGTGTCTGAGTAACTACATTAATATGGATATGATCCTTCTCAAAGAATGCTCACCTTGTATCTCATTAATTTTCTTTTTCTGGAGCACAGGGTTTCTATTCAGTCTTTAATATATATATATCTTCTTCACAAGTATCTCTACCTAAGGGATTATAAATCTTATGGGAGGGTGAAGTGATAATACTGTTAATAATGTTGGTCACCAATTGTATCAGAAGGTAATAATTTTTCTTCCCTGAAATCTTCTCAGAACCATCAGTCACTATAGAAGCACACATTATCACACAAAGAAACATCATGGTGAATCACAGTAATTCTCAAAGGGATGTACATATTAATTTTCTTTATTCATCAGAAGCTCTGAGTCACAGGGGTGAATGGACATATCACAGCTAGCCTCCAGGTACTACGGTAATTCCTCTGAAAGATGACTTGTTTGTTATATAACACCATTGAGAAAGTTTTCATGTGATTCTCACCTTTGCTACATAGTAAATCTGCACTGGCTCAGATACAATTATGTTTTTGCATCTCCTTTAGATTTTTTTGTTCTGTGGAATTATGCAAAAGATTGTAATCCATACACAATACCAGTTGACCTCATACTGTCTCTTCAGTTTACAACAGTGCTGACACAGAACCCAGAGGATTATGTTCACAGTAAATTACTTTCATACATGTTTTGAATATCATCTATCTTCTCATTTTTCTTTCAATTTATTGAATTTTGATGGAATTCACCAAGATCCCCAAAGTTACCACAGATGTTTTTGATATATACTTAGGGGCCCCTTGGAGTAACGTTTGTTGAAACTTAAAGATGAACACATCCCATTGAAATTCACTAGTGCAAAATGATTAAAATGTTTAAAATGCTGCAGGTGGCTTTCAGATTTATTCCCTGAGGTATGAAATTATTTCCAAGGAAACCTCTTGCAAATGGTAGTAAATGTCTCACAGAGTTGCTTTTTCACCTGTTCCCCTGGTTTGTGTATGCCCCAAGCCCATTCGCTAAAGTGCTGCTGACAGTTTCTATCCTGTTATATTTATGAATAAATTATAGCCCCCCAAAGAACTAAGCAAAACTGTCTGGGAGAAAATTCTCCTGGTTTTATTTTCTGTGAGAAAACAACAAATAGAGGATCACATTGGTTAGAAATAGTTTCAATGATTGAAAAAATCTGGTTAGAGTCAGAAGGAATTTAGAATAAAACAGAAACACAAATTCAGCAATGGTAGTGGTAACAATACACAAACTAAATCATACTAAATAATCTGGAGAGTGGCAAATGACTGTTGATAATTTGGGGAACAGTGTGATTAACAGACTAGGTATGAATTAAAGTCCACCTTAGAGGAGAGTGAAAAAATTGGCTTAAATCTCAGCATTCAGAAAACTAAGATCATGGCATCCAGTCCCATCACTTCATGGCAAATAGATGGGGAAACAATGTCAGACTTTTATTTTTTGGGATCCAAAATCACTGCAGATGGTGATTGCAGTCATGAAATTAAAAGACACTTACTCCTTGGAAGGAAAGTTATAACCAGCCTAGATAGCATATTGAAAAGCAGAAACATTACTTTGCCAACAAAGGTCCGTCTAGTCAAGGTTATGGTTTTTCCGGTGGTCATGTATGGATGTGAGAGTTGGACAGTGAAGAAAGCTGAGCACCGAAGAATTGATGCTTTTGAACTGTGGTTTGGGGAAAACTCTTGAGAGTCCCTTGGCCTGCAAGGAGATCCAACCAGTCCACCCTAAAGGAGATCAGTCCTGGGTGTTCATTGGAAGGACTGATGTTGAAGCTGAAACTCCAATACTTTGTCCACTTGATGTGAAGAGCTGACTCATTGGAAAAGACCCTGATGCTGGGAAAGATTAAGGGCAGGAGGAGAAGGGGATGACAGAGGATGAGATGGCTGGATGGCATCAACAACTTGATGGACATAAGTTTAGGTGGACTCCGGGAGTTGGTGATGGACAGGGAGGCCTGGTGTGCTGCGATTCATGGGATCACAAAGAGTCAGACACAACTGAGCAACTGAACTGAACTGAACTTATAATAACATTATTTGAGGAGGGCAAATAGAAAACTATTTTAAGTTTTAAGTGTTTTTATATTACATTGTTTACTATAAAAAATTCACTATTGCATTTAGTGGATCAGATTCTCTTCTACTCTCAGCTTTCCAAGTTCAAGGTATGTATGGGATCATAAATTCTGAATGTGAGAGACATTTAGAGCCCTAAAATGCCTTCTTTTATCAACTACAAAAACATAATTTAACTCGAACTAATACAGAGGAACACAAGCATAAAGCATAAATGTTTTTCCAGTAGTCATTTATAGATATGAGAGTTGGACCATAAAGAAGGCTGAGTGCCAAAGAATTAACGCTTTCGAATTTTGGTGCTGGAGAAGACTCATGAGCGTCCCTTGGACTGTAAGGAGAGCAAACTAGTTAATCCTAAAGGAAATCAAACCTGAATATTCACTGAAAGGACTGATGCTGAAGCTGAAGCTCCAATACTCTTGCCACCTGATGTGACAAGCTAACCCACTGGAAAAGACCCTGATGCTGGAAAAGGTTGAAGGCAAAAGGGGAAAGGGGAGCGACAGAGGATGAGATGGTTAGATAGCATCACCAACTGAATGGTCATAAATTTGAGCAAACTGTGGGAGATAGTAGAGAACAGAGAACCTGGGGTGCTGCAGTCCATGGGGTCACAAGGAGTCAGACAGGACTTAGTGACTGAACAACAGCAACAACAAGCATAAAGCAAATTAACATGTCATAGACTGGATCGGTGCTTATCTCTATTCTGAATATTTATATTTAATTTTTTTTTTTTTACTTTCTGCATTTTATTTTATTTATTTTTTTTATTATTGTTTTTGCCATACATTGTCATGATATCACCATGGGTTTACATATGCTTCCCCTCCGGGTCCCCCCTCCCTCCTCCCTCCCCCCCGGGAAATCTCGCTGCACCAGTCCCGAGCATCAATCCTGGGCTGGCGATTGATTAGACACATGACAATTAACATGCTTCGATGCCCTTCTCCCATATCATCCCACCCTTACCCTCATCCACAAAGTCCACAAGTCTATTCTATACATCTGCGTTCCTTTTGTTGTCTCCCATGTTGGGTTCTCGTTACTGTCTTTCTAAATTCCATATATATGTGTTAATATACTGTATTGTTGTTTTTGCTTCTGGCTTACTTCACTCTGGATAATGGGCTCCAGTTTCGTCCACCTGAGTAGAATTGCTTCAAATGAATTTTTTTTTAATGCTGAGTAATATTCCATTGTGTATATGTACCACAGCTTTCTTATCCATTCATCAGTTGATGGGCATCTAGGTTGTTTCCATGTCTTAGCTATTGTAAACAATGCAGCGATGAACATTGGGGTACACGTGGCTCTTTCAATTCTGGTTTCCTCGGTGTATATGCCCAGCAGTGGGATTGCCGGGTCATATGGCAGGTCTATTTGCAGCTTTTTAAGGAACCTCCACACTGTTTTCCATAGTGGCTGTACTAGTTTGCATTCCATATTTAATTTTTAAAGGAAATTATTAGGGAAGCCAGGTTAGGAGCATTCTGACAGCTTATTATATGCCTCAATTTCTACAGTAGCCAACATTTGGTACTTTGATCTAGTTCATTAATTTATTTATAAAGCAATTATATATTGGTTGATCACTTACTAGATAAGTACTTGATGTTAAGGTTACAAAAACAGAGTGCAGTAAGTCAGAAAGAGAAAAACAAATATCATAAGTTAGCACATGATTTTATGTGGACTTCAGAAAAATAGTCCAGATGTACCTAGTTCCAGGGCAGGAGTAGAGATGCAGATGTACAAAATAAACATGTGGACATGGGAGTGGGAAGGGGATGATGGGATGAATTGGGAGATTAGGATTGACATAAATATACTGCAATGTGTAAAACAGAGAGCTAGTGGGAACCTGCTACAAAGCACATTCAGCTCAGTGCTTGGTGATAACCTAGAGAGGAAGGCTGGGGGGATGGGAGGGAGGTATATGTATGCATATAACTGACTCACTTTATTGTACAACAGAAACTAACGCAACATTGTACAGCAATTATACGCCAATAAAAAAAATGTCTCTACTTTTAAGAATGCAGTTCTAATGGGGATATTAGAAGATTTATAGTCGTGTGATATTAGAAATATGAATTAGGGAGAATGTGTATGTTCTGTCGATCCTGATCTCCATTTCTAGACTTTTAACTCCATCAATAGCTGTATAAAATATTAGTCTTGTGTATAAGGAACAGCTCGCTCATGGTTTCATGTGTGGAGTGACACTAAGATTAAAGAGAGGTGCAGAGAGACATCTAATACTAGGTAGTAGGCTGTGATTTTTAGCATCTGTAACAAAGGCCAATCCACAGGATTTTGGCCTCGAGTGCTCTTTTATCACACCTCTTTTGTTGTTGTTTTTTGTTTGTTTCATTAGCGATGACTAGAGAAAATTAATCTGGCTCAGAGGCAACTGGACTGCTTCTTGACCACTCCCAAGGTTTAGGTAGCTTTTACGCGGATCGATGATCTCATTTAGTGTGGTATGTATAAAGCAGGAAGCCTGAACCTCATTAATCTCCCCTAGATTCTACAACCTGGTGATAACATAGGCAGGTATAAATTTTGAAGAAGCAGATAACGTATTTATCTTGAAATGTTTTAGTGAAACTCAATCTGGCTTTATAGTGATTCCTTCTAACTTTCCGGAAGAAGTCATATGAAAAATATTATATTCATTGAAAATTCTTGTGGTTTATTTCAACCATGATTATGGCTTGATTTATGTGCTTGCTTTTCAGGTTTTGAAAATGGCAGCTAAGCAACAATATCTTAAGGAAATGTTCCTAGTAAAGGTACAGAATGTAAGAGTAAACTCGTAGTTTCAGCTTTTACGCTGACCATCAAACAAGCAATAAAAATGTCATAGATTTATTGAAGAATAATACACACTTAAAGAAAGACATAAGGGTGAATAATAAAAAGTACAGAGGCTCCTAGTTAAAAATGTTTAACTTTCAAACATTTAGGCTCCATTTTATCACTTGTAACATAAGGGTTTTGAGTAGGTTATCCCTCAAAACTCTTCTGAATAAAGCTGTTAAAGAGCAGGATTATACTGATTTGTATAATTTATTTTCAGTCTATATAAATACACTCTTGTATGCAAAAATATTGCCCTAAATACTCGATGAAATGACATTTAAAATTCCCAAACCAATGGGAGGGAGCCATCTTGTGGTTTAGACCCAGAGCAGCTTACATTTACTTATAAGAGGGAAGAATGTATATTCTTTGAAAATATAATAAATTACAAATATATATGTATAACAGTATTATACATGATAAATATAATAAATACATTATGAACATAATCTAAAGTCTTCATTTACAGGAAATTTAAAGAAAATTCTGGGTATGAGTATTTGTTCTTTAAACAATTCTGGAAACTTATTTGAAACCAAGGGTACATAGGGCCTAGCACAAGATGGCTGTGATTTATTTTCTTATTTAGCAAAGAGATGTTGGTATATACTGAGTTAGTAGTTGTAATGCTTACTGAAGATGCCAAAGGGTGTTTTGGCCATCTCACTTAGGAAATAATGCAGAATAATGATATTAAAACAGACAATTATATGTTACCTTTATATTCTGTAATTACTTTTCTGAGTCGTAAAAATCAAGCACATTGATCAGTTAGAGAGTTAATTATGCTGATAATGGCATGTGAACTTGTCATATTTTGTTGCTTAAGAATGCAATGTATAACACATATTAAAAGGCATGCATGTTTATCATAAATAGTACCAATGTAATGTAAAAGTTAATAAAAATATGTTAATAATATTAAATACTATCACATTAATATTACTTCTTAAATTTCCCTTTTAGAAACTAAATTTTATTGTCTATCAAGTGAATAAATCATATGAAATATTTTCCTTAGATGTGTTTCTTTAAATAAATAAAATAACATTTTTTATATATTCCAATATTTTCATTAGTCAACTTTGCAGACAGTATGAAAAAGACATTTTTAACATAACCAATTTAGCATCAACAAATAGGTTCTGATTTTTCAGACTCAAAGTATGTTACAAAGACTATATTATTTCCAGTTATTTCTCATGCTTCCTCATTTTACTTCAACATGGAAAAAATGGAATCAGTAATATGAATTGGAAAAGTATTTTAATTTATTAAATGCAACACATTAAGTTCCTTAATTTTAGAAAAGATTGAGTCTTTTATAGAGATTAATTATTGCTCATAAACAGTACGAACATGCAGTGTGCATGAAATAAGCTTCTGATCCATGACACATGGTTCCTGCAAATGTTTTCTTTCTTGCTTTGCTTCTGAATGTGGAAGCAGCTTTCCTGTTCACTGCCGCTTGGGGTTTCCACTGCCTAATCAGGAGGGACTCAGGAAGGTTTGTTGATGATGATGGAAACAAAGAAAGATAGTATTAACTCAGAGATAATATTACCAACAGGTAGACCTCTGGTATTTATTAAATATGAAGTAACAGATTAAAATGTTATTTCTTTCAAGGAATGCAATAATCTATTGTCAACCTCCTAGCAGCAATTTCCTAGTAAGTAAAAAAAAAAAAAAAAAACTATACTGTTGGATTTTCTACTCTGTTTCAAATAATTTGGAAATTGAATAAATTCCCTTGCTTTCTTATTTACATGTCATTCCATATTTTTTGACTAGTCACTTAGAAAATGCAAGGTTGCAGTCACAAAAATGATCTTTTGTAGAATAAGTATTTCAAGCTAGGTCATTCTGTACAAAATTAGTTTTTTGGAGAAAAGGAAGTGTTTCCAAAAAGACCCTATAAACCTATAAATATGATTACTTCTGTAACTATTTAAAAGAGTCTAATTTATTTACTCTGAAGAAAATGAATCTGACATTATCTCAAAAGATTGAGTGATTATTTTTTGGATGGCTTAAACAGAGACAGATTTGGAAGACCAGGAGCCATGAGGCTAGACAAGCAGATGTTGTCATTAGATTTCTAATTAGTATACCTTGTTTGGAGAACAAGTCTTTAGGCCACTAATGCCTCTTGTCACTTCTGGGACCATGAGTGAGAACAACCCCAAGTTCCCAGTGTCCTGAGTGGGCTTTTCAGAGCGCACACCACTGGGGTAAGACTACTTACGGAGAAAACTTAATAAGACAACACACAGGGTCAAGTACAAGGAAACAACAACAAGATAGCTACAGATTTTCAGTGTACCATGGTTCAGTTAATGATAGCCTCACTCCAATTTAGTTTTTCCATGAACAGGTAAATAGCAATGGAAGCTGTACAAAATTAGATACAAGAAATACATACATAGAGGGAAAATAAGCTTATCAGGAAAGCAACTGTCAGCAAGAGTAAATTGGCATAAAATACCAAGGAAAAACAAACAATTCAGTGGTACTGAAAATAGTAAATATAAGAGAATAATGAAAATAGTTTAAACTGTAAAAATACACGTTGTTTTTTTAAGTTATAGTTTATCAATAAGTTGTGCACGTGATGCTTATTCATATACATTTTGGTTAAACGTCTTTCATCCATGAATACCTTTAGCACTTCATACTTAGAGATGACCTTACTTGAGTCTATGACAGCATTTCAGTCAAGAGTTTCACTGACACTATGGTATGAACCATTCAACTGCAACTCAAGAAGTTAGTAAAAAAGCCAGGTCATTAAGGAAAACACAATGTCAACATAGCAAGTAATTTCCAGTTCATCAATTTTCCTGAACCTTGGGCATTTCATAAATACAAAACTGCATTTAAATTATCAGTACTTTGAAAATAAAAGACCAATTATCACAGATCATATTGCAATAATTTCTTAATTTCTGACACATTGATTTTTCTTATTTCTTTGCCAAGTATTATACTATCACTAAGCTCTAGCCTCACTGTACAGAGGAAAACACCACACTGAAATTCTAAAAATAGAAAAGACCAACATTCTATTCTGAAATGGTCTCTATGGTCCAATTAAATAGAAGTGGTTTATTCAACAAAGAGATTTTAAGGAAAAGACTTTCAAACAAACAAAACTTATTAAAAAAAATAACGTGAAATAATTTTTCTGCATAGTCATACATCTTCTCTCATTCTTTTTTGTTGTCAATTATTTTTTATTTTTATTTTATTTTTTTTTTTAATTTTCTTTACTTTATTGTGTTGGTTTTGCCATACATTGACATGAAACTGCCATGGGTATACATATGCTCCCCCTCCAGAACCCCCCCCCCCCCCCCCCCCCCATTCCCCCCCCCCTGGGTCATCTCAGTGCACCAGCCCCCAGCATCAACCCTGGGCTGGCGATTGATTTCACATATGATAACATGTTTCAATGCCATTCTATTCTTGGGGAAGGAAATGGCAACCCACCCCAGTGTTCTTGCCTGGAGAATCCCACGGACTGGGGAGGCTGGTGGGCTGCTGTCTATGGGGTCGCATAGAGTCGGACACGACTGAAGCAACTTAGCAGCAGCAGCATTCTATTCTAAGTTGAAAAGTTTCATTCACCAGCCTCTTTACTGTACTTTTTCTTTAATGATAAACATATATTAAGTCTTCTCTGAATGGTATATTACCAGGTTTGTAATCTCTGTATAATAACTTCCATCAGAAATGCAGAAAACGACCCTTTCATAAAACTCAAAAAAATGGGACAAAAGAGTTATTCATATTCTTGAAAAGAGTTAATTTTTATTGTTTCTGGTCAAATTATCTACAGTTACATGATAAATATTATATACTGTACATGAGTTAATGACTCTGATTTGAGAATTTGTAACTTTCAGAAGTGAACTAAAGATCATACAAAGAGGAACAAGTTGATAAAACAATGCATATAATTTTAAATATATTTTCAGCATAGTTTCCTGAAAAATATGATATAACCTGGACAGGAAAGTAGACAGACATCAGACTCAGGAAGATGTGTTTTAAATCTATAGGAAAAAAAAAAAATAACACCATAGAATAGCCGTACTTTTTTTGGTAGTCTTTTAAACATCTTGGCTCATGAATAATAAATCACTGTATATGACATTATAATAGTACATTGAAAATATATGGCACATTTTTCTTTTCATTTTGCTTTCCACAGCAGGTTATATAATATTCATAGAAAAGCAGTCTAGTTCTATTTTCCCAAGTATCATAATCTATCATACATTAAAATACAAATTTAAAGAAAAGCTGTTGCATAATTCATAGAAATGAAAGTGAAGGAGTGCAAAATTATTCAAGACTGCATATTCAACACAGTCTCACTCTGAACCTTTCCTGACCTTTGACCCACAGGTTCTTACTCTTCATTTACATTACAAGCCAGACTGAATAATACATCTGTAGTGGGTTTGCCTGAAGACACCTTGGCTAACCATCTCAGAAAAAAAAAAAAAATCAACAATTAAAACAACTTCATTCATTAAATTTTTATTATATTAATAGCTTTGCTCTGAAAATATTATGTTTGACTGATAAAGTGAAAGTGTTAGTGAATCGTGTCTGACTCTTTGAGATCCCATGAACTGTAGCGCACCAGGCTCCTCTGTCCATGGGATTCTCCAGGGAAGAATACTGGAGTAGGGGATTTCCTTGGTGGTCTGGTAGTTAAGACTCCCAATGCAGGGAATCCAGGTTTGATTCCTGGTCAGGGAACTAGATCCCACATGCCACAACTAAGACCTGGTGCAACCAAATTTTAAAACAGAAAAGAATACTGGACTGGGTAGCCATTCCCTTCTCCAAGGGATCTTTCTGACCCAGGGATCAAATCCCGGTCTTCTACATTATAGGCAGATTCTTTACATCTGAGCCACCAGGGAAGCCCCATTAGGTTTTTTTTTCTTTTAACAGCTTCATATCATGAAACACATTGTTAAACACTTAATTGAAAATTATTTCCACATTATAGGAAGACATTTAAAGTTACTACAAATGATTTACATAGAATTTTATCAATTTATATTTATTGACAAAGACAATTTTATTTTTCATTGTTTTATGCACCTGAAACATCTCATTGTTGAACACAAAGGGTATTTACTTAAATTAGAATAAAGCTAGTGATAGGGGATTAAAAAGGAATATTGATGAAGCCCCTTCACAGGAAGTAGATATGAAAAAAACATGATGCACTGTCCTTAAGGGGATGGGGGAGACTTAGTTGGAATATATTAAGTAAAAGTCATTTCTTGATAAACTTTTTTTTAAATCACTTAAAGCTGTGTCTCAGTGAAAGAGGCTGCATTCAGAGTAATGAACTCTCTGTTGCTCTAAGAGTTTCAGGAGAATGTGGATAATTTTGTACCAGGAATGTACCAGAGATGGTGAAGGTTCTGACACTGGAAGGAATGCTGAACTGAAACAACTAAAAAGTTTACTTTTAATTTTTAATTATAACGACATAAATGAAAAATAATTACAATGAATATGAAGAAAGAACAATTATAAAACATTCAGTGATAGATTGAGTATTATTAGAAGAATAGGTTTGTGTATGTTCATGTCAGTTGTTCTCACTTGTGGAACTCTTGTCAATAACCCAGAATTCCATACTTACTCTGAACACACCGGATTCAGCACTCACAACAATACCAGGTACCTAGAAGGTGCTTTAAGAATGTTTGTTAAACCAATGATTGAATCATAAACTCTCATGTTGAAGACGAGCATGTATATATGTTCAAAAATGTGTGTAAGGAATATTAATGTACAGCCAGGAATCAGAGTCACTATTTTTTAAAATAATACTCTACCACCATCAAAACCCTTTTAGTGTGTTTTATATGCAGAACTAGTTATTACTGATTGTCTTTCAGAAGAACTGTTTGACTAATATTTAATCATTCTTCAAGCACCGTCCAAGCAGTGTTTTAGAATTCTATCATTAGTAGTTGGAGAAAAATTTGACCCCTCATAGCTTTGTTATTATGTTGTTGAGCCAAAATATTCTGATTTCATAAATAAGGGATGGCCAAATCAAAAGACTGTACTGCTCGTATTTCCCACCAGAAATCACTGATATTGCAAAACACATCACAGGATTAAGAACATCTTCCTAGAAAAGCTGACTTTCTTTGCGTTTCCAATTTGAAGACATTTATCCCATGAACAACAGCAATGATACATGTGTGTGCACGCATGCACATATGTGTTTGGGGGAAGGGAAGGAAAGAGATGAAGGCAACATAAAAATGGCAGAAGGAAGAATGAGTAAGAGTATCCTAGCAACTGGCTCAGGGTTCTGTTTTTCAGGCTGATTTCTGATAGAAGCTTCTCCAGAATATTTTCCCTGCCCGAGTTATTTTCAAATCCTCAGGGGGCTATATTTTACACATGGACTCTAGGCATCCTTGTTATAAAAGAATATGTGCATTACTTTTTAAGTAATTAGAACAACAGCTGTTTCCTTATGGAAGTTGAGTATATTTTTAAAGAGGAATGGTGGCTGGGATAAAAGTTTAATTTTAGAGTTATTAAATTAACACAGTTCCTTCCTATTGTGTCCTACTCATTTACTCGCAGAGAGTTTATATAGCAATAAGAATAAAACAAGATTGCTATATTTTATCACTCTTGGCTGGGCCTTACCTCATAGCTCAGATGGTAAAGACTCTGCCTTCGATGCAGGAGAGCCAGGTTCCATCCCTGGGTCGGGAAGATCCCCTGGAGAAGGAAACGGCTACCCACTCCAGTATTTCTGCCTGGAGAACCCCGTGGACAGAGGGGCCTGGCAGGCTACAGTCCATGGGGTCTCAAAGAGTCAGACACGACTGAGTAACTAACACGGTCACTTCACTTTTCATCACTTTGTAGTACTTGAACCAGAAAATAACAATCAATGCATCTGCTGAGGAAGACAGATCAGACATTATGGGTGTTTTATTTGTATTCAATCAAGGGGGAACCTGTGTGTTCATATACACTGTAGTTTCTAAAATACTTAATTGAAAAGCACCCCATTGTCTTCCAGACATAAATTTTAATTCTTATCATTTTTAGTATCCCTCATTAAAGAGATGAGTTAGTGAACTTCAAGGTCTAAAATATGTCATGGAAACTGAGATGGTGACTGCTTAGTTAAAGGTTGATATTCTCTGATCATTGGGATGGACAAGATTGTTTCTGCACTGCTATGAACGGTCCCAAGAAGAGGATACAGTAAGGAATTATGTAGGCATTGTGGAGAAGATTTGGTTGCCATTATATTCGAAATTTCAGTCTTTTTTGGAATTCTAATCCTCATGGTCTTACCTTTCCACTGCCCATTGTTCAGGAAGGTTCAGGTAAGCAAAGTGGTCTTGTCAAAAATATTGGAAAAACTGCACCAGAAAATTCTTTAGTTTTGCTTGAGCAAATTAGACCGTTCAGGGTAGTTATAAGAAATATTAAATTGGGTTGTTTATTTTTCTAGAATGGAGCTGCAGGAGTTGTTTGTATATTTTTGAGATTAATTGTTTGTCTGTTGCTTCATTGGCTATTATTTTCTCCCATTCTGAAGACTGTCTTTTCACCTTGCTTATAGTTTCCTTTGTTGTGCAAAAGCTTTTAATTTTAATTAGGTCCCATTTGTTTATTCGTGTTTTTATTTCCAGTATTCTGGGAGGTGGGTCATGGAGTATCCCGCTTTGGGTTATGGCAGAGAGTGTTTTGCCTATGTTATCCTCTAGGAGTTTTATAGTTTCTGGTCTTATGCTTAGATCTTTGATCCATTTTGAGTTTATCTTTGCTGGAGAGGATGTGGAGAAAAGGAAACCCTCTTACACTGTTGGTGGGATTGCAAACTAGTACAGCCACTATGGAAAACAGTGTGGAGGTTCCTTAAAAAGCTGCAAATAGACCTGCCATATGACCCAGCTGGGCATATACATATACCCAGTGGGCATATCCCACTGCTGGGCATATACACCAAGGAAACCAGAATTGAAAGAGCCACGTGTACCCCAATGTTCATCGCTGCATTGTTTACAATAGCCAAGACATGGAAGCAACCTAGATGCCCATCAACTGACGAATGGATAAGAAAGCTGTGGTACATATACACAATGGAATATTACTCAGCATTAAAAAAAAATTCATTTGAAGCAACTCTACTCAGATGGACGAAACTGGAGCCCATTATCCAGAGTGAAGTAAGCCAGAAGCAAAAACAACAATACAGTATATTAACGCATATATATGGAATTTAGAAAGACGGTAACGAGAACTCAACATGCGAGACAACAAAAGGAACGCAGATGTATAGAATAGACTCGTGGACTTTGTGGATGAGGGTAAGGGTGGGATGAGATGGGAGAAGGGCATTGAAGCATGTTAATTGTCATGTGTCTAATCAATCGCCAGCCCAGGATTGATGCTCGGGACTGGTGCAGCGAGATTTCCCGGGGGGGAGGGAGGAGGGAGGGGGGTTCCGGAGGGGAAGCATATGTAAACCCATGGTGATATCATGACAATGTATGGCAAAAACAATAAAAAAAAAGAAATATTAAAATTTGTCACTTTAAAAAGTTGTGCAGTTTTTGTAACTCAATTCTCCTCTGAAATGCACATGACAAGTGGCAAGTTTTTTTTTTTTTTATTATTGTTTTTGCCATACATTGTCATGATATCACCATGGGTTTACATATGCTTCCCCTCCGGGTCCCCCCTCCCTCCTCCCTCCCCCCCGGGAAATCTCGCTGCACCAGTCCCGAGCATCAATCCTGGGCTGGCGATTGATTAGACACATGACAATTAACATGCTTCAATGCCCTTCTCCCATCTCATCCCACCCTTACCCTCATCCACAAAGTCCACAAGCAAGTTTTTATACTCTGCCAGAGCTGATGATGGTGCTAAAAGTTCCAATACCTCTATAATTGCATGTAACTCAGTCCAAAAGCCAAGGATAGGCAATATAATGATCTAGTTCAAAAACTGAATACCCAAGTGAACAAGCAAAATATCATTATCATAATTGTGCTTGATAAGTAGATATAACTCAAAAGACAAAGTTACAGTTATAAAGGTGCAGAAACTATTCTTTGAGTCACTGAAACAATTTCCAACTAATCCCCTAAATGAACTAACATAAATATTAACGTGTAGGCTCTAGTTTCATTGATGATATTTGCCTTGGATAGACTGTTAAAATTAAAATGCCTTGAGGTGGAACCCATACTTATTCTCTTAATGTGTTTCAATCAAGTGCATTACCTTGCAGTCTTTGCCTTGTCAGCATTAATAGGCATGGACAGACAGACTATATAAAAGTCAGTGCTGTGTCCTTAGGGTGTTTTGCTTTTCTTTACTAGGTCAGCATCAACTAGATGAGAAATACAGATGGTATATGCTCATAAATTTTGAGAACTTTTCCTGTTATCTGTGTTTCAAGGTCTGTGAAATCTATTTAGAGTTAGAGACAGGATCTCAAAGATTATTAATGATTCATTGGTCTAAGGAGAAGGAAATGGCAACCCACTCCAGTATTCTTGCCCGGAGAATCCCAGGGACAGAGGAGCCTGGTGGGCTGCCACCTATGGGGTCGCACAGAGTCTGACATGACTGAAGTGACTTAACATGCATGCATGCATGCATTAGAGAAGGAAATGGCAACCCACTCCAGTATTCTTGCCCGGAGAATCCCAGGGACAGAGGAGCCTGGTGAGCTGCCGTCTGTGGGGTTGCAGAGAGTCGGACATGACTAAATGTGACTTAACAGCAGCAGCAGCAGCAGCATTGGTCCAAGAACTGTGGCTTATATGCCTTCTGAATTTTATTCTGAGAGGGCTCTAACTGGTTGTTAGGGGACATCTGTGAATATCAGTGTGGCCCACTTCCTATTTATTTAATATTGAAAGAATTTTCTATGTTTAGTATTGGCAGGTCCCATCTTTCCTTGAGTAATTTTCATGGAATGTGTACTTTGTAGATGAAAGAACAATTTAGCTGCCAATATAACTCAATCTTCCAAAGTGAAGCAGGTTGAGGTATATCATGTTAAGAATAGAAAAGTATATTTTTAAAAACAGGGTGAAAGACATTCAGAAAAGGGAATGTATAGTATGGAGGATACACTTATTTTTCTCTTAAAATCATAACTACATAAGTTGCACAGAGAACTAAAACAGTTAACAACTTTCTTTCTTCCATCAAACATGCAGTCTCATTTTCTCACTGTTTTGCCCTAAAATTTCCATTATCTTCCATAAGATCCTGGGAATGTATAAGCACAATGCATGTATCCATATTCTAATGATATACAGATTGAAAGCATCTGTAATTCAGAATTAAAGTAAAAGTTGTTAGAACGAATATACCTATAGAATAGGAATTGACTATAGAATAAGTAGTCAGAACAGTCCCTTAAATTTAGCAACTGGGAATGGCATAGGCTCTCCAGGTGAATAAGTGTTCTGGAGAAACATCCAGAAAGTATGGAGAAGTTTTAGAAACCCTTGGCGTTCTGCTTCTACAGCAACTTTCTGGAATCTGTTTTAAATAGTAAAGAAAATTCTAGGTCCTCACTATAGTTGCACTCCAATTCTAATAGCTGGGAAAGAAAGTGAAAGATGTTACATAGTATATGCTAAGGTATCAATACAAGGTTTCCTAAAACTCACATACAACCACAGATTTCAGTGGTTGAGATACAAAATTAGAAAAAAAAACTGAAGCAAACTGCATGTAGAAAAATAACAAAGTTTCTGATGTGACCATTTCAAAATGCTTCAGAATATCCATATTAGAATTTTAACCTATGTGTGAGTACTCAGGGCATACACACACATTAAAATTTTCTCATCATTAATAGATTTGCAATTGATTGACTTTGAAATATCAGGGTTTGACACAGGGCTCATTTAGGCAAATACTGCCTTAGGATGCTAATTACAATAAAGTTTAACCATTTTAAAGGGTATCTAGGAGTTCATTTTAAAGGGTATCTTCAGGAGTTGGTGATGGACAGGGAAGCCTGGTGTGCTGCAGTCCATGGAGTCACAAACAGTTGGACACAAGTGAGCAACTGAACTTATCTGAATTGAGGAGTTCACTAAAAGGAACAGTTTCCTTTAAACTTTTTGGATTCAGCTATATTTGTGATGTCACTGTTCCCATATGAATGAAACATCAGAGTATTTTATTTTTTATTTTTTGGCTATACCATGCAACATGTGGGATCTTAGTTACCTTATCAGGGATTAAACCTGTGTGCCATCCATTGGAAGCACAGAGTCTTAAATTACTGGACTACCAGGGAATTCCATTTTAAATTAAAAAAAATTTTTTTCAGAGTATTTTCTTTGCGTAGGGAAACAATGTTAAGTATATATACCTAAGTAAAGTTTAATACTTTTGAGATAGAGATATTTCTTCCATACCAACACCCTTGCTGAAAAAGTTGTTTCATGGCTAGTATTTTTACATTCCACATTTCAAGCTTAAAAAAAGACACTTTTAATATTCTCAAATGTAAAAATAAGCAATGTTCATAGAGTTCTTTAGGGGCATAGGTTCATCACCTATGTCTATGTATGTCTAAGCAAACATTGTAAACAGAATTCATTTAATTTAAGTAATGATGAAGAACTCTAAAAATAAGATGTATGAAGTATAGAAAAATGTATTCAAGTATCTCAGAGATATGGTGAGACAACACATAGTTTATCATCGATTCAAACCCACTAGCTTATCCTCAGAGAACACAAACAACATATCTAGCTTTAATCTACCTTTAGTACAAGAATATATTTCCATGATTTTGGTTCATAAACACTCAATGAAGAAGTACATGTTTAACTTTGAGATGCAGAGTCCTCAAAATAAAGTACATAGTAGTATCTTCAGTTGTGATATTTTCATTTAATGGAAACCCTTTTTTCCCCCAATTGTATTTTAAATTACCTACAAAGTAAGAAAATTTGGTCTTTTAGTAGCAAAAATTGCCAAATATACATTATTTTTAAATTTATTTTTTTAAAAGTATAATTAGGTAGACCAAAGTTCAATAACATTGAAACATTTTAGCTTTAAATGGCAGCTCTTGCTATTTAATAATAGTTAAAGATCAGAAAATAGTACTGTCTTGTTCAAAACTGCCTTATCTTTCCCTCTTAAATCTGGGTTAGTTATTTTCTTCATGATTAAACCTTTCTCTGTCAGTAATTTGGCTGGAGTTTCCATCGAGAGAATCTGACCAGTAATTAAACATTTTTAAAAAGGATTATAGAGCTTTTTAAAAATACTACATTGGTGATAAAAAATAATGCAAAAAATAGCAAAACTGGAAAATAATCAGAGTCTGGTTCGATTTAACCTAAACTCTATCATATATTTGCACTTAATTACATTGCACAAAATGAGTTAATGCCCCATTATAGCTGAAATAATTTCATGGGGTTGCTGATAAGTTTTAAGTAAAATTTTTATTTAGAATTTTTCACAAATAGTGGATGTCTTATATATTGAAATTATCAATTCAGAAATGCAAAACAATCAATTCTCATTTATAGAAATGACTTGTTTATGTAATTTAGAATTAAAATCTTCCTTCCTTAAGTTTAGGGCTAGGAGTTGGAACCCATTTAACTTTGATGGGAAGTCTATTCTTATTTTAAAAAATCTTCCTAAATCTATTTTGGTTTTCATTAAATTCATTTTTACCAAAATGTAAATACTATAATCCCATTGAATTTTAAAGTCTCATTCTAGACTAAAATATAAAAATCTTACTGAACTTTGTTCAACTATATCAAAACAATAAACATAATTACTTACAGATGATTAAGCAACTGCTAAAAATGTAACAAAACAAAGTTTCTGGCTTGAATTTTTTCAGTGTTTGGCAACAATTAAAAATACATAGCTATAACACTTTTTAAAAATAATAATGTTTTTAGTATATCTACATTCATTCACAGATATATAAAGTTAAGAAAAGTAGATTTTATGTATATTATGATTGCTTAGGCCATTAAAAACATTTCCAAAGGGGGAAATTTGATATTTTTAAATGATTAAATTTAGTACCTAAACAATAAAAGTTTTTTACTTTAATCTTCTGATTTTAATTTTCTATTACTTAAGTTGGTTCTATAGCATTTGTATGTACAACTTTATATTATTATTGAGAGAATTTGTCACTTAACTCTGATTATTTTTGTATTTTGTAACTACAAGTATAAGAAAAAATTTTAAAGCCTCAAGCTACAGTTTTAAAATCTTCAACATTTCCTGTTTTTCCTTTTTAAAAGTTTTCTGTGCAAATTCTACTTTTGTGATATTTAATACTGAATTGAAAAATCAAAGAATTTCAAAACAGTTTTCACATGTACTATTATATGACATCATATTACATACATTGACAATAATATGTCCACTTGTACAATTTACTGTGAAAGAACAGATAATCTTAATGAACTAGAATCCCAACAATACACATATTTTGTATTCATTAAAGGAATCATCACTGCCTCACGACTTTGCATAGCAAGTCATAATAACACCTTTCCATATGTCACTTGAGCACAATGGTCGTCATCATTTGTATACCACACACACGCGCGCACACACACGAACACCCCTATGGCAAAACGGCTTCCCTCTGAGTTGACAGTCTGCACACTCGCACACTCCCCAAGACTTAATCTTGCTGCTGATGAATATCCTCATGCCTAAGAATTTTATAGATAACCCAGTAGAAAATATTAAAAATCAAAAAGGCTAATGGGAAACAGGCTCGGGAGATGGTGTCAATCTTCTTGGCCCGGTCGATAAAGACCTTCCTCATCTCATCTGGGCTCTTCGGCATTACTTGGACAGGATGGTTGGGGCCCTTTGGTGTCACACCTTCTTTGGTTTGCAGACATGGCCCCATTCCATAAGCTGTGAAGCTGAATTGGCTTTCCCTTATCTCATCATCCTGTCATAAGAAAAATAGAAGCACTGAAGTCATAGAATAAGGCAAGGCATGCATAACAAAGGCTTCAGAACCATAACTGAGGCTTTATCATGATACATGATAACATTATTATAATGAAAAGATAAAGCATATCAAGGTGAGTTGACTTTTGTTCCATTTCAAGTTTTAATGATTTATCGTGCTGTATCATATAGAATTCAACATCTGTTGGGTCATCAAAAAAGCAAGAGAGTTTCAGAAAAACATTTACTTCTGCTTTATTGACTATGCCAAAGCCTTTGACTGTGTGGATCACAACAAACTGTGGAAAATTCTTCAAGAGATGGGAATACCAGACCACCTGACCTACCTCTTGAGAAATCTGTATGCAGGTCAAGAAGCAACAATTAGAACTGGACATGGAACAACAGACTGGTCCCAAATCAGAAAAGGAGTATGTCAAGGCTGTATATTGTCACCCTTCTTATTTAACTTATATGCAGAGTACATCATGAGAAATCCTGGACTGGATGAAGCACTAGCTGGAATCAAGATTACTGAGAGAAATATCAATAACTTCAGATATGCAGGTGACACCACCCTTATGGCAGGAAGCAAAGAACTAAAGAGCCTCTTGATGAAAGTGAAAGAAGAGAGTGGACAAAATTGGCTTAGACTCAACATGCAGAAAACTAAGATCATGGCATCTCTTCCCATCACTTCATGGCAAACGGATGGGAAACAATGGAAACAGTGACAGACTTTATTTTGGGGGCTCCAAAATCACAGCAGATGGTGACTTCAGCCATGAAATTAAAAGACGCTTGCTCCTTGGAAGAAAAGTTATGACCAACCTAGACAGCATATTGAAAAGCAGAGACATTACTTAGCCAACAAGTGTCTGTCTAGTCAAAGCTAAGGTTTTTCCAGTAGTTATGTATGGATGTGAGAGTTGGACTATAAATAAAGCTGACCGCTGAAGAATTGATGCTTTTGAATTGTGGTGTGGAGAAGACTCTTGAGAGTCCCTTGGACTGCAAGGAGATCCAATCAGTCCACCCAAAGGAAATCAGTCCTGAATATTCACTGGAAGGACTGATGTTGAAGCTGAAACTCCAATACTTTGGCCACTTGTGTGAAGAACTGACTCACTTGAAAAGATCCTGATGGTGGGAAAGATTGAAGGCGGGAGGAGAAGGGGACGACAGAGGATGAGATGGTTGGATGGCATCACCGACGCGATGAACATGAGTTTGAGTATGCTCTGGGAGTTGTTGATGGACAGGGAGACCTAGTGTACTGCAGTCCATGGGATCGCAAAGAGTCAGACGTGACTGAGCAACTGAACTGAACAGAAGATGTACAAGTAATTGACTTTTGAGTAAATAAGTCTGAAATGAAAGCTGATGACCCAAAGTACACATAACTGTTGTAATCTTACAAAAAACCTGGAAATTGATTTCCTAGTAGTCTTTCTTTTAATTAATTAATTTATTTTTTCCTTTACATTATCGTGTTCCTAGTAGTCTTTAAAAAGGATGTTCATTTATACTGCCAATAGTTTTCACTTCTGTGGGATTGTTAAGGCTAAATAACTGTTTTCTTTATCTTTATGGAGAATTAATTGACACAGAACTGTATAAATTTAAGGGGTACAGCATGATGGTTTGACTTACATATATTGTGAAATGATTACCACAGTAGGTTTAGTGACCATCCGTGATTTCATATAGACTAAAAAAAAGAAAAAAATTATCTTTGTGGTGAGAACTCTCAGGGTCTACTCTCTTAAAAACTTTCCTATATGTCATACAAGCTATATCTTACATCAGTGTTAACTACAGTTGTGTTGTACATTATGTCCCTAGGGCTTATATATTTAAAACTGGAAGTCTGTACCTTCTAACCACCTTCCTCCACTGACCATCTGTTCTAGAGAACTGAGTATTTTCAAACCTTCAGAGAGCTTCCCACAGAGACTCTTATCTCAAGACAGAGAAAATCCTCTTCAGATTTAACATATGTCATGAAAAACTATATGTTTCTCATCTGTGTCTTTCCAGTGAAGTGTGAGTAAAGGGTTAATGCCAGTTCTGGCTGTTGAGGACTACAGAGAAACACTAGTTCTTCCAGCATCATTTCCTTGAAAACTGAGAGGGTAACAGGCAGGAAGGCCAGGGGTCTCCAAATGGAGGAAATAGGCTGCAAGTGTCAGACATTTTTATCTCTCTCTTAAGCGGCAGGAGGAAACAAACTAGTGATTTTTTTCCCTTCTCTATACAAATTTAAAAGAGATTTCTCTTAAAATATTGTGTTGCCATAACGACACCTGGTTTCACATAAAATTAACTATTCTCAAACCTTGAGTTAACCAATGTATTTTTCTTATGGAAATGTTTGTCTTAAGCTATGTTAATGTACTCTGCATTTACCCCAAACTCTGTCTTCAAGTCTGTTCTGCCAAATGGCTTAGAATCTACTTCGCAAACCAGTATGTTATACTCAGACATTGTTCCCCTAATCTATGTAAATGAAACTATCTGTGTGGTAAACTGTCCTTCTACAAGATTCAAGTCAATCGTTTTATGGCCCAAGATGACTCATCTGGTGCCACGATTATCCCAAAATACTTCTTATGGATCAGGGGCCTGGTGCCATTTTGAGTTTTGAGACATATCTTTTTTTCATTAGCAAACTACCAGGAGTTGGTGATGGAAAGGGAGGCCTGGCGTGCTGTGATTGATTCATGGGGTCGCAAAGAGTTGGACATGATTGAGCTACTGAACTGAACTGAACTGAAGTGACTATATAACATCCAGCTGAAGACTAGCAGGGGGTACTCTTTCTACCCTCTTCTGATGCCTATGTCAGAAGCTTTCTCTATCTCCTTTATACTTTAATAAAACTTTATTACACAAAAGCTCTGAGTGATCAAGCCTCCTCTCTGGCCCCGGATTGAATTCTTCTCCTCCGGAGGCCAAGATTCCCGGCATCTTTTTGTGGTTTTGCAACAATGTTTCAACAACAATGGCCTTAAGGTAACAGGAGTGAGGAGTCTGTGCCCTGTGCTGTGGCTCCTGCCCTGGGGGAGCTGTATGGTGGTCTGAAGAGTCCAGGGTCAAAAATGCTCTTGAGTGCTGCCTCCCCAACCCCCGAGATGGAGATGCTGTGTCTGGCCTGTTCCCTGCTTTGTCTGCTCCTAGAGGACTGAGTAAACACAATATCAGGTTAAAGTCCATTGTGTCTGGAGGGTCTGACTAACAGTTTAGACCCAAAACCTCAGCGGTGGTGATAGAAGGTGACCTGGCTTTCAGACCCTTTCAGTCTCAATGTGGCCCAAGTTTTTGGGAGGGAGTTCTGATGAGAACTTGACCCTGATCCTCCCTGAGTTTGAGATAGCAAACCCTGCAGGGAAAATACTGGGGATAAATCATACTGTTGGGAGACAGATAACACAGCTGTATGCCCCATTGAATTGGCAAGAGGGTGATCATTTAGATAAAAACCAATGGAAAACTATGTTATAAAACAAGGGAAAGTGGCTCAAGATACAACTGATAATTGATCATCTCTGTGCAGCTGAGCTTCCCAGGTGGCTCTAGCGGTAAACAACCTAACTGCAAAGCAGGAGACATAAGAGATGTGGGTTCTATCCCTGGGTCAGGAAGATTCCCTGGAGGAGGGTATGGCAATCCACTCTAGCATTCTTGCCTGGGAAATCCCATGGATAGAGAAGCCTGGCAGGCTACACAGTCCATGGGAGTCTCAAAGAGTCAGACATGACTTAGTGACTAAACAAAAATTAATAATAATAATAGAAGGAAAACAAATTAGATTCCTCAAGCCTTATCCTCTGACCTACACTCTGGTAGACATGGTGATTCAGGGAGTCCCCTAGGCCTGGGTTCCCAGGTGGCTCTCCTTGCCCAAAGGGTATGTATGATTTGTGGAGACATTTACCCTAGCCGCTGACACGCTGGGTTTCACTGATGGCAAAAAAAAAAAAAAAAATTCTGGGCCATTCAGAAGAAAGACCTTGGCCAGAGGATAATCTATCTATCAGTTCTCTTGAGATAACTTTTAACACTCAGACTGAAAAGAGCGAAAATTGACAGGATTCCTATGAAAGGCTTCCTGGCAGGTTGTCACCAGTCAGGAGGAAGGAAATGGTTTCAACTTCCTACAGCTGCTTCCCTTAAGGAACCCTGTTCAACCTGCTGCTTTCATCTCAGAAGTTAATCCAGTGATGCCAATGGGAATGCAAACAAAAGGGGCTGACAGGGTGGTTGAATTGACTCCATCTGCAAAGACAGAAAGAAGTCCGAAGGCCAAGTTCTCCTTGCCCAGTTCTGAGTGGGGTCCCAGGCTGTGCCGTGGTTAACACTGAATGGCCGTGGGTGGTAAACACAGCTCTTTGGGACTGTGGAAGCTGGTGTACCATGTGCAGTCAGACTGTTGGAAAATGAGATGATATTAAGAACAATATTAAGAAGCTGATGGGGCACAGTGATGCTGGGTTAGTAGGCATCATGGTCATAGTAGAATGACCATGATGACATGCAAATAGGAAAATAAGGGACTAAGATATATCCGTTGGGCTTCCCTTGTAGCTCATGGACAGAGGAGCCTGGCAGCCTACAGTCCATGGGGTTGCAAGAGTCAGACACGACTTAGTGACTAAACCACCACCAAGATATATCCGTGATAGCTCAGCTGGTAAAGAAGCCATCTGCAATGCAGGAGACCCTGGTTTGATTCCTGGGTTGGAAAGATCCTCTGGAGAAAGGGAAAGGCTACCCACTCCAGTATTCTGGCCTGGAGAATTCCAAGGACTGTATAGTTCACGGGGTTGCAAATAGTCCGACATGACTGAGCAACTTTCACTTTCATTTTCAAGATACGTCTAGTAGGTGGCATCAGCCAAAGACTTAATGTATTAATATAATTGGAAAGGATGTGACCATGAATGAAGGACCTGGCCATTTTCTGTCTGGAGCTTCATCTTGGGCTATTGTTCCTTGTGCCAGCTGAGTGCAGTCATGTCCAACTCTTTGATGGCTGAACACTTGAGTTCACTAAGGAAATCCCCCAACAGCTTCTACCGGGATGCACATGGCAAAAACTGTTGAGGAGTTTCTTTATAGGAATTCCAGGGTAGAATTAATTAAGTGATAGAGCCCCCATCTAGTTGCTGGCTCAGAAGGGAACTATGTGCCAAGGCAGATGTCTTAGATTGGCCTTTTACATAGTCATGGTGGTGTCCAAACCATGCAGCAATGGATATAACATGTCCCTCTGTTGCCCACTGAAGCCACTGATGTGGTCAGAGCTTGTCCAGAATATTAACAAGATTAAAAAAAAAATTGCTCGAAAATTGTCTTTGGATTGAATCTCCAAAGGACTAGCGCTAACACAAAGCTGACAAATGGAATGCCATTAGGGTCTTTGCCCAGGGCTCTTGGAGAAGTCAATTGACTATAGAAGAAGTAGGGCTTCCTTGGTGGCTCAGATGGTAAAGAATCTGCCTGCAATGTGGGAGATCTGGGTTTGATCGCTGGATTGGGAAGATCCCCTGGAGAAGGGAATGGCTATGCATTCCAGTATTCTTGCCAGAAGAACTCCATGGACAGAAGAGTCTCACAGGCTACAATCCATGGAGTCACAAAGAGTTGGACACAACTGAGTGACTTTGAGAGAGAGAGTCCATGTTGTAACTTTGTTTGCTGCTGCTAAGTTGCTTCAGTTTTGTCTGACTCTGTGCGACCCCATAGACGGCAGCCCACCAGGCTCCACTGTCCCTGGGATTCTCCAGGCAAGAACACTGGAGTGGGTTGCCATTTCCTTCTCCAATGCATGAAAGTGAAAAGTAAAAGTGAAGTCGCTCAGTCATGCCTGACTCTTCCTGACCCCATGGACTGCAGCCTACCAGGCTCCTTCATCCATGGGATTCTCCAGGCAAGAGTACTGGAGTGGGTTGCCATTGCCTTCTCCGTACACTATAACAAAAGCCACAGCTGAAAATACTATTTATGGCTTGAAACAGGCACTTTTATATCAGTCTGGGCCCCTGGATTTGATCTCTTTGGATAAAGGAACACATTTACAAATGATTAGTGTATAAAATGGCCCAAGAGCACAACATAGTAAGGGTATATCAAATTCCATCAGCTCACAGAGCAGTGGTTTAAACAGAAATTAAAGCATTATTACTAGGGACTTCCCTGATAGTCCAGAGGATAAGACTCGGATTATAAACAACAGAAGCTACACTGAAACAAATTCAATAAAGACCTTAAAAATGGCCCACACAAAAAAATAAAAATCTAAAAAAAAAAAAAAAAAGAAACACCATTATCACTAAAGACAGGATGGTCAGGACATGAACAGTTGGCTGGTTGGTTCACTGGACGAGTACGCAGACCACGTGGTGACAGTAAGAAACAAATGCCTTTAGAAAGGTTTCTGGTTTCTGGTAGTGGATGTGTGTGTGTTTGGCAGTGGGGGGTGGGGGTGGATAGGAAGGCTATTACTTAACTCTGTCCCACCTCACAGATTTCCCTTTTGTATCCTTTTGTATCACCTGATATCCTGGTTTGGGGTCCACAACTATATTTTCCAGCTGAAAGACTCATTTCTACTCATGATACCATATGTATTTATTTAGACTAGAAAGCCATTCATGCTCTCTGTGGAAGAGGGATCTAAACGTCCTGTGTGCTTGAGTAGCTGAAAGGCCTCCCACTTAGATGACGACACTTTATCTGCTGTCTCTCTTGCTTCTTATCCTACTGAAAAGCTGAGCAAATGACATATGAGATCAAAGCTTATTTCTGTCTTGAAAGTACAAATGTCTCCTCAAACCTGTAATCAGAGCTATGGAGCTGCTCTGACAAAGCCGCTTTACTTTGGATATTGATTTTAATAGAAAATGACACTTTTGAAAAATTGAAACTTCAACATCATCATGCAGCATTGGCCTAGCATGAAAGCTGGCCACAATTTGTAAAATGACCATCTTCTATGTGCATGCAATAAGACAGTCCAGGCCAGGACAACATTTCTCACACTGAGGTCCATGCATCAGCTGTCTCAGAAGCATTTGGAGGCATGACTGAGATCCAATTGGATCTCAATTGTATCTCAATTGCACAGATTTGCACTCATTAACATTTAGGTTGTTGCTGTCATCTGCATTTTGAAGCTCTCCAGGTGATCATAATGCTCAAATGGGTAGAAACAAAAATTCCCAAAAGACACAATGCAGCTATCAGTTAGCTAGAATTCATGGTGATGTAACATTTTTTGAATTCCTCTAACACATCCTAATTTAAATTTTAAGTGGTAGTTTATGAAAACATACTCTGTAATGACATTTGGGCTAGTACTGAGGTATTATTTTATTTTTTAACAATTTCTGTTTTTAAGTAAGTCTGTGTCTAGAAGAAGCTGTATGTGAGCCTATTTATATGAGCTGCATCTTTATTCATTTTCAAATTTATAATGGACCAAAGAATATTTTAGGAATAGAATTTTGATAATTACATTTTATAATGTGATTTGGTGCTGTATTGTTTTCAAAAGCATCTGGGATATGATTTCACTAACAAATATATCACCAGTGGCTTTTCTGTTAATTTTGGAGGTGAAGAAATAGAAATCTTCCATTTCAGTAAAAGTGTTTCCCTTGTTAAAACCTGTCATTCAAACATTCATGGGGGGCTTCCCAGCTGGCACAGTGGTAAAGAACCCACCTGCCAATGCAAGAGACACAGGTTCGATCCCTAGGGCAAGAAGATCGCCTGGAGTAGAAATGGCAACCCATTCCAGTATTCCTGCCTGGAAAATTCCATGGACAGAGGAGCCTGGTGGGCTACAGTTGATGGGACCGCAGAAAGTCAGACATAACTAAAAAGTACATCAGTTTATTTTATGACAACTAATTTTTCTGCTTTGTAAAACTCAGTCGAAAGATTATCCTGTATTTATGTGTGTTTACAAGTGCAGTGATATTCTTTATTCCAATTAGAACTCAAATATTTTTTCAAGACAATTCAATTTTCTGAAGCTACCTTCAGCTTGGCTTTCTAATAGAGTGAAGGCCACAAGAGCAAGGTTTAGACAAACATCTAAAACTTTTAACTCACTATAGGTTAGCCAGTGTTTAAAGATGATGAAATTAAGCCCCTTTACAACTCAAAATATAGACAATGATAGAGATTAAATAGAATGAATTAAAAATGAACTAAAGAACATGGCTGATTCAAGAAGTAAAACTGAAGAAACAACTTAGTTTACCCACAAGTCAATCGTCTCAATATGCTTCAAGCAAGTTAAGGATAGACAATAAAAAATACAAAAAGTCATTTTGTTGGTGTATAATTCTTTCTACAGGAGAACCTGTTTTCACTAAATATGGAAATGAGAAAAACATTTCAGTAATTAAGCAACAATACCATACTGTGAAACATTCTTCGTGCTTTTCCACTTTATTTAGAGAACTATGCTAAAGATTGACTCATGTAACATGCATATTATAACTAGAATTATTACAGAAAGAAAATTCATTGGCAAATATAGTTATTCAATTGAATTTCTTTGTCTTTATCATCAAACATAATATATATGTAAGAAAAGAATTAATTTCCTATCCTCTTCTTAGTTTTAAAATGGCAACAAAAAATCTTATTTGTTTGCTGGCATGATGAAAGCATGAAGATTGCTAGTTAGTGGTTACAAATCATTAATCATATAAGACAGCCTGAACAATGATTAATTATGACAATTGCTGTGAGATACAGCAGCATTAAATATGTTACTTTCATCCTGATGTTTTCTCCCTAGTGGATCCTTTTGAGATGTTCTTTATACAATGAAGATGCTAAGTAAATTATCCTAAAGGTTGTTTTGTTTAAATAACTTTCTGTAACTTTTAATTGTCAAATAGGAAAATGACACAGGAAGGAAAAGTAAATTGATATTAATTCCCATTTATATGATTTCAAAGTACGTAGATTTTTTAGAAGTGTTTTTTTAATTTTTTTGAAAATTGCTTATTAACAAGACAATGGCTTGTTTTTATTGAGAGAAATAAACATCACTTAGAAAATTCTAAGGCAAGGCGAAGTATGTGAATGAATTAAAAGTTGTTCTCTAAAACAAGTATCAGCCTAAAACAAAAATCCTCAGTTTAATACATCTATGTACATTTCTGTATCACCCAAATATAGAAGGCTTAAAAGAATACAACTATGTACGACGTTCGAAATACTTTAGACTTACAAGTCAACTGTCAATATAAAATTCCTTGAAATTTAGCTCCCAGGAGAATCTTGCATTTATTATAGATGATGTATGAATTAGCTGGGCTTCCCAGGTGGCTCACACAGTAAAGAATTAGCCTGCAATGCGGGAGACCCCGGTTCAGTCCCTGGGTCAGGAAGATCCCCTGGAGAAGGGGATGGCTACCCACTCCAGTATTCTTGCACAGAGAATCCTATGGATAGAGGAACCTGGCGGGTACAGTCCATGGGGTCACAAAGAATCAGATACGACTGAGCGACTAACACTTCCACTTTCATGAAGGAGTTATAAATTAGCCAAATTTATGCTTGGTGTATTGAATTTAGATTCAGAAATGGTTTGGAGATTATTGAATGGTAAAATGTAAGCTTAAAAGGATGAATATTTTAGGTGAAACTTTATGAAAATATGATATACATATATACATAGGGGAACTGAAAAGTCAATGAAATAATATTTTTTTAAAATCTGTATATCTGTTTCTAACTTAATGTTCTAGATTCTTTCAGTGCCAACTTATCATCATAGGGTGACATAAGATAAGATTTTACAGTAGATAACATATGTAAAATGCAGTGTGCCTATTTTATTTAACTTTGTGATGGAAGTCACTATAAGTATGTGAACTTAAGTAGAGATTATAGTGTTGTATTGAATATTATTTTCCTAAACAGATATTTCAGAGGGTATAGAGCTCTAAGAAATAGCTGTATTCAACCTACATTCGGAATACTTATTGCAGGAAATAATCAAATTTTTAGAATTTTTCTTTTACATAAGAAGAAATTTCTAACCCCTGTGCATCAGTCATTCAAGTAGAATTTAGTTTGAAATTGTTGAGAAACTACTTTTTTTCAAGTATATAATACTTACCTATTGAAAGAATATCTTCTATTTTAGAATAGAGCATAAACTGACTGCCAAAGGAAATTTTATAAAATAATTCCACATATACAGGTACTACATTGCTTCCAACCATGAAGCCTCATCCCTTCAACCTAAATAGTATACATATATATTTATAATTGGGCTTCCCTGGTTGCTCAGTGGTTAAGAATCAGCCTGCAATGGAAGAGACCCAGGTTCAATCCCTGAGTCAGGAAGATCCCCTGGAGAAGGGAATGGCAATCCACTCCGGTATGCTTGCCTGGAAAATTCCATGGACAGAGGAGCTTGGTGGGCTATAGTCCATGAGGTCACAAAGAATCGGACACACCTGAGTGACTAACACTTTTTTCAAGGTTTTCACATTTATATCTGTCCTAAGATTCTAGACCTCACAAAAGGTGTTAATACAAGGCAGAAAAATCAATTATTTGTTATTCTTAATAATTACCTTGAGTTATTTTTTAAGGTAATACAGGACATAAATACATACATAAATAAGTTTTTGTACAGACAATCAAAATACAGTCAATTATTTTAAAAAGAAAACAAGCAAAAATATACACTTCCCAGTTATTTTTTGAATCTAGAATTTGTGGTCCATTCTTATTTCATTTGCATATACAAGTAACAATTAATATACAAGAATGAGTAGGAAGATATACTAGAACACCACGTGTATGTATTTTCGCTCAGCAAACTGTTGCATTATTACATTGCAAAGCAAAAGCTGTATGAAATGCATTAAAGCAATCCCATATCATCCATATTTCTCAACAAATTACATATGTTCAGAAATATTCCAGCATGTGTTTTAACCCTCCAGGACTAAAGTAATGATGGGAAGAGCAACTTCTAACCAAAATACTTTTGTATCATGCATACAGCCACACACACACAGAGCACTGGGGATAAGCATTTATGGCAAGGTGCAGTGGTGTGTGATTGCACACAGCAGGCTAGAACAGTGTGGGGTGGGGAAATTTGGACACAATTATGAACGTGTATTCTTTCACAGTGTACAAAAAGGATCCCTTGTACCTTTATAGGGGGAAAGGTAAGGCATAAAAGATCGCATGCAGTGCCTAGGCCAAATGCTAAGCTAAGTTAAAACTTTCCCTGGAATAATATGTTTATCAGTGTAAGGCCCTTTGTTATGAGAAGCTTTCCATAATGGGGCAATTTTATTTACTGTCTCTTCTGCTGAATTAAAATACTATGAAAAACATGCAAATCAGTACTCATGAAAAGAAAGGGTATTCGGTTAATTTTTAGACTTCTCTTGATTATGTTCATTTAATGATTTAGATTGCTTAGACTGTTACTAAGCAAAGTACATACTTTCGGGGTTTTTTTTAATGATGAATTCATTTGGCCCAGAGGGCTATCAGGTTGAGAAAAATTGTTTTCAAAAAGTGAAAACGGTCAACCTTAATTATCATCAACCTGAATGATAATTAGGATGTTATAAAAATAAATGTGATTAGATATATTTCTAATCAAATGTATTTGCATTTATTGTACTTGTAAAATGTATTTGCATTTTCTTAAATAATATAGTTAGTAAACCATATTGTCTCTTTTTTAAAAAATAAGTATTTACTGACTGTTAGCAAAGTATTTTCATCAGAGTTATTTTTGCAGTTTTGTCAGGCAATATCTAATTGAATATATATTTCATACTAACATTCCTCTATGTACTGTTTAGTCACTGAAAATTTAAATACATATTTCTCCCAAAGAGGCAACTATGCGTTATTATGAAAATTCAAGGCAACGAAATGTTTTAAAAAAAATTAGTTCGGATAATCACCTAAAATGAATTGGATCATGTGGATTTTCCCCCCAGGGATGAAAATTGAAGAAGGAGGTAGCTACAGTGGGAACAACTATGAAATTTTAGTAGAAAAGAAAAATAGTTGAGGGAATATTATAGGAATATATAATCTAGGAAGACAATGAATAACTGCTTTAAAATAATCCTTGATCTAGACACCTGTCATGAAACTAAGGACACATCACTGTTCATCTAACAGTAGGTCTCCTGCGTACTCACCTAGTTATGTCTATTCTTAACTGAGATTTGTGGTAGAAATCATCTGGAGAGGTATTTTTAAAGACATTTTATTCCAGGAATTTTCATTTAGTAGACTGGACTGTTTGGCTCTGATTTCCCAAGCTAAATTCTTAGCTTTGGGTATATTTAAAATTTAATCAGAGTGATACATTATGGATCTCCAATTCAAATTGCTAATATGCTCTACTGTGGATTACATTTCTAAACACTTAGCTATTCTAATTGGAGGTGTGTCCTTGTGATCTAGTTTTAATCAAACATTTCCAAGGATGCTGACATCAAAACCAAAATCATTCATTTACTCTATAGAATCTCAACATTAAAAGATAGTTTCTAAAGATACCTAGGTTGGATAAAGCATTTTATTTTTGCCTTATTTTTAGGTCTCTCTTTTCTGGAAAGAGGAGCTGTTTTTAGAACTTATTTGTACAAAAAAATGTCCCATCTATTTTGCAGCTACTTTCGTCAAAGTGTATGATTCTTTCCTCTACAGAGAATATTATAAGATACAGGTGATATATCTGTTTAATATATATTTAAAAATTACTTTGACCAAACAAATAACTCAGTTCATAGAATGAAAGATAACGTTTCAAATTTTTTTTTTACTGAGTGAAGAGAGACACAATTGTTAGAAAAAGAAAATATCCTTAGCTGACGGGGATTGGTGGTTGTTCGGCTTTAAGTGTGCAGGGTTCTGTGGTTCCCCACCCAACACTGCCTGAGTGCAGAGGATGCTGTCTGCTTTTTTTTTTTTTTAACTGATGACCGCATTCTTCCATAGAGTTAAAAAAATGAATTTACCGTGTCTGAGAAACGGTAAAACTTCTCCAATGCAAATGCTTCTGTCTGTGGGAAGGTAAAGTGGACCAAGAGGGATTGAGAAACCAAAGAATTAAGTAATAGATTGTTAAAATATAATTGCACAATTGGCTTTCATTGCACAGACCATCTTAACAAACATATGTATCAATTAGTTGTTTTTCACATATACAAGCTATCCACCCCCAGAGTATGAACTAAAAAAAAAAAAATTTCTTTACTGCACTATATCTTAATTACAATATATATTCTCTGAGTATTTCAAATGGTGATTAGAAATATAATCAGATGTTCCTATTTTTGCATTTGGACACTTTTCTAGAGTGCCAATCACTAGAAAAATTAATCTTACTGTCTTTCTGTGAATTAAATAATAAAGCATGTCAAATATCTTTATCCCAATACACTTACAGGTGGTAAAACTGAATACAGAGTTGCTGTGGTATGGATTTTTTTAAGGAGCACCAGAAATGAGTGTCTGAATTTGTAGAGCATTATGTTATCCATTGGCTGCTCTGACTGCTGGATATTTGGTGGGTGCAGAAAAGGTCTGAGCTCTCATCTCCCCTTGGAACACCACCTGTGTACGACTGTGTACGACTCCTCATTTTTGGTGTTGGCAGCACGTGGCTGATAAATCCTACACTGAAGGAAGGAGAAGAAAGGTAGAAAAATGTAAAAGAAATGTGAAAAAGTGGATCAAAATGAAAGGGGGAAATAAGTGTTGCTTTACTTTTGATTCATGACGTTGGAAGGAAAATTTGTCTTGATCAGTCATTCAGGGCAGGTGGAAAATGACCACACCTTCACTCCTGGGATACAGAATGCTCTGTCTTATCACAATGTTTCTGCCTATGCAAGGTATTATGAGAGAGAGGAGCAAATGAAAAGTAAGGGAGGTTAGAAAGAAGGGGAGGGGAGAGATGGGGAGGCAGAGTGAGAAAAGTATAAGGACACCAGCAGGCTAGGAGAGGTTGGGGCAGGAGATAAAGTTAATCTCTCCAGAAAAATATATGTTAGTATATAAATGATGTGCTTTAATGTTTATTAAAAAAATTGGTCAAATACAAACTCTGGCATTGTTTTTCTGTCAGCTGTCTTACCCAGAGTAAATTTTAGCAATGCTGAAATTTCTCCCATGCTACAGTGAATCGGGATGTTTACTGGAGCAAGTGATGATTCTGAGGAGTCAATTAGACACTACTGAATAAATTATTGCTTCACATGTTTAAACTGAGTAGACTCAGCACTGAGAGATCATGGCTTCGGGTTTTTTAAAACATTTTATAAATATATAAATTACAGTCAGTCCTTCAGAAACAGTAAGAAATTCCTTAAAAAATAAATTCTTAAAAATACATGCTATCTATAAAACAGTCTGTTCATTTTAAGATTTGAGAGTGTTTCGACTTAAATATCTCAGTGTATTGGATTCTGGTCACAGTTTCCCCTGTAATATATGACTCTTGGCATTTCTCTATAGCTTGAGTCCATTTGCTTTTTTAAAATGTCAGCTGGCACATTCACATTAAACGTAAACTCAAAGATAGTTTGGCTGATAGAAACTCTTTCAGAGAAGGAAAAGGATTGATTGAAATTATGTGCATATAAAGGGAGATGACATTATAAGTCTTATTAGAGGGGAACAACCTCATCCTGTACATCCAAATCCAATTAGGAGGTTACTTCTACAGTTTCCTGTGGTCTCCCAAGGATGTTCCTGATTTATCAGGTAATAGCAAGGCAAAAATATACCTTACTGTGTTTCCAATGGGGATCCAGAAGAAATGTCTCAAAATATATACAAAAAAGAGACATAAAAATATACATAAAAATATATACAAAAAAGAGACCACATAGCTTTATGTGAACATCAGAGTACTATAAAATAAATAAATTTGATTTAAAAACTCAACAAATTAGTTCAAAAAAAGAAAAAATTAATAGCCATAGTTGATGACTTGTGTCAAGTAAAGCCATCAGAAACACTACAGCGTTGCAAATAACAAACGATAGATTTTATTAGTTGAAGCACAAAATGATGTTGTTCCAGGACAGATATTAGAAAGAAGCTGATAAAGCTCTCATGTCACCAGATCTGCTGTGTAAAATATTGTAAACAGCCAGATGTTACTATTTTCTTCCGGAAGCAATTTTTGACAACATAAGTTTCAGCTGGACAAAAATCAAAGGACAGTCATCTCGTTGAGTTTCCGTCTCCATTTTCTTTCTGTACATCCCTATAAAACATAACAAGTTCACTTTCCAGGGAGAATTGTATCCCAAGGAGCTTCATGCATTTAATCACTTACCTTACTCCTTCTCTTTCGTCGAAATCTCAGAAGTTCTTTGTGTTGTCTGGATACAAAATTTACCGCTGCATATTCCAGAAGTGCTGAAAACACAAAAAGGAGGCACACTGCCATCCAAATATCAATAGCTTTGACGTATGAGACCTAACCAGGAAAGAGAGAGTGAGAAAATCGACTTGTTATTTCCATGGAGAACAAAAATGGATGTCTGTTCCTAAATTATACCATTCATATACTAGTACTTTTTTACTTAAAATTTTTGCAAGTTTTATGTATTAGTCATATAGAAATGTGGATTTCTTGCTAACATTTTTTTTCAAATGAAGCACTAGACTAAATGTATGATGAAAGAAATTAAGATGAAATGTAATTTTACCTCCAGGGTAAGATAGTATCATACTTGAAAAGTGTGCAGTAACATTGAAAGATACCTGCAGAGCAGCAGAATGCTTGAAAGAGTCTGAAGTAACATTGAGATATAGAAAATACTGTTGAACTTGTAGCTCCATATTTTCTTTCTTTTTTTTAAGATTTTTATTTTATTTTATTTTTTTTTATTGTTTTTGTCATACAATGTCATGATATCACCATGGGTTTACATATGCTTCCCCTCCAGAACCCCCCTCCCTCCTCCCTCCTCCCCGGGAAATCTCGCTGCACCAGCCCCGAGCATCAATCCTGGGCTGGCGATTGATTAGACATATGATAATTAGCTTGTTTCAATGCCCTTCTCCCTCTTACCCCTTGTGCCCCTCTAAGTCATCACAGAGCACTGAACTGAGTTCCCTGTGCTATTGGAACCAACATTCAAGGGGGGGAAATAGACAACAAAAATAATCACATAAATAAAGATAATTTAAGAGAACTACAGTGATGAAACTCCTGTAGGGTCATGGTAAAGGGACAGTGTGAAGGGGGCTGTTAGGTGGGCACAGTCCCTGAAGGCCTCTCTGAGGATGTGATACAATGACCATCTCAGGCCACATTCTTACTTGCTCATCATGCTTCACTTTTCTTCCTCTAGTTCTTGGCAAAGAGACCAATGGACAAGCTCATCCTGCCTCAGCAGCTTTGAACTCCCTGTTACTTCTGCCCAAAACACCCCTTCCCTTATGGAACCCCTATTAAATCCTTCAGACTTTAGCTTAAAAGCCATGATTTCAGGCAAACCTTCTCCAAATGCTCAGATCAGTACAGTCCTTCTCACCTTCTTACCTCCACTTTCCTCCTAGAACTCATCTCTCAGATGACTCATTGCTATTGTAATTATATTTATTTGTGGGTAGTTCTTACAAGGTAACTACTGGAGAGCATCATTTAAATGTCCTCCCCCCCCCTTCAGCTAATTACTCTGTTCCACAACCCCTAAGGGCCATTTTCCTAAAACTTTGGGTGGAGGAATGCAAAAATGAGTATGTCCCTGAGGATTTCAAATTGAAATATCTATACTGATATTTTAGCAAATCATGTGTTGACAGCAAACACCAAATAATTAATCTTATTATTGACCTTGCCTCACTGTATCATCATTATCCATTTACAAATCTTTCTCCTTTTATGCTAATGTATCCTGTAAGTTGAGGCAAGGGCCAGGTCTTATTCACCTTTGTGTTTCAAGGACCTAACACAATGCCAGTTATATGATGGACTCTCAGATAATATTCAATTGATTGAACCATGTGGAGTGACTTGCAATCACTGGCCATTTATTATTAGAGAAATAATTATAATAACTAGCATGCCAGAAATGTTCTTAGGAGTGTCTGTAGAACTACTGAGTGTTCTTAGTAATTGTCTGAAAGTAACACTTCTAATCTGCACAGCTGTAAAGGTGAGGAGACTGAGACACGTGAAATCATTATATACACTCAGTTCAGTTCAGTTCAGTCACTCAGTCATGTCCGACTCTTTGTGGCCCCATGGACTGCAGCATGACAGGCTTCCCTGTCCATCTCCAACTCCCAGAGCTTACTCAAACTCATGTCCATCGAGTCAGTGATGCCATTCAACCATCTCATCCTCTGTCATCCCCTTTACACTACCTTGTGTAAAATAGCTAGCTAGTGGGAAACTGCTGTGTAACACAAGGAGCTCAGCTCAGTGTCCTGTGATGACCTGGAGGGGAGGGGTGGGAGGGAGGTTCAACAGGGAGGGAATATATATGTAAGTATAGCTGATTCACACTGTTGTATAGCAGAAATTAATACACTATTGTAAAGCAATTACAGTCAATAAAAAAAATAACATCACATAGCTACTGCTATACACTGAATATGGACCTTCAAAAATCCTGATGTTGAAATATACCTCTAAGGTGATGGTAATAGGAGGTGGGATCTTTGGGGAGTGCTTAGGTCATGAGAGTAGAGCCCTCGTGAATGGGATTAGTGCTCTTGTAAAAAGGACCCCAGAGAGTGTGTTGCCCTTTCCATTATGAAAGAACGCAGCCTGTAGATTGCCATCTATGAACTAGGAAGTGGGCTCTCACCAGACCCTGAATCTGCCAGCACCTTGACCTTGAACTTCCCAGGCTCTAGTTTCTATTGTCTATAAACCACCTCACCTATGATATTCTGTCACAGAAACATGGACAAACTTAGGATGCTACCAAGTTGCAAAGCTAGGATTTGAAAACAGGTCATCTGGCTAAAGAATCTGTAACTCAACTACTATTCTACATCATCTGGTTATTAGGCTCCTTCTATTTCAGCTACCACCATAAATTAACAACTGTGAGCACACTAAGTAGAAATAACCATCTGTATCCTAATATCCCAGGCTCTAAATTTTACATGATAGTTAAGAGTGAAGTCATTACATAGCATACACACTGGAGGGTTCTGTATGTTTGCTGATCCTAAAATCCAACAATCAACTTCCTAGTAGACAATGTAGAAAAGGAGTTGTGAAAATGTAATTACCACATTAAAAACCAAATATTTGCTCTGCAAAAATGAAACTCTATCAGGGAAACATTTTATCCTTTGCAATACAATGAAAGTCCCCTCAACAATATCCTCACATTAATTATGATGAAGTGTTTTTATGAGACAGTTGCCTACTTGCCACATGATAATCTGGGAAGAGATCAGCTTGATTAATTATCATTTGAATGTGCAGAGCTGGGTTACTGCAAAGCTGTATCTTTTTCATTTTAAAAAATAAGTTTTCTAATGTGAAGAAGGAATATAAGCATCATTGATTCTTAGATCATGTGATATTTTTTTCCAGAAAAATTCTCTATTTATTTTAACCTGAATGAACTCTTTGGCCAACCCAATACTTTGCAATGTTATCATTAGAAAACAGAGAAAATATGCTTCTGGAGTCCTGAAAAGACGCATATTGGATTTTATCATCATTACTTATTCTGGTTATACAGATTGGAATCCAGTCCCTTTGATTCTGGGAAGCATTCATGTTCAGGAAACTTGCCTAAGCATGAGTTTCTTTGTATCTACTTCCAGTGATACAAGGAAGTGGGTATAGGAGGATTCAAGCTATGATTTGATCAGAATAACAAACAACACCAAATCTCGCTGGCTTGAAACAACCAAGGTCAATCCATGTCCACTCAGAGCTGAATGGCAACTCTGGACAAGCGTCGTTACACTGTGATCTCAGCTCCTAGTGTGGTCACTTTCTGGAACACTGGTGGTGACCACAGTAGAGGAAAACTAGGGCACAAGTTATCTCACATTCGGCAATAAATATTCCAGGCTAGAAGAGGCACAGATCACTGTGCTCAAAACTCATCGTTTATTTGCGTCTGTGTGCTGAGTCATGTCAGCTTCTTTGTGACCCTGTCGGCTGCAGCCTGCCAACCTCCTCAGTCTATGGGATTCTCCAGGCAAGAATACTGGAGTGGGTTGCCATTTCCTCCTCCAGAGGATCTTCCAGACCCAGAGATGGAACTGAGTCTCTTGCCTTAGCATTAGCCAGAAGTATTTATAGTCAACACAACAAGAACAGACTTGGGAGGTGCAACCTCATTGCGTGTCTGGACAGTAGACAAAGCCCACAGGTGACAGAGTGAATGGAGGTGGGGAAGAGTCTATTCTGTGCTTCTGAAAAAAAATAATAATAAAGATCCTGAGAAGCCCGGGATTGAAGACAAGTGTGGACTATGACCTCATAACTGTGATATCTTGAAGGGAGAATTAGAGCAGCTTTCAGTTCTGTTCAGTTCAGTCTCTCAGTCACGTACAACTCTTTGTAACATCATGGACTGCAGCATGCCAGGCCTCCCTGTCCATCACCAACTCCCAGAGTTTACTCAAACTCATGCCCATTGAGATGGTGTAGCCATCCAACCATCTCATCCTCTGTCATCCTCTTCTCCTCCCACCTTCAATCTTTCCCACTATCAGGGCCTTTTCAAATGAGTCAGCTCTTCACATCAGCTGGCCAAAGTATTGGAGTTTCAGCTTGAACATTAGTCCTTCAAATGAATATTCAGAACTGATTTCCTTTAGGATGGACTGGTTGGATCTCTTTGCAGTCCAAGGGACTCTCAAGAGTCTTCTTCAACACCACAGTTCAAAAGCATCAACTCTACAGCACTCAGCTTTCTTTTTAGTCCAACTCTCACATCCATACATGACTACTAGAAAAACCATAGCCTTGACTAGACAGACCTTTGTTGGCAAAGTAATGTCTCTGCTTTTTAATATACTGTCTAGGCTGTCACCATCTGCAGTGATTTTGGAGCCCCCAAAAAACAGTCAGCCACTGTTTCCACTGTTTCTCTATCTATTTGCCATGAAGTGATAGGACTGTATGCCATGATCTTAGTTTTCTGAACATTGAGTTTTAAGTCAACTTTTTCACTCTCCTCTTTCACTTTCATCAAGAGGCTCTTTAGTTCTTCACTTTCTACCATAAGGGTGGCATCATCTGCATACCTGAGGTTATTGATATTTCTCCTGGCAATCTGGATTCCAGCTTGTGCTTCATCCATTCCAGCATTTCTCATGATGTACTCTGCATAGAAGTTAAACAAGCAAGGTGACAATATACAGCCTTGATGTACTCTTTTTCCTATTTGGAACCATTCTGTTGTTCCATGTCTAGTTCTAACTCTTGCTTCCTAACCTGCATACAGATTTCTCAAGAAGCAGGTCAGGTGGTCTGGTATTCCCATGTCTTGAAGAATTTTCCACAGTTTATTGTGATCCACACAGTCAAAGGCTTTGGCAGAGTCAATAAAGCAGAAATAGATGGTTTTCTGGAACTCTCTTTCTTTTTCAATGATCCAGCGGATGTTGGTAATTTGATCTCTGGTTCCTCTGCCTTTCCTAAAACCAGCTTGAACATCTGGAACTCCATGGTTCACGTATTGCTGAAGCCTAGCTAGGAGAATTTTGAGCATTATTTTACTAGCATGTGAGATGAGTACAATTGTGAAGTAGTTGGAGCATTCCTTGGCATTGCCTTTCTTTGGGATTGGAATGAAAACTGACCTGTTTCAGTCCTGTAACCACTGTTGAGTTTTCCCAATTTGCTGACATATTGAATGCAGCACTTTCACAGCATCATCTTTCAGGATTTGAAATAGCTCAACTGGAATTTCATCACCTCCGCTAGCTTTGTTCATAGTGATGCTTCCTAAGGCCCACTTGACTTCACAGTCTAGGATGTCTGGCTCTAAGTGAATGATCACACCTTCATGATTATCTGGGTCATGAAGATCTTTTTTTTTTTTTTTTAATTTATTTTATTTTATTTTTTTTTTAATTATTGTTTTAGCCATACATTGTTATGATATCACCATGGGTTTACATATGCTTCCCCTCCGGGTCCCCCCTCCCTCCTCCCTCCCCCCCGGGAAATCTCGCTGCACCAGTCCCGAGCATCAATCCTGGGCTGGCGATTGATTAGACACATGACAATTAACATGCTTCAATGCCCTTCTCCCATCTCATCCCACCCTTACCCTCATCCACAAAGTCCACAAGTCTATTCTATACATCTGCGTTCCTTTTGTTGTCTCCCATGTTGGGTTCTCATTACTGTCTTTCTAAATTCCATATATATGTGTTAATATACTGTATTGTTGTTTTTGCTTCTGGCTTACTTCACTCTGGATAATGGGCTCCAGTTTCGTCCATCTGAGTAGAATTGCTTCAAATGAATTTTTTTTTTAATGCTGAGTAATATTCCATTGTGTATATATACCACAGCTTTCTTATCCATTCGTCAGTTGATGGGCATCTAGGTTGCTTCCACGTCCTGGGTCATGAAGATCTTTTTTGTACAGTTCTTCTGTGTATTCTTGCCACCTCTTCTTAATATCTTCTGCTTGTGTTAGGTCCAAACCATTTCTGTCCTTTATTTGAGCCCATCTTTGCATGAAATATTCCCTTGGTATCTCTAATTTTCTTGAAGAGGTCTCTTTCCCATTCTATTGTTTCCCTCTATTTCTTTGCACTGATCACTGAGGAAGGCTTTCTTATCCCTCCTTGCTATTCTTTGGAACTCTGCATTCACATGGGAATATCTTTCCTTTTCTCCTTTGCTTTTCACTTCTCTTCTTTTCACAGCTATTTGTAAGGCCTCCTCAGACAGGTATTTTGCTTTTTTGCATTTGTTTTTCTTGGGAATGGTCTTGCTCCCTGTCTCCTGTACAATGTCACAAACCTCCACCCATAGTTCATCAAGCCCTCTGTCTATGGGATCTAGTTCCTGAAATCTATTTCTCACTTTGACTGTATAATCGTTAGGGATTTGATTTAGGTCATACCTGAATGGTCTAGTGGTTTTCCCTACTTTCTTCAATTTAAGTCTGAATTTAGCAATAAGGAGTTCATGATCTGAGCCACAGTCAGCTCACAGAGCAGCTTTGTTAAAGAGAGAAACTCTGCTTTAGAGAGAGGAGCTGTTAAATAACAAGAGGATGACAGAGTAAAAAAGCAAACAAAAAAAAAACAGTACTGCTCTTTAACCCCACATTTGTTCAAACCACGGCAGGTCAGAGTTCAGTAAAGTTAGTCATAAGCGGGTTACGAAAGACTCCAGGTAGTGCTCTGAATTGTTGATTTAATCTAGCAGAGGTAATAGATTATTTAGATTATAAAGACAGGCAGGCTGCCAGGCAAATTCAGGCATGGGAATGGTGTGCTTGTACCACACAAGGTCTCAGAAAAAAAGAAAAAGACTGTGCCTCCAAGTACGGACCACATCTCACTACTTAATACTCATCCTTGTCCCTTACTAGTTCCACCAGACCCAACTTGTTCACTTATATGTGCATATACCCTCCAAAGTCATCTGGTTGTGTTCCTCTTTGATTCAGAGGAAGAGATGGTTTGCATGTATCTCAGGCAATTCTTCATAAATCAATTTAATGTAAGGCAAGATTTTGGTGAGATAATTAAATAGCAACAATTTTAGGTTATATTCCTTTACAAGATCATTGACTGGGCTAAACTATACGAATGGCACCATCTGCTGTAGTTGAGAGGCTTCTTGTCAAGATACATAACTTTATCTTACCATGCATAGAAATGGTCAAATGGATTGCCTTAAGACAAATACTGTCCTGAACTACAGCTGGTAGATGATAATGCATGAATGGGTAAATATTGATTAGACTATAAGCCAGACTACTACATTATAGCAAAGTATACTTACTAATTTATAAGTTATAACCCAGACTACTATTAATCAAGAATTTCTAGAAATAGAAATTTATAGTGCACTTTTAAGAAGCACAGCTTTGAAGAATAAGAAACTGATTAAACCAGAAAGTGATTTGAATCTCCAAATCCAAAGCAAACCAACATGCAGGTACTCTATAAGGTTAATATCCCAGAACAGTGAACATTTTCTCAATTCTTCTCTCAGTTCAAATTTGCTTTTTACTTGAGAAAGAGGTGTAACAAAACATCACAGTATACTGCTTTTGATTAGGTAAAACAGTATTTTCAATAGGGTGATTCATTCTCCGTTGGATGATGATCAATCCTGGTAAGTTCTCCCAGTTCTTCTGAATTGTCAAACCGATGAGTAATTCTGGTTGTGGAATGGGCAAGTGCCTCAAAGGTTGTTTTTGAGTTATGCTGAAAAGTTTCCTGCTTGGGTATGGCTTTTTTCCTAGGAAGGGTTGTTTCAGATCACACTGGTATTTATTTATCTTTGGCGTGTAAAACCCAAATTGTAGTACACTTAATCCTTCATTTCTTCCAGTGTAAAAGCTGTATAAGAAATTTGAATATTGTAACGCCTATAGGAAAAAATATTAGTTTCAAAATTATTTTGAGTTTAATTTAAGACTAAAAGCCAGAGAGATGAAGAAAAAAATAACCTTTTTTTTTAAGTGTTAAAGTAAAATGAAGCAAACTGAAAAAGCAAATGAACTGTCTGCAGGACTGTATTCTTGGAATTCTAGGTGGTGAATCACACAGATTTTGTGAACTCTGATGTTTATCATCCTGGAGGGCAATTCACAACCATAAAATCCTACACATTGCATTCATACTAATTACGATCCTCATAAACTTAGTAAATGAATGATGCTTTGCATAGAGTCTTTATTTGCCACATAAAGGCTTTTATTTTAAGAGATGAAATGTATGAGAGAGTCATATTGGCAGAACTGCATTATATCCTAAGTCATGGACTTGACAAATCTTTTCAATTACCAGATGAGAGAAACACAATTAAAAAGGCTAAGGTATTTTGAAAGGTCACTCCGTTGTCCCTGACTTTTGCTTCAATTGTGGGAGTTTTACTGCCATCTTTTCTATAGGATGTGATTCTTAAGACTAGCAAAAAAAATCTAGATGTTGCTAGAAACACTACTTAGGTACATGCTGTTACTGACATTTGTTAATATTTTGTGTGTGTGTGTGACCTGCTTAAGGAAAGCTGAATTATATTTGTGACTTCTCTCTCCTGTGCATCCTTGCACTGGAAGTATTGTATTTCTAGAACATCATCTTTATTATACCTAAATACTTTTCCAATCCCTTTTCCAATACCTCAAGATCTGACATTTTCATATTTAACTTCAACCAGAAATCAGGAAGACAGATAAAACTTGTAAGCTATGTCCAACACTGATTTGGGCACCAAATTCTTTATTCCCTTAGCAAAGAGGGAGTTTTACATCAGATCTGATCTGTCGGCGGGGAGGGTGGGTCATGGTATGGCTGTAGGATTTATGTGCATACATAAAGGGAGTTTAAGACATTAAATAGGGTAAAATTGGCTCCAAGTTGCAAAAACACCTTTTGTTTGTAAACTTAGTTTGATGTTAAAGCTCCTGTATTATGTCATTTCAAAAATTTTTAAACTTTGTGATTTGATCACATATTTTCTCCAAATTGTGCCATCAGATTTAAGAACTTATGTCATGGCTCTGTCTCTATGTCATCCACAGAGGCCCTGCTTGATAATTGTTAAATTCAGCTTAATGAGACCTAGTAAGCCTATTAATTGTAGGCACTATTGTAGAACCAGAGACAATTATCAATTTCTATTCTTACTATGGGATCCACCGATGTTTAGGAATTACTTATTTACTGAAGACAGAAAAAAACAGTAATAAAATTGAATAATATTCATATGTAGTATATCTTTTGCTTTTAAAAGAAAGGGCAGGCGTAAATAATTTTTAAATTTTTTGCGTTTTTTTGCTTTCTCTTTTTCCTACAGGAATAAAACAGGGGAAAACTATTAATATATTCAATGAAAATATTTTTAAATTAAATATATTACTCACATCAAATTCTATATTATAAAGTTAAATATACTTAATAACTATTGTGTCATGTTAAGAATTAAAAATGAGCCCACTTGTATCATATTTGTATTGAAGTAATTTTTTTAACTATACTTTGAATAGATACTAGAATCTTTTTTCAAAATATTTTTTTTCTTTAATGTGGACCATTTTTAAAATTTTTACTGAATGTTGCACAATAGTGCTTCTATTTTATGTTTTGGTTTTTTGGCCCCAAAGCATATGGGATCTAGCTCTCCCACCAGTGACAGAGCTCACACCCCCTTCATTGGAAGGTAAAAATCTTAACCACTGGACCTCCAGGGAAGACGCAATATTAGAATCTTATATTCAAATAGTGAGAATCAAAACATTATCAACAGTAATAGTTATCAATAGGAAAACCTGATTACTATACAACCCCTCTCCCCATTTAATTACTGCTGATATTTACAATGTACTCTCCTTTAAAACTGCAGGGTAGTTTTTATTTATTTTTTAGAAGAATGGGAACTAATAAGAAATGGCAATAGTGAATACAAATACTTCATTTTCCTCCCCATCCCCTGTCTTTTCAGTGTAATGCCAATAGACCTTCACGTGCCCACACAACCATGGTATCCAATGATAAATATCTCAGTTAGATTTATATTATCTAATCATCATAATCACTTCCTTAGGCCTGGATATCCCTGGTCAGAACTATGGAAGCTCTTTTTGATGATTCAATGTGGCTATCATACACATCTCAAAATTAACATGTTTAACCATAGAAAACATCACAATAGCTTTCATATTAATTTTATTCTTCTTGAAGTCATCAACTGGAGAAGTGATCTTCCTCATGAGTAAATATTACCACTACATGCCATTACCCAGCCAAAGGCCACTTCTGACCCCTAATTTTCCCTTAATCCTCAAAATTCAGGTCATAAGCAAATCCTGTCTCTTTCACCTGCAAATATATTTTCTCTTTAAAAAAAAAAACAACTACATTTTTCTAACTGCACCTGCGATGCTTCATCTCTGCAGCCACCAACCTAGCCAGATCATCCTCGGCTCCAAGCTATTGTTTTCATGGTAGCACCTCTGCTTCCATTTTTACCTCTTCGAGCTGATCTTCACATAGAAATGAGAGTGATCACTCCTCTCAATAAAATCCTTCCAAAATCCATCCAAAATAAGCTTTATGCTTACCAAGCTTTATAAAACCCTCCATGACATGGCTCTGTCAACACAACCATTTTCCCTCACTCATTCTATTCTGAATTAATAATGTTAGGAAGTGTTCCTAAAGTTTAAAAACTTTGAAAAATTGCTGGCGGTAGGATGCATTGTCACCCTCTTCTGGCCACCTAATGCAGGCACTGCGGAAATGCCAGATTGCTCCAAGCTCCAAGAAATGAATCACAGGAGCTTTCTGGCTTTGGGCTACTATACTCCTGATTTATGACACTGGTGAGGCCGGTGCAACAGGAAATTTCAGAGAGGAATCTCAGTTCTATAGATCACGAGATGCTGGCTCAAGTACATTCTCAGAGATTTTCTCCTTTGAGTGTTCTTTGACCTATTTCCAAGCTCCTTCTTATCTACAAGAGATGTACTGGCACAGAGCCTGACAAAACACTTAGCGATGATCATAAATTAGTGATTTATCATTTCTTCCTCCCATGTCTGATAATCCCCTATTGTTTTCCTGAATTTAATTTTGTTTTCCTCATTCCTAGATTTCATCAATAGGAGAATGGTGGATACTTCCATGGCAAGATTTTCAGGCATCTGAAGGTTCTTTTGTGAGGGTGAGAATAGCAGATCTTAAGGGGCATGGTTTCACATTTCTATTCCTAAATCCAGTGTGAAGCCCTTGCCCTTTGTCTTTCCAAATCACAATATCAGGATTGCATTCTTTTCAAGAGACATTCTACCCTTTTGAATTATCTCATTCAATAGGAAAAATTTTTGTTTATTCTCAGACTTCAGCATATGCCATCCTGAATTCTAATGTACATAACTGCTGCACATAACCTGTGCCTTAAATATCACAAAGGCTAAGATAATTACTAACTCTTAAGATATCTGTTTGCTAATCAATTCTTTTTAAAGGGTCAAAAATATATCTGCTATCATACTTCCAGTGTCTCTATAATCTGAGAGATAGACTTTGTATACATATATATATATATATATATATATATATATATATATATATATACAATGTAATTGAATTCATACTTGAAAATTTATTCCTTCCCTGAGATCATGATGAAATTAATGCCTTTAAAATTTTTTCTTTTTTAAAAAATTTATTTATTTATTTTTCTTTACATTATCATGTTGGTTTTGCCATACATTGACATGAATCCGCCATGGGTACACATGTGTTCCCCTTCCAGAACTCCCCTTCCACCTCCTTCTCAATGTGAAAAAATTTCTTGAGAAAAAGAATGAAGTCATTTCAGACTTTTCTTCCTTTTAAAAAAACACTCATGTCTCCGTTCTGTTTCTTTTTAATTTATTGCTTTCTTTATTTCTGCTTCATCCACCCACCCCTTCATGCTTTGCTAATTCTGCCTTAATCTCTTTATCCTGATGTGCTTATGCTGTGCCTCATAGAATCTGTAGTTTCCTTAAACAGATCATTAAGTACTCCCACTTTCTGAATAACAATTTACGGAATGAATGAGCTTCCATTTCTATTTAGCTCAGGGAGGAAAATCAATGAGTAAACTGGTAATTTCATTTACAAATCGACTATGGAACTTCAACTATTATTCAGAGCCCTTAAGACATTTATATGTGTATAAATAAGCACCTAATCTTATAAGCAGATTTACAGTTTTCACTTGGACAATATTTTATAAAACACTAGTTGATATGGATCATTCTGAAAATACAATTATATGTTAATAAAAGTAAACCTTATTTTGAAAGACAACCATTCAATTTTAGCAAGGCAGAGTGAGCATTGCTAAATATTAATTCTTTCAATAGTAAGTAACATTTTTTTTTGGCTTTCGGATCTTTTTATTCTGATCATACAGCAAATCAGATGATGATCAATACACAAAAACAGCTATATTAGTTTTGTGTTATGTCTGTAGAAAATTATTGCAAACATATGGTTTAAAACACAAATTTATTATCTCAGTTCTATAAGTGAGAAATTTATCATGGATCTCACTATGCTACAGTCATTGTGTCATTGCAGCTGTGTTTCTTTTTGGAGCCTCCAACTGTGAATCGTTTCCTTTCCTTTCTCAGCCTCTGAAGATTGTTCACATTCCCTGGGTTATGCCCCACTTCCTCTCTCTTCAAAGATGTTAAAAGTGGTTGAGTCTTTCTCACATTAGAACACTTTTTTTTTTCATTTTTTTTACATTATTGTGTTGGTTTTGCCATACATTGACATGAATCTGCCATGGGTATACATGTGTTCCCCTTCCAGAACCCCCCTCCCACCTCCCTCCCGATTCCCTCTCTCTGGGTCATCCCGGTGCACCAGCCCTGAGCATCAAACCTGGGCTTGTGATTGATTTCACATATGATGATTAACATGTTTCAATGATAAAATATTCTGTCATAAACTTTTATTTATTTAGATATTTAACTGAATAAATTATTCAGAGATGCACTTCATAATAAGGGGTAAAGGAAGCCATGACAGCAGATTTATAATTTACTTGGCATCAAATACACAAGAAAAGTTAATATGACTTTATTACATTACTGTACATCATTGTAATGAAAACAATAATGGAGCTTGTTGGAGGCCAGACAGGATTACTTAATTTAGATTGTAGAAATTTCTTTCTTTTAAACCATTTAGTAAAAGAATATAATTTTCTGTTGCTATGCTGCTACAGAAAATTCTATGTTTTATTTCACCACATCTTTTAAAAAAACAGTACTGGGTCTTTTACAAACCTCATACAGGAATAGTTTTATTTTAATTCTGGCAGCTCAACACAGACTGAAATATTATGTAAGCATTAGACAAATTTTTCTTTTTATTGACCTATGGCTGCTCAAAAGCCAAAGCAAGCACATGTACAAAAAACGTAAACACTGCATTTGGCCCAGGGTGTAAGACTACAGGCATTTTCATATAATACTTGTGGGAGTATAATTGCTATAAATTTTTCTCGAGGGAAATTTGGCAATACAGATCAATGCATACAGCTATCAATTCAATAATTCCAGTTCTAAGAATGAATACTAAGAAAATAATACAAAATACATGTAGAGGTATATATTCATGTATGTATACATGTGTATACATACTTGCACATATATATTCATGTATATAACAATCATAATGTAAATGTTCATTATTGTATTAGTTCTAATAGTGCATAGATTATTACAACACATCTATACAATGGAGTCATATACTGCCCTTTAGTTTACAGATTTAATTTACATGCATGTTTGATATACTTCTAAATATTTAAAAATCTATAGACAATAAATTCTATAGAGCATAAGAGTATTATTGATGTTTAAATAATTGGGGGTTATAACACAAACTATGGATAAGAGATATCATTGGTAGAATTTTTTCCTTCACCTATGTCTCTGTTTTATAAGTTTATTCTGCCCCCATTATATATTACTTTATTTTTTTAAAATTTTCTTTACTTTATTGTGTTAGTTTTGCCATACATTGACATGAATCTGCCATGGGTATACATATGTTCCCCTTCCAGAACCCCCCTCCCTCCTCCGTCCTGATTCCCTCTCTCTGGGTCATCCCGGTGTACCAGCCCTGAGCATCAAACCTGGGCTGGTGATTGATTTCACATATGATAATTAACATGTTTCAATGCCATTCTCCCCTATCATCCCACCCTTGCCCTCTAAAATCTGGTGATGAATACAAATCTTCCTCAGTTTATGATGGGGTTACATCCAGATAAACCCACTGTAGGTTGAAAATAATCTTAAGTTGAAAAGCATTTAATACACCTTACCTATGAACATCATAGCTTAAACCAGCCTACCTGAAACATGATCAGAACACTTAGTGGGCAAAATTGTCTAACCCAAAGCTTGTGTGCTCAGACGTTCAGTCATGTCTGACTCTTTGTGACCCATGGACTTGAACCCACCAGGCTCCTCTGTCCTTGGGCTTCTCCAGGCAAGAATACTGGAATGAGTTGCCATTTCCTCCTACATGGGATCTTCCCAACATTGTATAATAAAGTACTGACTATTTCATGTAATTTATTGAATACTGTACTGTCAGTAAAAAATAGAATGGCTGTCTGGGTACAGAAGGGTCGTGAGTGCATCCACTGTTTACCCCCCTGATCACATGACTGATGGGTCCTGTAGATGCCACTACCCACCATCCTGAGAGCAGATACCAAACATCACTGGCCTAGGAAAAGATCAAAATTCAAGGCTGGAGGTGTGGTTTCTGCTGAATGCTTTTCACTGTCACACCATATAAAAGTCCAAAAAATTTAAGTCAAACTGTCATAAATCAGAGACCAACTGTAAATACACTGAAAAAGATCAGGCAAAAATATTGACACATATATAAATGAGTGCACGTATGCGTCTCTGCCCTTTCAGGGCACTCACCTTTGGTAAGGAAGCCCGTGATCCTGAACTCTGTGTGGTCATAGTCAGCACGGTGGTTATTCCCAAGGCTACCCGGGCTGGGGCAGCATCCATGTTGATCCAGAAGGAAACCCAGGAGAGAATGACAATCAGGAGGCTTGGAATGTACATCTGGATCAGATAGTAGCCCATTTGTCGTTCAAGGTGGAATCGCACTTCTATACATGTAAACTTTCCTAATTGGTTGCAAAATAAATGCAGCAATTGGTAAAAACAGGTCTTCACTATTGCATCAAAGGTCACAATGTTGCTTTCATAATAATTTTGCCCTAAACATTATAATGTTATAATGAAATGGAATCCTAAGTCATATATACAAATTGGTTTCTGAAAAACATTTTTTTTAATTTTTCTATTGGCATCTAGAAGCAATGTAATAGAAAAGTGTGCTGTTTCAGGAAGTAATATATAAAATTATTATTTCACATTTGATTAGCACTTCATAGTTGTCTAGGTACTAAAAGGTCTATTACTTCACATAATTCATGTCTGTTTTTGTACCTTCTTTTAAACACTGTACCTTGAGGAGTCAGGATAATTAGGCAAAAAAATAAAAGACATTTAGATTGAAAAATAAGTAGCAAAACTATCTCTGTAAGCAGAAGCCATTAACTTTGCATTTAGAAAATCCTAAAAAACTCATTAAAAATCTGTTTGAGCTGAAAAGTTCAGCAGGGTTACAAGATATACTACCAGTATAGAAAAAGCAATTTTGTTTCTGTACACTAGCAATGAACAATCCAAAAATTAAATTGAGAAAGCAACTCCATTTATATAAGAACCAAATAAGATAAAATATTTAGAAATAAAGTTTAACAAAAAGTGCAAAACTTATACAATAAAACAAACAGTTGAATAAAATTAAAGAAGATCATAAAAAGGTCATTGTGTAGCCATTAATCAGAAGACTTTTGTGGTTAAAATTGTAATACTTCCCATCTTGATTTACAAATTTATTGCAATTTCTATCAAAATCCCACCTGGTTTTTATGTAGAAATTGACAGGCTGATCTTAAAATTAGTATGAAAATGCAAGGGACCTACAATAGCCAAAATAGCCTTGAGGGGAAAAAAGAACAAATTTGGTGAATTCACACTTTGTAATTTCAAGACGTGCAAGTTTACAATAATCACAAAGTGTGGTACTGTTTTAAGTAAAGATATACAGATCAATGGAATAGAATTGAAAGTCAAGAACTGATCATTTATGGCCAATTGATTTATTTTGAAAAAGGATTAAGACTATTCAATAGGGAAAGAATGATCTCTTTAACAAATGGTAAAGGGCTTCACTGGTGGCTAAGTGGATAAAAATTCACCTGCCAATGAAGGAGACAGGGGTTCAATCCCCAATCCTGGAAGATCCCACGTGCTGTGGAGCAGCTAAGTCCACACAGCACAACCAAAAATAAATAAGTAAAATTATGTTCCAAAAAATGAAACTAAAGTAAAATAAAAATAAATGGTACAGGGAGAACTTTGCTTTTTGGAATTTTCTGAAATTTTTTTCTAAATATTTTCATTCCCCAGTTGGTTGAATCTTTGGATATGAGCCCATGGATATGGAGGACTGGCTGTACAATGAAAGTCAGGTCACATTTCTGGAAGCGTTGAACCTGAAAGGAATCATAGTTACTCTAAGGATGTTATTGGAAGGGCATTCACTCACCACATGGGAGCAATATTTCAACTGTGGGCAATTTAAGGGAACTTGTAAGAGTAGATAGGTATTAGAATAGATATTACAGGAATATCCCATGACAACTGAGAAAGGTGAACAGATAACATGAATGTACAAGTTTTGCAGTCCTTGATGTTGATAACTGCATCTGATATTTATCCTCAAAGGTAACAAGCTACTGCATCAGTATGAGTCGTAAGTCCTTAGTATCTTGAAATACATGACATTGTAGCCAAAATAAAAAATTAGGCAAGAGAAGCCTTAAAAAAAAGATATCTCTTTCATTTTGTTAGCAAACACAATGTTTATGATCCAGGGAAAATTAAAAAGTACATTTTACTGCTCACATAGAAATTAAAGGAACTTTTTTGAAAACAGCATTATTATTTAACTATAGGTGTTTCAAAAAGAGAAATTATTTAAATATAACTGAATTCCAAGCATTTTTTTGTTCCATACAAACAAGTTATATAGCACCATGCAATGAGTCAAAACTTCTGCAAATTTCAAAGACATCCATTCTCTGCTCAGTGACTATAAAAAACATTCAGCTATAAATTGCTGAAATAATTAGCCTAGCACTATAAGAAGCATCTGGATAGCATATAACTACAAGTCATAAGTGTAATAAAGAACACTCAACCCCTACCTGTGTTGTAATGTTTAGTGCAGTATCGTAAATCTTTCTCTTCTTTCAACAGAAACTGGGGTAAAGTGAGTCCTTCTGCCACTTGTACAGGTGCCTCATCTTGCCATTCAAATATGAGATCATTCATTGTGTACCCAACTAGGCAAAACATAATAAAAATTTTTAGAATGTAATAGGGCATTCAGGGAGGAGGCAATGGCAACCCACTCCAGTGTTCTTGCCTGGAGAATCCCAGGGACAGTGGAGCCTGGTGGGCGGCCGTTTCTGGGGTCTCACGGAGTCAGACATGACTGAAACGACTTAGCAGCAGCAGCAGCAACAGAGCATTCAAAGATGAATCTAACAAATCACTTGTAGATTTCCCATAGAATGAGAAGACCAAATAGTGTCATCTTAACTCTATTGATTGTGCTATGCATTGCACAATTTCAGGCTACTGAAGTCTATTCATATGAAATGTTTATCAGATAACATAAGAAAATGTAGTAGGCTAACGATAAGTATAGCATATACATCCACATCCAAGGTAAGAAAAACCCAAGTAAGACGGTAGGTTAGGGCATCAGAGGGCAGACACACTGAAACTATAATCACAGAAAACTAGCAAATCTGATCACATTGACCAAGCCTTGTATAACTCAATGAAACTAAGCCATGCTGTGTGGGGCCACCCAAGACAGATGGATCATGGTGGAGAGGTCTGACATAATGGGGTCCACTGGAGAAGGGAATGGCAAACCATTTCAGTATTCTTGCCTTGAGCAACCCATGAACAGTATGAAAAGGCAAAGCAATAGGATACTGAAAGAGGAACTCCCCAGGTTGGTAGGTGCCCAATATTCTACTGGAGATCAAGGGAGAAATAACTCCAGAAAGAATGAAGGGATGGGCCAAAGCAAAAACAATACCCAGTTGTGGATGTGACTGGTGATAGAAGCAAGGTCTGATGCTGTAAAGAGCAATATTGCAAAGGAACCTGGAATGTTAGGTCCCTAAATCAAGGCAAATTAGAAATGGTCAAACAGGAGATGGCAAGAGTGAACGTCAACATTCTAGGAATCAGCGAACTAAGATGGACTGGAATGGGTGAATTTAACTCAGATGACCATTATATCTACTACTGTGGGCAGGAATCCCTTAGAAGAAATGGAGTAGCTATCATGGTCAACAAAAGAGTTCAAAATGCAGCACTTGGATGCAATCTCAAAAACGACAGAATGATCTCTGTTCGTTTACCAGGCAAACCATGCAAAATCACGGTAATCCAAGCCTATGTGCCAACCAGTAACACTGAAGAAACTGAAGTTGAATGGTTCTATGAAGACCTACAAGACCTGTTAGAATTAACACCCAAAAAAGATGTCCTTTTCATTATAGGGGATTTCCCTGGTGGCTCAGAGGTTAAAGTGTCTGCCTGCAGGGCAGGAGACTGGGGGTTCAATCCCTGGGTCGGGAAGATAGCCTGGAGAAGGAACTGGCAACTCATTTCAGTATTCTTGCCTGGGGAATTCCATGGAGAGAGGTCCCTGGTAGGCTATAGCCCATGGGATCGCAAAGAGTCAGACATGACTGAGTGACTTCATTTTCATTATAGGGGATTGGAATGCAAAAGTAGGAAGTCAGGAAACACCTGGAGTAACAGGCAAATTTGGCCTTGGAAAACAGAATGAAGTAGGGCAAAGGCGAATAGAGTTTTCCCAAGAGAACCCAAACACTCTCTTCCAACAACACAAGAGAAGACTCTACACATAGATATCACCAGATGGTCAACACCAAAATCAGACTGATTATATTCTTTACAGCCAAAGATGGAGAAGCTCTATACAGTCAGCAAATCAACACTGGGAGCTGCCTGTGGCTCAGATCATCAACTCCTCATTGCTAAATTCAGACTTAAATTAAAGAAAGTAGGGAAAACCACTAGACCGTTCAGGTATGACCTAAATCAAATCCCTTATGATTATACAGTGGAAGTGAGAAATAGATTTAAGGGACTAGATCTGATAGAGTGCCAGATGAACTATGGATGGAGGTTTGTGACATTGTACAGGAGACATGGAGCAAGACCATTCCCATGGAAAAGAAATGCAAAAAAGCAAAATGGTTGTCTGAGGAGGTCTTACAAATAGCTGTGAAAAGAAGAGAAGTAAAAAGTAAAGGAGAAAAAGAAAGATACCCATTTGAATGCAGAGTTCCAAAGAATAGCAAGAAGAGGTATGAAAGGCTTCCTCAGCCATCATTGCAAAGAAATAGAGGAAAACAACAGAATGAGAAAGACTAGAGATCTCTTCAAGAAAATTAAAGATACCAAGGGAACATTTCAAGCAGAGATGGACCAGATAAAGGACAGAAATGGTATGGACCTAACAGAAGCAAAAGATATTTAAAAGAGGTGGCAAAAATACACAGAAGAACTGTACAAAAAAGATCTTCATGACCCAGATAATCACAATGGTATGGTCACTTACCTAGAGCCAGATATCCTGGAATGTGAAGTCAAGTGGGCCTTAGAAAGCATCACTACAAACAAAGCTAGTGGAGGTGATGGAATTCCAGGTGAGCTATTTCAAATCCTGAAGGATGATGCTGTGAAAGGGTTGCACTCAATATGCCAGCAAATTTGGAAAACTCAGCAGTGGCCACAGGACTGGAAAAGGTCAGTTTTCAGTCTAATCCCAAAGAATGCTCCAACTACCACACAATTGCACTCATCTCACATGCTAGCAAAGTAAGGCTCAAAATTCTCCAAGCCAGGCTTCAGCAATATGTGAACTTCCAGATGTTCAAGCTGGTTTTAGAAAAGGCAGAGGAACAAGATTGGCAACATCATCTGGATCATCGAAAGAGCGAGAGAGTTCCAGAAAAACATTTATTTCTGCTTTATTGGCTATGCCAAAGCCTTTGACTGTGTGGATCACAATAAACTGTGGAAAATTCTGAAACAGATGGGAATACCAGACCATCTGACCTGTCTTGGGAAACCTGTATGCAGGTCAGGAAGCAACAGTTAGAACTGGACATGGAACAACAGACTGGTTCCAAATAGGAAAAGGAGTACATCAAGGCTGTGTATTGTCATCCCGCTTATTTAACTTCTATGCAGAGTACATAATGAGAAATGGTGGGCTGGATGAAGCACAAGTTGGAATCAAGATTGCTGGGAGAAATATCAATAACCTCAGATATGCAGATGATACCACCCTTATGGCAGAAAGTGAAGAAGAACTAAAAAGCCTCTTGATGAAAGTGAAAGAGGAGAGTGAAAAGGTTGGCTTAAAGTTCCACATTCAGAAAGCTAAAATTATGGCATCTGTTCTCATCACTTCATGGGAAATAGATGGGGGGAAACAGTGTCAGGCTTTATTTTTGGAGGCTCCAAAATCACTGCAGATGGTGATTGCAGTCATGAAATTAAAAAGACACTTACTCCTTGGAAGGAAAGTTATGACCAACCTAGGTAGCATATTTAAAAGCAGAGACATTACTTTGCCAACAAAGGTCTGTCTAGTGAAGGCTATGGTTTTTCCAGTGGTCATGTATGGATGTGAGAGTTGGACTATAAAGAAAGCTGAGCACCAAAGAATTGATGGTTTTGAACTGTGGTGTTGGAGAAGACTCTTGAGAGTCCCTTGGACTGCAAGAATATCCAACCAGTCCATCCTAAAGGAGATCAGTCCTGGGTGTTCATTGGAAGGACTGATGTTGAAGCTGAAACTCCAGTCCTTTGGCCACCTCATGCAAAGAGTTGACTCATTGGAAAAGACTCTGATGCTGGAAAGGATTGGGGACAGGAGGAGAAGGGGATGACAGAGGAAGAGATGGCTGGATGGCATCACCAACTCGCTGGACATGAGTTTGGGTAAACTCCCGGAGTTGGTGTTGGACAAGGAGCCCTGGCTTGGTTCGATTCATGGGGTTGCAAAGAGTCAGACACGACTGAGTGACTGAGTTGAGCTGAGATGATACATGCTTTTCTTAGGACAGGCAGATATTGCATTCACTCAGTGATTCATTTTGGTTCCAATCCATTAGGTCTCCCTCACCTTTTCTCAAAGTATTCAGGACCCTTTCAAACAAAAGCTGAACTGGTTAGGCAATGACCTGAACTATAACATCCAGGGAGGGAATGTACAGTACTGATCCCTTTCTTGGTTTAATCATTAACTGCTTTCACTTAACGCAACTGCTTCTATGTCCTGAGTTCCAAAGTGGACAAAAGGGTATTTTAGATAGAAATGTTTGCTATCCAGTGTACAAAAAAATCCACAAGTTTGTGGAGGGATTAAACTCTTTACATGCAATTAGTCAATTAAGAACAGAATTAAATACTGTATTTTGTAATAAGCCAGTGTTTTTTAATAAATTAAAATGTCCTCTGTCTATAGAAGGAAAAGAAAATGAAAGTGAAGTCTCTCAGTTGTGTCCAACTCTTTGTGATCCCATGGAATGTAGCCCACCAGGCTCCTCCACCCATGGAATGTTCCAGGCAAGAGTACTGGAGTGGGTTGCCATTTCCTTCTCCTAGGGATCTTCCCAACCTAGGGATCAAAGAGACTGAACCCAGGTCTTCCACAGTGCATGCAGATTCTTTAGCAACTGAGCCACTAGGGAAGGCCTCTGTCTATAGCAATGGTATAAAACAGAATTTTATCTTTTTCTTCCCTGTGAGTGAGAAGCTGTTGAAATGCACACATAAAGGCTATTGCAGAGAAGGGGTCAATGTGAAATATAATCTGTTGGGGAAGATGATTGCCAGCATTCACAACAGCCCTGGAGGTAGGCCTCTGAACTAAGTCAGTCAGTTCAGTTCAGTTGCTCAGTCATGTCTAACTCTTTGCAACCCCATGAACTGGAGCACACCAGGCTTCCCTGTCCATCACCAACTGATTCCTAAAATTTTGATGTTCATTCTTGTCATCTCCTGTTTGACCACTTCCGATTTACCTTGATTCATGGATCTAATATTCCAGGTTCCTATGCAATATTGTTCTTTACATTATCAGACTTTACTTCCATCACCAGTCACATCAACAACTGAGTGTTGTTTTTGCTTTGGCTCTGTCTCTTCATTCTTTCTGGAGTTATTTCTCCACTCTTCTCCAGTAGCATAATGAGCACCTACTGACCTGGGAGTTCATCTTTCAGTGTCATATATTTTTGCATTTTGATACTCTTCATGGGGTTTTCAAGGCAAGAATACTGAAGTGGTTTACCATTCCCTTCTCAAACTAAGTCAAGGGGACAGAAAAAGGAAGTAAAAGCTCTAGGTGAATGAGAACAGGAAACACAAGAAACTCCCATACAAATTCTCTGCTAGTTAATGTTGTAGACAGGAGGCTGTGTGTGTAATAATAGTAGAAATAGCTGGTGATGCACAGATTAGACTGAACAGAGCGATGTGTCTGGAAGGGAACAGATCACCCTCCCGCCTCCCACAATACCTGGAATGGGACGGCCCTGAAAGAGCTGAATTGCATCCAGCTGTGGTGGTGTCAACAGGAGCCTGACACTCACCCCGCCCACCTGATCCATGTGCACACCTCATAGCATCCACTCCACTGGACATGGGGAAGGTGGTACCAAGGGCTTCTGTGATGAGAGAGTCTGCGTAGACTGTCTGGGATCCTAATATCAAAGCTTTAGCAGCAGCAGCTGCCATTGATAGCTTATTATGGAGGAAGTGTGATTTGGTAGAGGTTGTCAAGTCCTCCAGATTAAAGGTGACATGCATGAATTCTGGTTCCCGAACACATATGAGAACCTGCAGGACTGTCTTCCAGATGATTGAATTTAGCACAGCAAAGACTTGCTTACATTGGGATATATTTCATTGAACCCTGCAATGAATGACTTGGTGGATAATAATAGAAAGCTTTCAATTTTATTTGATATAGCCATGGTAAATATCATTTCACCTAGGGAGAAAATAGATGCACATTTCTCAAGGATCGAGAGTTAGCAAAATATGCCTTGATTCTTATCTATTTCTAGGTAAACAGGTACCTTATTATTTCACACATGCAATCCCTAAAGATAAAATATGTGAGACATTTCCCAACTTAGATAAATGGAGAAATGAACTGAAAGCTAGTTATGTTTTTTACATTCTAAATTTTTCTTAGAGTCTTCTGTGAAAAAAGGTATCTCTCTGAAATTTCCTCAAAGACAAGCTTTATTTAGTCTCTGATGCAGTTTATAGGCAGCATACATAACTTGCTCTTATAATAATCATCCACACTAGGTAACTTAAGGCTTGGGTATATTCTAACCATGGGGCTTTCCAGGTGGCACAGTGGTAAAGAATCCACCTGTCAATGCAGGAGACACAAGAGACTTGGATCGATCTTTGGGTCGGGAAGATTCCCTGGAGAAAGAAATGGCAACCTGCTCCAGTATTCTTGCCTGGGAATTCCATGGACAGAGAAGCCTGATGGGCTATAGTCCATGGGGGTGCAGAGTCAGGCAGGACTGAGCACACACACACTCTCCACATATTCTAATCAGAATATGCTATTTCCTTAAAATATTTAAATTGAAGTCAGAAAAAAAATAGTGAGATGGCAAGTTTGGGGGATAATACTTTTATTCTGAGTAATTTACTGGGTGTTCAAGGAAAATCACTGAATGGCAATCTTGCCTCAATAAGCCTTCAAATGTAACTTTTAAAAGATCAGTACTTTTCCATACAGTTCACAATGTTTTAACATCCTTACACTTCTGGCTGGCAGAACTTTATACAATTTTGGTTATTGCCAAGGTGAACAGACTGGCTAATGGGTTCAAAACTATGAGCTGAATTGCCTTGTATCATAATGAGTTTCACAAGAAGGGAAATTTATTGAGGGAACAAAGACATTAACCCTACATTCAGCCAACAATCTCATAGGGGATTTGCAGGGAAACATGTAAACAAATGACTCAGTGAAACCAAACACTTGTTTCTTCACCAAGTATTCACTGGGCACTGCCAATATTTAAAGCACCCTACTGGGGATGTCAAGCATTATTACCAGGTACAAAGTAGGTGTCACCGGTGAGGTACAATGTGCTATGTGCATTCAGAAGAGGGATCTATAATATCCACTTAGACCTCATTTGAGTTGGACCTTGAAGAAAGGCAAGACCTGTATATAAAGAACATGAGAGAAAGTGAGACATTCATGCAAAGAAAATAGTATGATTGGTTGAAAGAAACCACAAACTTCCAAAGTTTATAATAGGAATAGCAATAGAGCCAGTTTGCTTGAAGAAGCATACAGAATGAAAAGATGAATTAATGTAAGATCATATAAAATTTAGTCTCAAGGTTGAAAAGTTTAAGTTTTTAAAAATTCCCTGTGGGTAATGGTAACCAGTTGGAATCTTTTGAGCAGGGGAGTGACGTGACAAAAACTGTGCTTCAGAAACATTACTCTAGTAGAATCTTTTCATGGGAAGTACAAGATTCAAACTGCTGTCATATTCATAAGACATTATCTGCCTTTTTCATTGTGTTGACATTTGCCCAGATGATAAAAAAAACCAATAAGCAAACCTTCTAGTACTTAGCATAGTTAAAAACAGTGGCACCAAACTGTGCCAGTGGTTTTTGCATTTTTTATGACCACATCTTGCAGTATAAACGTTACCACTTTTATTTAAGAATGCCCTAAATCCTAGATAAAAAGAGTAGCATCACAGTCTCATTAAATTTTGACCCCTGTGTCAACGTCCTTTTAATATTCTGTGCATCAAAATGGCAAGTATGGATAAAACACTTCAGCTGCACACAGTAAACACAATGGTTGTTTTAAGGAAAAGCACTCGTATGACTGATTTGCAAGTAAGTCAGCTGGTTTTGCTTGAAATCCTATTTTTACTTGAAAAAATAAATGACTGGCAAACTGTGGTTATTAACCTAGAGGAGTGGGATGGGGAGGGAGGTGGGAAGGAGGCTCAAGAGAGAGGGGACATAGTTATACCTACGGCTGATTCATGTTGATGTTTGGCAGAAACCAATGCAATACTGTAAAGCAATTATCCTTCAACTAAAAATAAATAAATTTAATTATTAAAAGCTGTGGTTATTACAATTAGGTATATGACCAAACATTTTCTTGTAAATAAAGGAACCTCTCATGTTGAGGGAGACAGACAATATTTGTTGTCAATGGTAGACTGTGAGCTTTTTATTCAACATTAGATTTTTGGCAAAATTGTTTTTCCATCTCCTAAAATTATTTTTGTTGATGAGCTCAATGGTGATATTAACAAATGTGACTTTTCAATATTGTATAATGTCATGTGTCAATGTTTGGAATATCTGAATAACTCATTAAGCCACTGTTTTCCAAATGATCAAGGCATAATTTTAAAAATCATGCATATGGTAATGTTACTCTTTTCATACATCTGTAAAATAGATAGGCAATGGGAATTTGCTGTATGTCTCAGGAAACTCAAACAGGGGCTCTGTATCAACCTAGAGGGGTGGGATGGGGAGGGAAATGGGAGGAAGGTTAAAAAGAAAGGCGACATATGTATACCTATGACTGATTCATGTTGAGATCTGACAGAAAACAACAAAATTCTGTAAAGCAATTATCCTTCAATAAAAAATAAACAAAACAATCATGCATAGATAAGAGATCTACTTAATGTTCAAGATGGACAGATTTTAATTTATAAGAGTCTGAAGAGTTCATTGCAAGTGTATAGCAAAGTGATTCATACCACTTTGCAAAACATATATGCATTTTTTCAGATTATTTTGCTGAATTTGACTGTACACTTGAAACTAATACAATGTTGTAAATCAATGACATTTCAATAAAAAGAAATCATTGCAGTGGTTTCCAATTTCACATTGCAACCAACCTTTAAGAAACTACCACCTCTAGAAACTAAAAGACTTTCCCCCATATTACAGGATTTCCTCCTTTGTAGAGGTTGAAAAATACCCCATTGTATGTAGACACTACATTTTCTTTATCGATTCATCTGTCAATGGGTATGTAAGTTGTCTCCACATCTTGGCTACTGTGAACAGTGCTGCGATGAACACAACAGTGCTAGTATTTTGTCAAGATCCTGATCTTAACTTTTACAATAAATGTCCAGAAGCAAGATTACTGGATCATATGATAGTCTTATTTTTCATTGTTGCAACGTACGGATGAAGCTTGAAGATACTGTGTCAAACGAAATAAGCCAGTCAAAGAAAGGCAAATAGGGCATGATTTCACATATATGCAGTATCTTAAGTTATCATATTCATAGAATCAAAGAATGGAATGGTGATTGCCAGGGGCTGAGGAATGGAGAAATGAGAAAAATCAACAAGCATAAAGTTTTAGTCAAGCAAGATGATTAAGTTCTAGACAACTGCTGTACAGCATTATACTTGCAGTCGACAATAATGTATTGTACATTTTAAAAATCTGTTAAGAAGGGACATCTCATGCAAAGTGTTCTAAACATAATATAATACATTTTAAAAGGTATATTTGCATTCTTGAGAAGGTAAAGAAAAATCACTCATTCTTCCTCAATGTTTTTTCAGGAAGTCAGAGGTGATACTTTAGTAGACCATTTTGTCAAAATGGGGGGAAAATATGGAGATAAGGGAAAATAAGAAGTTATAGAACTTTTCACAGTTTCAGCTCTAAGTCACAGACACACAGCTATGCCTCAGTTCTTTGCTGACATAGAATGTGAGGAGAGCAGGCTTCTCTGACCATCTTATAAAATATTTTTCTTCAGTAAGTCTTTCCTGCTTATTTTTTCCATTGAACTTCTCTCTACCTGACAGTCATGTCTGACTCTTTGCGACCCCATGGACTCCATGGAATTCTCCAGGCTAGAATACTGGAGAGGGTAGCCTTTCTCTTCTCCAGGGTATCTTCCCAACCCTGGAATCGAACCCAGGTCTCCTGCATTGCAGGCAGACTCTTTACCAACTGAGCTATCAGGGAAGCTCTGACATGGTAGATAGTCACCAACATTTTGTTTTGTTTGTTTTCTATCTAACTTCCAAGAATTTAAACTAGAAGCAGAGATTATTTTGTTTTAATCACTAACATGTTTTTCCAGCACCTAAAATAGTATGTAGCATGTACCAGGAACTTAAATATAGCCCTGACATATATACAATACCATGTGTAAAGAGCAGAGGAGCTCAGCTAGGTGCTTGGTGATGACCTGGGCGGGTGGCATAGGGAAGTAGCAGGCAGAAAGGCTCAAGAGGGAGGGAATATATGTAAATATATTTATAAATATATATATATATTTATAATATATTATATACATTTATAATATATACTATTGTAATATTATATTTTATATATATGCACTTATGTGTATATATATATATATACACACACACATATATATATATACACGTATGGCTGACTCACATTATTGTAAGGCAGAAATCAACACAACACTGTAAAGCAATTATTCTCCAATTAAAAATGTTCAAAAAAATAAAAAAGGGTTAATTACTGTCACGGAAGGGCTTCCCTGGTGGTTCAGTGGTAAAGAATCTGTCTGCCAATGCAAGAGATGCCTGTTTGATCCTTGGGTCAGAAAGATCCCTTGAAGAAGGAAATGGCAATCCACTCCAGTGTTCTTGCCTGGAAAATCCTCTAGACAGAGGAGCCTGGTGGGCTGCAGTCCATGAGATAGCAAAGGGTCAGATACAACTTGGCAACTAAACAGCAACAACTGTTATAGAAACAGAAAGACTAATCAAAGGAATCAAAGATAAAGTTAGAAAGGTATCTAAGCATGTATAAACACTGAAAAGTTCTGCCACTTGCACGCAGCACTGCAAGAGGTAGGGGATGTAGAACATCAAGTGCAACATAGCCATGTGAATGTCTATGGGTTGGGGGAAGACATAGGTGTAATCTTGAGAGGTTCAGAAAAAGCTTCTGGAGCCTGAACTTCTTGAGTGGTACCTCTGGAGCTAGTCAAGAGTGGGCAATGCCAGAAAAATGCCCAACGTTCAGCATTTGGTGGTGACATTGATACCCATAAGGAGAAGCAGCAGCGTGGCAATAACAGTCTGATAGATTTTGGTTCAAGGCTCCCATAGACCCAAGTCGTGAAAGCTATCAAATCATGAAAAGATATGGAGGAAACTTAAATGCTTGTTACTAACTGGAAGAAGTCAATTTGAAAAGGCTACATGCCATATAATTTCAACTCCATGACATTCTAGAAGGGATAAAACTATGGAGGCAGTGAAAAGCTCAGTGGTAACCAGGGGCCTGGGGCAGGGAAGGAGTGAATAGGCACAACAAACGGGATATTTAGGCAATGAAACTATTCTGTGTGTGTGTGTGCACGCTTAGTCAGTCACGTCCAATTCTTTGCAACCCCATGGACTGTAACATGCCAGGCTCCTCTGTCCTTGGAATTTTCCAGGCAAGAATATTGGATTGGGTTGCCATTTCCCATTCTATACAATACTATAATGGAATACAAGTCAAAACTCAGAGAATACACACCATCAAGAGTGACCCTTAGTGTACGTCCATGGATTTTAAGAAGTGTATCTCTCTGGTGTGGGGTGTTGATAACTGGCAGAGAATGTACTTATGTTGTGGGGTCAGAGACATATACAAGAAATTATTAATTTTTGTTCAGTTTTGTCTTGAAGCTAAACCTGCTCTTAAAAAGTCTGTTTTTTAAAAAAAGTTGTAGTTGTTAAATTGTACGTTTTTATATGAACACCAAGTGACTGAATTATAATTCTGTGTGTGTGACAAAGCTGATGTTGAACCAAAAATTATATTTCATCAAGGCATAGCATGTTGTTCTATTTACTGTGTGTCATCAACTATATTTTTTTAAAAATTTGAACATTTGAAGAATTACTTTATAAATCAACTTACATATTCTGCAATGGTATTAAACTTTCAGTAAGTAGGTTCTCCAAATTTCTATTGCATTGATTCAAAATCAGTTAGAAATGGTTAGTCAAATTATTTTACAAATTCAGTACTAAAATTTTAGATTTTGAAGCTTTTTAGCAAATGGGAGTTATAAATATGATGTCTGTAAACAGTGTCACATTGAAATTAATCCCTACAACAGAAAGAGGTCTCAAATGTTGTACAATATTTATTTTTTATTTACATAATAAATCCATTTTGGAACATCTTATGTGAAGATTATATTGATGGACTGTTTGTTTTTAACTGGATAATTTATATTAAAATTCAGTGAAATTCAGAAGGCATATTTTCCAGCAAGTAAATTACATGGAGAATTTGAAAAAATTCCTAAATAAAAGCGACTAATTTGACTGAGTTTTGTTGTATAAAAATTATTTTGATAAAGCTTACTCATTGAAGAGAAAGGCAATATCTTTAAAAATATATGGGCTGAACTATTAATATTTCAATGCAAAGAAATCAGGCTCTGAAATTATCAAATACTTTAGCCATCCCAACTATATAGAGATTATTTTCTCAATAAGACCATTATAGTCTATACAGTAGGGTTCACCAATGGCATCAACAATTACAAATTTAGTACAAAATGCAGCTTTAAAGATGGCTCCAAATTATTTTGATTTGCTTTTATATACTTTGTATATTTCTTTAGGAAGGATTATATTTTATACATTAGAACTATAGTCATCCACTAATATAAAAAAGTCAGTTAATAGATATTACAAAGGTACAGTAATTTAAATATTTGTAGTGCCCTTCATTTATCCTCATAAGCATCCGCATTTTGATGATAAATTATAGGGTCACCCTGATGATAAGGAGAAAGATAGAAACCGAGCTGGATTTAATCCAGCTTGAAATCTCCTGTTCTTAATGAACAGCCAGAATTTTAAAAACTGAAGGAAGAAAATGCTCAAATTTGGCAGGTGCTGGCAGTCTTTGGCCAGAAGAGATGCTATTCCAGTAAATTTTATTGACCTGATATATTTGTCTGCCATGTCAAAACATATTTAACTAAAACATTGTAATTCATAATGTGTGCATTTTATTTGAACAATTTTACCATAAATCAGACTGTTACATGTGGTTTTAAATTCCTAGGCTTGTTAAATTATTTTCACTCAAATTCCCTGGTTTAAATAACCTATAATGATTATTCTGGACTTCCTAGGTGGCGCCAGTGGTATAGATTCCATTTGCCAATGCAGGAGACTTAAGAGATGCATGTTCGATCCCTGGGTTGGGAAGATCCCCTGGAGGAAGGCATGGCAACCCACTCCAGTTATTCTTGCCTCGAGAATCCAATGGACAGAGGAGCTTGGCAGGCTACAGTCCATAACTTCACAAAGAATCAGACACTACTGATGCGACTTAGCACGCACAACCATTATTCTACTGGTATTTTGATTACATTTGTGTTTGAAGACCTAAAACACTTTATCACAGATCATCCATGTAAGCTTTCTCCTTTTCTGTCTTAGGATAATATTGGAAATAAAATTCTTGACTCCTAGTCGATCTTCTCAAATGACAATCACTCTGATAACTTTGTTCACATTTTTCAAAACTTCACAAAATTATCACACATTGAACGTACCATGTTTTAAAGTTCTCGTGAGAAATCTCAACTGAAGTCAGAAAAGGACCTAATTTTGATACCATTTTAATGAAGAAAGGGTGTATAATTGGTTCTGCCCTAGGAGAGGTGTGGGAGGGCTTTGCCTGTCTACCTCTTTGGAAAAACACTCTGTGTCTGCCTATCAGAGTGTTGGAGATTGAGATCTGCTCAAATTTATGAACTGATTAGTTTATTTCACAGACCCAAACAATTCAAATAGACTCTGTGAGCCAACATCAGTTTTGCAACACCTAAAGCTTGTGTAATTGGAGAAGGAAATGGCAACCCACTTCAGCATTCTTGCCTGGAGAATCCCAGGGACAGAGGAGCCTGGTGGGCTGCCGTGTATGGGATCACACAGAGTCAGACATGACTGAGTGACTTAGCAGCAGCAAAGGTTGTGTACAGTTTGAGTAAAGAACAGGAAGGCACTATAAACCTTTGATTGGACTGAAGTTTTCCTGATGCCTGATATGTCAGTATAACTAATCATTCACAAGAACTAAAAGCTAAGTTAACCTCAGAGAGGGAAGTCTTACATGAAATTAGCAACAGAACTCATTTCAGAATCTTAGTTCCAGAAGCATTTGAAGAGTGTCATACAAAATAGCAGAAATTTTAACACGGCTAGAATAAAATTTAAAAAATTAAGTTCAACTTCTCTTCAAGGGGAAATATTATAAAATGTCTCTCACTACAATATATTCATTGAAGTACACAGGACAATATAATTAGCATTATGGTAATAAATGGATGTCAAATGTTGAAATTCACATTTAATACATAGAAAAACAAAAATAAAATAAGAGAATTATTATTTTACAATTTTCCATATAAACAAACTAAACTTTTACTCTCAGGTCTCTTGGAATTTATATATCTTTTCTATTCTTAATCTTTTTACTTACTTTTAAAATTTTAAACATTGCCAAATGAGGCAAAGATAGCTGATGTTTTATATGCAATAAAAGCTTATATGTGAAAAAAAATTTTCTATCTAAAATGAAGTGAAACTGGGAGATATAAAATGGAGAATCTCAGGCATATACCCTCAGAAAGGAACTTAAGAACTGAGATACTGATTTTCTGCAAAAGTCTGATTTACAGAGATAGAGACTTACCTTCTAATCAACAAACATCCACCAAGAATGTCTCCCCATCCTCAAGACAATGAATTTTCTGCTTGGACTCTGGCTGGACTTGTCCCTCTTTGCACTCCTTGCCCATAATTAGAGATCCAAGAACAGAACCCTCTATGAACATGGTTGGAACTTGCTACAACATGGATTTCTTGAATTGCATTTCCTCTGCTATTCCCAATAAGCTCAATTTCTGGTCATTTGAGCTTGCTTTGTTTACTTCTTTACTTAAGTCAACATCTATAACATCAAATATATCTACGATGAAAGTGACATTTGTGCAGAAAAGTATCTGAATAACAAGAAGTGAATGACTATTGTTTTTCTCCTCAAATAAATTATGCAGCAAAATCAGCACGGACTCATACAAAGTAGATTTATAGGAACCATAAATACAGTTGTGAGAACTTGCAATAACAAAATTTCAACTAAATTAGTATGTTTACAAATGGGATGTCCTTTTGATGGATTCATCATACCAAGAGGTGTTGAGGGCTTTACTACTTAAAGTTGCATGTGTCTTAAATTGCTCCTCACAAATGAACCAGAAGTTTAAAGCTTTACTCAGTTGGCAATATCTCTATATTATTTTAGATAATTAATATCTGTTATTTAACAAATTTTTTTGTTGAGTTATCCAGTTTTATTGTAACCAATGCTATCAGAGTATTTTTGTGCTCTAAGTCACTAGTTGCTAACTGAATGCTGATTATTTCAGGTAAACGTAAAAAACTAATTTTAAGAATTGAGGGTTTTTGCATCCAGAAGATTATATCATGGCTATTAGATGAGAGAAACAGTGATCATTACAGGCTAAGAAGGAAGGTTTAATCACCAATGAGAATGTCAACTAATTCCAGAGCAATTTTTAGCAGACTGACCCAGCCTGTGAGTGTCCAGAAATCTCTGGTGGAGGGCTGAAGACAACAGTTCATGCACAAGTCTTTTTGAATGAGGTCGCCATTATCTTTATTATCCCTACCACAGTTTGGTCTCAGGTCAAACAACAGGGAAGGAACACAGCCCTACCCATCAACTGAAAATTGGATTCAAGTTTTACTGAGCATGGCCCTGCCCATCAAAACAAGACCCAATTTCTCCACAATCAGTCTCTCCCATTAAGAAGCTTCTATAAGCCTCTTATCCTTATCCATAAGAGGGCAGACAGACTGAAAACCACAATCACAGAAAACTAATCAAACTTATCACATGGAATACAGCCTTGTCTAATTCAATGAAGCTATGAGCCATGCTGTGTAGGGCCACCCAAGACAGAGGGGTCATGGTAAAGAGGTCTGACAAAATGTGATCCACTGGAGAAGGGAATGGCAAACCACTTCAGTATTCTTGCCTTGAGAACCCCATGAAGAGTATGAAAAGGCACAAAGATAGGGCACTGAAAGATGAACTCCCTAAAGTCAGTAGGTGCCCAATATGCTACTAGAGATCAGTGGAGAAATAACTTCAAAAAGAATGCAGAGGCTGAGTCAAAGCAAAAACAGCACCCAAATGTGGAAGTGACTGGTGATGGAAGGAAAGGAAAGTCTGATGCTGGGGAAAAAGTGAAAGCAGTGACAGATTTTATCTTGGGGGGCTCCAAAATCCCTGCAGATGGTGACCACAGCCACAAAATTAAAAGATGCTTGCTCCTTGGAAGAAAAGCTATGACAAACCTAGACAGCATATTAAAAAAGCAGAAACTTAACTTTGCCAACAAAGACCCATCTAGTCAAAGCTATGGTTTTTCCAGTTCATATATGGATGTGAGAGTTGGACTATAAAGAAAACTGAGAACCAAAGAATTAATGCTTTCAAACTGTGGTGTTGGAGAAGACTCTTGAGAGTTCCTTGGACAGCAAGGAGCTCAAACCAGTCAATCCTAAAGGAAGTCAGTCCTGAATATTCTTTGGAAGGGCTAATGCTGAAGCTGAAGCTCCAATACTTTGGCCACCTGATGCGAAGAACTGATTCATTTGAAGAGACCCTGATGCTGGGAAAGATTGAAGGCAGAGGAGAAGGGGAAGACAGAGGATGAGACGGTTGGATGGCAACACTGATTCAATGGACATGAGTTTGAGCAAACTCTGGGAGATAGTGAAGGACAAGGAAGCCTGGTGTGCTGCAGTCCATGGGGTCATAAAAAGTCAGACATGACCAAAGGACTGAACGACAACAACAATGTGTAACATAGATGGCTGGTGGGGAGCCTCTGTAAAACAGAGAGAGCTCAGCTCAGTTCTCTGTGATGACCTAGATGGGTGGGATAGGGTTGGGTAGGGGGAGATTCAAGGGGGAGGGGATATATGTACACATACGGTTGATTCACTTCACTGTACAGCAGAAACTAACACAGTATTGTAAAGCAATTATATTCCAATAAAATAAAGAACCCATGGTTTAAATATAATCACAGTGGGCCATATTAACTGCTCTAGGTAAGACATGCACACATGATTATCTGTGGTTAAGAAAAAGAAAGAATATTATCTTAATTTTCACCATAATTTCTGGGAATAATAAGTTACAAACAAAAGAGACAATTTCAAGGAGGTTGGATGTAGTGGCAGGAGTGGAACTCATAGGTATTATTAAGGAAATATAATAGGTATTATCAAGGAAATATAGTGATAGTTACTATTGAGGAAATATAAAAATATAACTGGATAGAGAGTGACTTGTGAGAAAAGGTCGTCAGAAGTAGACTAAAGAATTGCAAAGCTATCATGAGATTAAAGCTGAGAATATATTCAAGTTTATTAACTGGTAGACTGTGCATTAAAGACAAAGGAGCTTAACACTAAACCCACAAAATTCTGGAGAGGTTAAAATTTAGTCTGTGAGCAGGTAAGTTAGGAAGCCATGGTCAGTAGATGCCAACAGTGTCATAAAGGAAAAGCCATGCTTATTAACATCATGTCATGATCTTATGACCAAGTGTACTGGAATGCTAAGGTAAATGTAGATATTGAATGAATTCTTATGTTATCCTTGTGAGCAAGGATTTCAAAATACTGTCAAGGATAATATGCGTAAGTGATTTACAACTGACTTAAAGAACAATTGTTAATTTTTTCTTTTGAGTAGTACTCCATCTAGAAGAATACCTCTAGTGCATTGTTGAAGAATTTTTGCAGACCGGCCCTTTTCGGATTGTATAATGGTATGTTGTTCAATTCTCTAGACTATTAACTAGAAAAGATACAGATCATCAGGTAAGGATTATGGGCTGAATCTAACATAATGATGTTTAACTGGGGCAAAGGCAAACTTGTAGTCAAGTCACCCAACTGGGTAGACATGAAACAAGATACGTAGAACTTACTTGTGGTATCTACAGTAGCTGATGTAGATGTGGTCTGGGTCAAGAGGGTTTTGCAGCTCCCTGTGATATTAGATCTTAGACTGCACATCAAAAATGACTGGCATTGTCAGCCAAGGCAAAAGGGGGGTGGGGGCTGTGCGTTGGTGGGTGGGGAGGAGTACATCTTGGTTTGCGTGCATGCTAAGAGGCTTCAGTCGTGTCCAACTCTTTACAACCCTGTGGACTGTAGCCTTCCAGGCTCCTCTGTCCACGGGATTCTCCAGGCATGAGTACTGGATTGGGTTGCCATGCCTTCCTCTAGGGGAATCTTCCTGATCCCAGGATCGAACCAGCATCTCTTACATCTTCTGCATTGGCAAGCGGGTTCTTTACCACTAGAACCACCTGAGAAACCCACAACTTGGTTTAGGCCAATTGTAATACAAGGGAAGATATTCAGGGGAGGAGAAATAGGCAGAGGAAAGAACTCTAAGCCTTTTCATCTGAGAAAGCAAGTGAAATTACTGGGTATATTTAACTATAGTGCTAAATTATGTATACCATAGTCATACATTATAAATATTTTGAAATTGTCATATAGAGTTCAAAGTGACTGAATAAATGCTGCTTGATGTAAGTTTGTGGGCTATTAATTCACAGGAATTTGCTTTGTCTACTTCTTAATTGTTTGACTTTGGGAAAGTCTCTTAAGCTTTGTAAGCCTTAACTTGCTGATATTTAAATGGAAATAAAACCTATCTTATTAAATTGTGGTTAGGACTAAATCAGATAAATAATGAATATAAAACAATTGTGACATTATCTTTTTGAAAGATTTGTAACTACATGGTCTTTTATTATATTGTCAAACACTTAGAATATCTGATAATTAGCAAAAATTCAAATTACAAATATATGGACAAATTAGGAGAGTTTAATAGAATATGTTAAATAAATGTGTTAAATAGAATGGAATATTTAATGTTTAAGTGGGAACTGATTTTCCAAGTAGCTAGTTAGTTCATTAGTGAATATTTTGTCTTGAGAAAACTTGCTTTCTAACCACCATTGTAACTACAGAGGCTTAAGTAATAGCTACTCAGAAAATAAGAACAATTTATATCTCTAGCCAGGCAAAAAGCATAATATTATTGAATAATATTCACATGTTTTTTAAATTATGAAAGAGCTTGAGTAACAACAGAGATTATTAGGACATAATTGTAACTTTTTTCAAAATTAGTCTTAACATAAACTCCAGAGTAACCAGTCTGAATCTTATCAGACATGGTTTCAAAATGAATCTGAAAACTTAAATAGCAAAGAACTCCCATCTATTTTAGATATATCTATTTGAAAACCTCAAAGCATATTTCAAAAGCTTCTTAAAATTTCAGTCAGTAATTTTTATTCATTTTAACTCTTATAAGTAACTTTACTGTAATTTTAGGGATTTAGGCTATTCTTTGCAGAAATAATTCTTTCATTAATGAATTATTTCCTCATATTTCCTTTTCCAACTTGAATAATTAAAATTTCTTTAACTTTCTCTGATGATGTTTTCCTCTTTTGTTACCTACATTGCTCTTTAGATATGAAACAGAATTATACTGTTTATTGGATATAGTGATAGTCTATGTATCCTAGGTCATACTGTCACCAACTACAAATTGGCACTTGCCATAGGTACTTGCTATTTACCTCTGAAATAAAGTGTTAGTCACTCAGTCGTGTCTGACTCTTTGTGGTTCCATGGACTGCAGCCTGCCAGGCTCTTCTGTCCACAGAATTCTCCAGGCAAGAATACTGGAGTGCATTGCCATTCCCTTCTCCAGCAGATCTTCCCAACCCAGGGATCAAACCCATATCTCTTGCACCTCCCCATTGGCAGGTGAATTCTTTACCACTGAGCCACCTCAGAAGTCCTCTACAAAGACTAAATCATGTGCTGCTGCAGCTGCTGATTTTCAACAGCCATTGATAGAAGTTCAGGGTGGAGAATAGGAATGAGGCATTCTGCGCTCAGGGAAAAACTGGCAGAACAGATAGATATTTTCAGGAGCCAATTTTCTGAGCCAATTCTCATATTTCCTCAGAACTAGAAAGGCACTACAATCCTTCATGGAGATGACTGCTTCTTGTGACTAACAGACACCTTCTATAAAAAATATGTTTGATTGCATGTATTCCCTCTTCACCATTCTCCCCCTGCCCCTTTGGCTCTTTGGAACAGTGTCTCAGAGCCATCTGATGTGATGTATCCTGGGCTAATTCCTCATTTTGTCCCAAATAAAATTTAACTCACAACTCTCACGTTGTACATTTTTTAAAGTTAACACTGTGTTTTAATGAACAAGAAAGCTTTATTATGACTCAAAGAAAGTACTATCCAATATTCTTTCAAGATTAAAAATATCCTAAAAATTGCCCATTTAGAAAGTTTCTTTATGGCATAAATGAAAGCTGAAAATTAAATATTTTTTTTCCTTACCCCTATTTCTACATGTTGATTTGCCCTGTAAATTCCTCAGGGGTGTAGTATAAATTATAAAATAGCCGTGTTTCCTCATAGATTAGCTGTTTATGAAGGAAATAAACAAGACGCTTTTATAAGTAAAACAGCAATATCAATGAAAATTTATTTTTTTAAAAGATAGCCCTATGTTTTACTTCATACAGTCAATTAAAAAAGAGAATCATGTATTGAATCTTGAACTTCAGTACACTAAACTAGTACATCTAATTCTGAGAAGCAAAGTTAGTGATCATTTTAATTAATATTTAGTTCATCTTTACTAGAAATGCCACTCAGTTTTACATACTGCCAGCAAAATTTGGGGTGCAAATTATAGATTATGTTAAAAATTAAATAAAACACCTAGTGAAAAGCAAGGCTTCATTGTAGAATGCTCTCTGTAGTATATATGATTTAATATTTTATTAGGCTTCTACTGATGGAAATTTTGGAAAATGCAAATTGTCAAGGTAATCGGCCTGTATTTTCTGGCTGGACTTGGAGAGGAGTAAAATGACTACTACAAATAAAGAAAAATAAGCAAACACAATTTCTTTTCACCGCAAAGCAAACATTCACTGTGTTTATTTCAGAATTCTCTCCTGAGGTTGAATGAAGGATACTCAAGACCAGAAGAGAATGGTATATTAAAATTTGGGGTAAATAAAAGCAATTGGGTAAAACTCTGTTGAGATTTGAGGAATAAGTAGACTATGGCAGTGGTCTCCAACCTTTTTGGCACCAGGGACCATTTTTGTGGAGGACAATATTTCCACACACCAGGGGGAGGAGGAGATGGTTTGGGAATGATTCAAGCTTGTTACATTTGTTGTGTACTTCATTTCTATTATTATTACATCAGTTTTGTCTCAGATCATCAGGCATTAGATCCTGGAGGATGGGGACCCCTGGACTGTGTGACAGGCCTTCAGATTTCATAAGGGAAACATCTGAACTTGGGTCATATAAATGGACCACATTCTTCCTTTATTTCAATAGAATTTTCACTGATAGTATTTAGCAATCCAGGTTAATCTAGAATTATCCAGATTATAATAATTAGTATATTATAATAATATAATTATTATAATAATAATTATATTATAATAATCTAGGTTATCTCATGGGTAAGGTCTCCATTTTTCCTTTTGATACTCTTCATGGGGTTCCTGCAGCAAGAATGCAGGAGGGATTTGCCATTCCCTCCTCCTCACCATACGGTTGCACTCATTTCACATGCTAGCAAAGTTATACTCAAAGTCCTTCAAACTAGGCTTCAGCAGTACATGAACCCAGAACTTCCAGATGTTCAAGCTGAGTTGAGAAAAGGCAGAGGAACCACAGATCAAATTGCCAACATTTACTGGGTCATAGAAAAAGGAAAAGAATACCAGAAAAACATCTACTTCTGCTTTATTGACTATGCTAAAACCTTTGAGTCTGAAATGCAGTACTTGGATGCAATCTCAAAAACGACAGAATGATCTCTGTTCATTTCCAAGGCAAACCATTCAATATCACGGTAATCCAAGCCTATGACCCGACCAGTAATGCTGAAGAAGCTGAAGTTGAATAGTTCTATGAAGACCTACAAGACCTTTTAGAACTAATACCCAAAAAAGATGTCCTTTTAATTATAGGGGACTATAATGCAAAAGTAGGAAGTCAGGAAACACCTGGAGTAACAGGCAAATTCGGCTTGGAGTACAGAATGAAGCAGGGCAAAGGTGAATAGAGTTTTGCCAAGAGAACGCAAGTACCCTCTTCCAACAACACAAGAGAAGACTCTACACATGGACATCACCAGATGGCCAACACCGAAATCAGACTGATTATATTCTTTGCAGCCAAAGATGGAGAAGCTCTATACAGTCAGCAAAAACAAGACTGGGAGCTGACTGTGGCTCAGATTATGAACTCCTTATTGCTAAATTTAGACTTAAATTGAAAAAGTGGGGAAAACCACTAAACCATTCAGGTACGACCTAAATCAAATCCCTTATATTTATACAGTGGAAGTGACAAACAGATTGAAAGGACTAGATCAGATAGACAGAGTACCTGATGAACTATGGAAAGAAATTCATGACATTGTACAGCAAACAGGAATCAAAACCATCCCCAAGAAAAAGAAATGCAAAAAAGCAAAATGGCTGTCTGAGGAGGCCTTACAAATAGCTGTGAAAAGAAGAGAAGTGAAAAGCAAAGGAGAAAAGGAAAGATATACCCATCTGAATGGAAAGTTCCAAAGAATAGCTAGGAGAGATAAGAAAGGCTTCCTTAGTGATCAGTGCAAAGAAATAGAGGAAAACAATTGAATGGGAAAGACTAGAGATCTCTTGAAGAAAATTAGAGATACCAAGGGAATATTTCATGCAAAGATGGGCTCAATACAGGACAGAAATGGTACGGACCAGACAGAAGCAGAAGATATTAAGAAGAGATGGCAAGAATACACAAGATAACTGTACAAAAAAGATCTTCACAACCCAGTTAATCTAATGGTGTGATCACTCACCTAGAGCCAGATATCCTGGAATTTGAAGTTAAGTGGGCCTGGGGAAGCATCACTACAAACAAAGCTAGTGGAGGTGATGGAATTCCAGTTGAGCTATTTCAAATTCTGAAAGACGATGCTGTGAAAGTGCTGCACTCAATACGCCAACAAATTTGGAAAACTCAGCAGTGGCCACAGGACTGGAGAAGATCAGTTTTCATTCAATCCCAAAGAAAGACAATGCCAAAGAATGGTCAAACTACTGCACAATTGTACTCATCTCACACGCTAGTAAAGTTTTGCTCAAAATTCTCCAAACCAGGCTTCAGCAATACATGAACCGTGAACTTCCAGATGTTCAAGCTGGTTGTAGAAAAGGCAGAGGAACCAGAGATCAAATTGCCAACATCCACTGGATCATCAAAAAAGCAAGAGAGTTCCAGAAAAACATCTATTTCTGCTTTATTGACTATGCCAAGCCTTTGACTGTATGGATCACAATAAACTGTGGAAAATTCTTAAGGACATGGGAATACCAGACCACCTGACCTGCTTCTTGTGAAACCCGTATGCAAATCAGGAAGCAAGAGTTAGAACTGGACATGGAACAACAGACTGGTTCCTAATAGGAAAAGGAGTACATCAAGGTTGTATATTGTCACCCCACTTATTTAACTTATATGCAGAAGTACATCATGAGAAACACTTGGGCAGGATGAAGCACAAGCTGGAATCAAGGTTGCTGGGAGAAATATCAATAACCTCAGATATGCAGACAACACCACTCTTATGGCAGAAAGTGAAAAGGAACTAAAAAGTCTCTTGATGAAAGTAAAAGAGGAGAGTGAAAAAGTTGGCTTAAAGCTCAACATTCAGAAAACTAAGATCATGGCCTCTGGTCCTATCACTTTATGGCAGATAGATAAGGAAACAGTGAAAACAGTGAGAGACTTTATATTTTGGGGCTCCAAAATCACTGCTGATGGTGATTGCAGCCATGAAATTAAAAGACGCTTACTCCTTGGAAACAAAGTTATGACCAACCTAGACAGCATATTAAAAATCAGAGACATTACTTTGTCAGCAAAGGTCCATCTAGTCAAGGCTATGGTTTTTCTAGTAGTCATGTATGGATGTGAGACTTGGACTATAAAGAAAGCTGAGTGCCAAAGAATTGATGCTTTTGAACTGTGGTGTTGGAGAAGACTCTTGAGAGTCCCTTGGACTGCAAGGAGATCCATCCAGTCCATCCTAAAGGAGATCAGTCCTGGGTGTTCTTTGGAGGGTCTGATGTTGAAGCTGAAACTCCAATACTTTGGCCACTTGATGCAAAGAGCGGACTCATTTGAAAAGACCACGATGTTGGTAAAGATTGAGGGCAGGAAGAGAAGGGAACAACAGAGGACAAGATGGTGATGGCATCACCAACTCAATGGACATGAGTTTGGATGGGCTCTGGGAGTTGGTGTTGGACAGGGAGGCCTGGCGTGCAGCAGCTCATGGGGTCGCAAAGAGTCAGACATGACTGAGTGACTGAACTGAGTTGAACTGAAAGCCTTTTACTGTATTAATCAAAAAAAAAACTGGAAAATTCTCAAAGAGATTGGAATACCAGACCACTTTACCTATCTCCTGAAAATCCTGTGCAGATCAAGAAGCAACACTTAGAACCTTACATAGAACAAGTGACTGGTTCAAAATGGTGAAAAGAGTACAACAAGGCTGTATATTGTCATTTTGTTTATTTAATATATGCAGAGTATATTTTGTGAACAGCCAGGCTGGATGAATCACAAGCTAGACTCAAGATAGCCAGGAGTAATATCAACAACCTCAGATATACAGATGATACCACTCTAATGGCAAAAAGCAAAGAAGAACTAAAGAGCCTGTAGATGAGAATGAAAGAGGAGAGTGAAAAGGCTGCCTTAAAGCTCAACATTCTAAAATCTAAGATCATGGCATCTGCTCCCATCACTCATGGCAAATAGGAGAGGGAAAAACTCAGAAGCAGTGACAGATTTTATTTTCTTGGGGTCCAACGTCACTCTGGATGATGACTGCAACTATAAAATTAAAAGATACTTGCTCCTTGGAAGGAAATCAATGACCAACTTAGGGAATGTATTAAAAAGCAGAGACATCACTTTGCCAACAAAGGTCCATATAGTCAAGCTATGGTTTTTTCAGCAGTTGTGTATAGATGTGAGAGATGAAAGAACTGATGCTTTCATATTGTGGTGCTGGAGAAGACTCTTGAGAGTCACTTAGACTACAAGTTGATCAAACCAGTCAACCCTGAATATTCATTGGAAGGACACTGAAGCTCGAATACTTTGGCCACCTGATGCAAAGAGCCAACTCATTGAAAAAGACCCTGGTGCTGACAAAGATTGAGGGCAAGAGGAGAAGGAGGTGGCAGAGGATGAGATGGTTAGATAGCATCACTTACTCAATAGACATGAACTTGAGCAAACCCTGGGAGACTGTAAAAGACAGGGAAGCCTGGCATGCTTCAGTCCATGGGGTAGCAAAGAGTTGGACACGCCTGAGCAACTGAACAACAACCTCTAAATGTAGGTCTTTCTTAAGAGTTGTTTCTTCTTTGTGGGTTTGCTTGCATCTCTATACTCTCTCCTTTAGAAATTTCATCTTGTTGAACTACTCTGTAGATGGCTCATAACAGTACATCTTCATAACACACTGAGCTCAGCTCTGTGTCTGTGATGAACTGGAGGGGCGGGACGGGGCGTGGGAGGGAGGCTCCAGGGGGAGGGGATATATGTATACTTATAGCTGATTCACCTTGTTGCATTAGCAACACAACATTGAAGTGCAATTATCCTTTGATTAAAAATTAATTACAAAAAAATAGTACATCTTCAGTTCTAACTCCTTCCTTTGGCTTTTTCTGTACATTTCCCAAATCACAAATATATTAAGACTGGATCTATCAATATTCCCTTTAACATTTACTTCTCTTTTTGTTTTTTTCTCTGTCAGTATCCCCAAAATGATTCTACTTTGTCTCTGACTAATTGGGCACTCAGAGAATTTGCATCCACTTTGTACGGAAGTGAATGAAGAACAGTGGAATATACACCCCCAAAATACGCCACTTCGGCAGAAGAATGATTTTAAGCTAAGTTCAGTTCAGTTGAGTTCAGTTCAGTAACTCAGTCATGTCTGACTCCTTGCGACCCCATGAACTGCAGCACACCAGCCTCCCAATCCATCAGTAACTCCCGGAGTTTACCCAAACTCATGTCCGTCAAGTTTGGTGATGTCATCCAGCCATCTCATCCTCTGTCGTCCCCTTCTCCTCCTGCCCCCAATCCTTCCCATCATTAGGGTCTTTTCTAGTGAGTCAACTCTTTGCATCAGGTGGCCAAAGGACTGGAGTTTCAGCTTCAACATCAGTCCTTCCAATGAACACCCAGGACTGATCTCCTTTAGGATGGACTGGTTGGATCTCCTTGCAGTCCAAGGAACTCTCAAGAATCTTCTCCAACACCACAGTTCAAAAGCATCAATTCTCTGGTGCTCAGCTTTCTTCACCTTCCAACTCTCATATCCATACATGACTACTGGAAAAACCATAGCCTTGATTAGAAAGACCTTTGTTGGTAAAGTACAAGGCACCTGAAAAACAGCAGGTGTAAGAAGGGCATTCTAATCTCCCCTTTTCTTTCTGAAAACAGTAGATTAAAAACTTCCATGTGAAAGGTGTACTCCTTGTACTAGGAGAAAAAGAAACACTGTTCAACAGGGGATCAAAGCCAAGAGAATTCTGTGCAAACAGACCTTGTTAAAATAATTCTCATCTTCCTTTCACTTCCTCACATAGCATTAATTTTCCGCAACTGCTTCTTGCTTTTCTTTGTTCAACCTGGTATAAAAGCATTTAGGCCTTGCCACTTCCTTGACTATTCATTTCTTTCTTTAAAACTTATATTAAATAAATCTGTATCTTTTTCTCCTGTTCATGTTTTATTTCTGTGTAATTTTCAGGCCAAGGCTGAGAGGCCTAAGAAGGTAAAGATAACATTTTGCTTCCTCTACAGCATCAGTCTGTATTGTATCTACCTTCCACACTGCTTCTCTTTGCTCCTACTTTTATTCTTTTTATTGGAATATTATGGGACCTTCTTAAACAACTTGGTTCATCTGTATGAGAGAATCTCCAAGTGCATAATATTAACCAACTCATGGTCTTGCTCCTAAATCTTCCACAGCTCCTCACTATTGGATAATATTCCATATTCTTGAATTAGTAATTAAGGAACCAGTATGTGTTAGACTATTTGTCATATAATTGTTTTTCCTCCATACTCTCCCATGTACCTAATTTTGCAACAAAGATACCTGTCCTCAGAATGCCTTCAAGGTACAGTTAGAAATCAACACTGCTAGGAATCCTGTATTTCTTCCCACTCCCAACTCCAACCTCCCACTTTTATTGCTAAATAGATATCCAAATTAAAAACTAAATTTTTATTTTCCTTTCATTTAATTTAGTAATTTATCCATGAGTGTGACTAATTAAGTTAATAACATGTAAATATTAATTGAGTAAATTAATATATTCATATTAATTAACTTATATTAACTAAATTAACCCACTTACTTATATAATGCATTTAAATTTAACGAGAAGATATATTATCTTCCTGCTAAATTTTATTATCAAAGAAATAGGTATTTAAACTTTTTTACTTTAAGAGAAAACCAGTGTGCGGAGTTGTTAGCAAGTCCCCTTACGAAGTAGGCATGCCCTCTAGTGGCAGATTCACCACAATACAGGCCTGGACTCAGGCCACCAATTCTGAAGTTTCGGCTGCAAGTTTTTTCTAAAGGAATATGTCAAACAGGCATTTTTTTCTAAATATGACAGATTATCACAAAAATATTACATAAAGTTGCCTTTGTGTATGACATTAAAAACTGAAAACCAACCAAGTTTGGGGTAATAAACAGATAAGTTTAAAGTAACAAAAGGACCTAAAGTTTTCATGTGTTAATTTTCTGGACAGAAAGAAGGATGTTTCTGAGGGAAACCTGACAGAAAGAAGATTTCTGACAGAAAGAAGATCTTTTCTGGGAAGGAAACTTGACAGAAAGAAAGAGTAGTTTGTATTTACCACCTCAAGAATTGGGGTAAAAATATTCAAAGTAACAATTTACACGTGTGGAAACATGACAATAACAACAGTTCTGTTGTGTGTATGAGAAATAATACATAACAATATTTGGATTCCCCACACACTCAAAAAAAAAGTACCAAATTTTTCAAAGTTAGCACCCATTTTACCATTGATGCATATAAAGAGAATAAATATTTCTTAATGTCAAGTGGGCCTTAGAAAGCACCACTATGAACAAAGCTACTGGAAGTGATGGAATTCCAGTTGAGCTATTTCAAATCCTGAAAGATGATGCTTTGAAAGTGCTCCACTCAATATGCCAGCAAATTTGGAAAACCCAGCAGTGGCCACAGGACTGGAAAAGGTCAGTTTTCATTCAATCCAAAGAAAGGCAATGCTAAAGAATGCTAGAACTACCGCACAATTGCACTCATCTCACACGCTAGTAAAGTAATGCTCAAAATTCTCCAAGCCAGGCTTCAGCAATACGTGAACTTCCAGATGTTCAAGCTGGTTGTAGGAAAGGCAGAGGAACCAGAGATCAAATTGCCAACATCCGCTGGATCATCAAAAGAGCAAGAGAGTTCCAGAAAAACATATATATGGAATTTAGAAAGACAGTAATGAGAACCCAACATGGGAGACAACAAAAGGAACGCAGATGTATAGAATAGACTTGTGGACTTTGTGGATGAGGGTAAGGGTGGGATGAGATGGGAGAAGGGCATTGAAGCATGTTAATTGTCATGTGTCTAATCAATCGCCAGCCCAGGATTGATGCTCGGGACTGGTGCAGCGAGATTTCCCGGGGGGGAGGGAGGAGGGAGGGGGGACCCGGAGGGGAAGCATATGTAAACCCATGGTGATATCATAACAATGTATGGCTAAAACAATAAT